>CM035806.1:2244601-2317101 GCA_020466095.1 Chlorops oryzae | reverse complement strand
ACAAAATAAGAAACTTGTCCACACATAATTTGAATGATTTCTGGCATTTTCTATACTCCAAGCTAAATTCGATCACATTGATTTCATTGTTTCATTGCGAGATCGCGTCCATACATACTGTGGCGTTGCCATTTCGGCTAAATTTAGCCAAAAACTAGATAAAGAGGCTTTAATTTCGCTATTTTTGGTTAATTTCTATTTTTGTACCTATATTACAATTAAAAACTCACATTTGAGGAGCTTTCTTTTTTTTTTGCCGCAGTGGAAAGAATGGGAAAAGAAAGATCAGAAACAGAAAAAAACCCGAGCTGGGAGTTGAACCCCACTTCAGTCAAAAATCTAAAATTTTTTTTATTCTATGTACTTACTATGTGCGTTCGGTGGCTCTAGGATAGCGTACAGAATGTGTGCTATGATCTTGATCCCTGGGTCCGAGGTTCGATTCCCGGCACAGGCGAAACGGAGTGTAATGTTCCAAGCTTAGCAATGGTTTTTCAAAAAATCGCATACATCGCTACATAAAAATACAATACACTCACAGAAACACAAGAAAACCCCCCAATGCCGTCTTAGGTCCTGACGGGGCCCCCGGGCACAACAGAATTTTGGGTCACCTGTAGAAAAAAATGACTAAAAAGAAAAAAACTTCTGTATCGATTGTCCATTATATTTTACTTAAATATTTTGTGGTGGTGGTTATTTCTGGAAGGTATTTGCTTTCAAGCGAATTCGCTTACTAGCGAGTGTTTCGGTTTTTTTGGAGGCCCCCGTTTGTTCGGGGCCTGGGCACGCGCCCCGTTTGCCCTTATGGTAAAGACAGCATTGAAAACTCCTTGTGGTATGAAAACGGGCCGGTATACGGCCCAATTGGCAGCCACTCCAACAAACATACACACATGTGTACGTTCAATTATTCTCATTTCAAATAACCCTGCAGGAAATGTTAATAGTGAATCTATACTCTTTCTCTACTGACTGCGTCAACAACAGTACTAGTGACCAGTTATACCCGTCGCAATGCTTTGCGTTATTGACATTTAACATTGAGTTGTCATTGAATGTCAACAGTAGACCGAAAAACTATTGACGAACTATTGACGACCTATTGACTTGGTACTTTTATAGACATGTTGTTGACATGGTCAATAAAGATGAACTATACCTCTTGACAGTACAGTTTCTCTAATGACACCGCCTATAAATACTGTTGACGTTGGAACTAGTTCTCTTGTCTATATTGACGTCAATATAGACATGGGGTCATATGGCGACAGGCTTCCTGCAGGGAAGTTTTGAAAAGAAATTTGGCAAATTTCAATCTGTATAGGAATTTCTTCTATTCTCCTTTTTCGGTAGGCATTCGTATGTTGTCAACGTCGTATAAATAATTATAAATTTCCTCCTGCAAGCCACTATGCTGACAATTATTTTAATTGACCTTCTATCCGTTCTCGAATCTAAGGTACTTATATTTCGAAGTGAGCGAGAGCGGGGGGCGAAAGATTGAGTGCGAGTATGAGAGGGATAGAGAGCAATCGTCGCTTAATAATTCAATTCAATTTGAATAATTGAAATGGCAATCGACAAAAGAGCAATTCTTGAAATTCATTTATTGTTCGCCTTACCAATGTGAGCTTAGCAATTCGGGCCAAGTCAATTTACTTTAGACGAAGTCGAGGCGAGTCGAGTTCGAGTTGAGTTGATTTGATAATAGATTCGAATAGAGCGGGCCGAGTTGCCGAGCCGTACATAGAATTTGAGATGACATTGTGTCAGATGCAATCACAGCAAGAATTGATTGATTACAATCGACGATGGTTTGTGAGAGGCACGCGGAGAGAGGAGGAGCTAGATGGGCCGAATGCGAGGTATAATGGCTTAAATGCTTAAATGATAAAAATCAATATTTAACATAGGCTTTTGTAATAGAAAAGTAAGGGTAATTGCTTTTCGGCGAAGGCTAGCGAAATCAATCGTATCCCAGCCGGAAATGTCACGGTGAAACAATCAATGATTTCAGCATGACATAGAGCCGCGACTCCTCCTTATTATATACACGAACTTTCTAATGAAATTTACACACAAGCGGCATTGGCCGTCAACAGAGTACATGTCACGAATTGGTAATCGAATTTGGAGTAAATCTACTCCATCGTGTCGATACCTCTATCGATGGCAGTGCCATTGGAGTTGCGATGAATAAAATTTCCTCTCGATGGCAATGCCATTGCAATTGAGAAGTAATCAAATTTTCCCCTTGATATTCTTTGGTGAAAAAAATTAATGAATTTGTTCTTTTCTGAGAAAATTTCCGACTGGGATCGTGTACACGTGTGTACACATACAAGTCCTTGGGAGGGATGTAATACCTTTTGAGATACTAGATATGATTTTTGGAAATGCTTTATTTTTCTCTGAGGAATGAGAATTCAATAAAATAATCGTACAGCTGTAGTCAAATGAATAGGTTTGAGTGCCTTTATCAGATGATAGGTCCCAGCGGCAAATGTCACATTCGATGATCAGGTACTCGGATCGAAGACTTCACACTTGTATGACATGTCAGTTGACAGTGAATTCACTGGTGACATTGTCATGCTAGGGGTGCGATAGCGAAAAATGCATTTGAGAGCAGCACATTTGCTCTTTTTCTCTCTAAATGTCAATTTATAGAAACCAGTTTCGATAACTTCTCTTCTTTGCCCTCTCTTTGAATATTTCGAAAATTTTTAAAAATCTATTTTTAACAATTTTTGTTCGCCTCAGCCAGGGGATCGAACCCGCGATCTTCGGATTCTGAGTCGATCACTCATCATCTACGCCACTTCGTGCTAACGCTGAACTGACGCTAAAACCTTATTTAAATTTCAGTAGCCAATGAGAGTCAAGCACATGAACAGCATCGCTCCACGATGACATTTCCTCCAAGATGTCATGCATGACAATGTCACCTATATGTCATCGATGACATCACTGATGACATTGTCATGCAGGAGATATTTTTCCGCTGGGGTATTGAGAGCCCCCTGTAGTAAATGACATTAGTGACTGCGTCGGTCTTTCACTAGTTCTTCCGTCACCAGTCCTAGTGACATCCTATACTCCTGATAATGCATTCATCTATTGTAGTTTTGTATGGGCATATGTTCGAGCGGATACCAGTTGACGTTTGAACTACCCAGCAGCGTGAGTAATTAACCCAAAAGCGAGTAGTCTTAAAATACTCCGTACCGGAGTACTCACAATAAAACAGATTCAGATATGATAGGCGCGAGTCTACTTAAGTTCACTCCCTTTGAGTTCGAAGTTGGATGAGTTCTTTCATTACTCTTGAAGTACTTGCTACTGGGTCTTTTCTTTCTGTTAGGCAACTTGAGATATGTATGAGATCCATGAGAATATTCTCTCGAATATGATCATGTTTCCAGTTTTTCTCGACGGCTCTGGGATTCGAACTCGAGTCTTCGGATCGTTGCGCGCACACGCTATCCATGCGCCACGGTGACCTCTGATCCATGCGTTGAAAATATATTCAATGAGTGTACGAGAAAATCGAACTGTAGGTCCTCCTGGTTGGCCATGTCAATAGGGAGATTCTAGTTACCGCGAGTCTGGATTTTTTTGTGTCTATTTATAGGTATAGTAATAGTGATGACAAAGTGGTCAATTTGCCCCGCATTTACTGGAGGGTTAAATGTTACACACACACACACACACATACAGAAATAGACAAAAATCCATGCAGGAAATGACAATAGTGAATCTATACCGCGTCGAAAGTACTACTGACCAGCTATACCCACCACAATGCTTTGCGCTATAGACATTTAACATTGAGTTGTCATTGCAAGTCTGCATGTAGACCAAAGAACTAATGACGAGCTATAGACGAGCTATATACGAGCTATAGACAAGCTTCAGATAAGCTTTAGACGAGCTATAGACGAGCTATAGAAGAGATTTAGACGAGCTATAGACGAGCTATAGACGAGCTTAAGACGAGCTATAGACGAGCTTCAGACAAGCTTTAGACGAGCTATAGACGAGCTATAGACGAGCTATAGACGAGCTATAGACGAGCTATAGACGAGCTATAGACGAGCTATAGACGAGCTATAGACGAGCTTCAGACAAGCTTTAGACGAGCTATAGACGAGCTATAGACGAGCTATAGACGAGCTATAGACGAGCTATAGACGAGCTACAGACGAGCTTCAGACAAGCTTTAGACGAGCTATAGACGAGCTATAGACGAGCTATACACGTGCTATTGACGAGCTATAGACGAGCTATAGACGAGCTATTGACGTCGGTAGCTATTATGTAGACAAAAGGATTACTCTTTCACTAGTACCGATGCATAGACAAAGTCACGACGAATTACTAGTTGGAGACACGTTGTCGACATTGTCAGTAGAGCTAAACTATACCTTTCGACAGTATAACTTTTCTAGTGCTACCGCTTGAAAAAGCTGTTGACTTTTGAACTAGTTCACTTGTCTTTGCTGACGACAGTTTAGACATGGGGTCATATGGCGACAGATTTCCTGCAGGGATATTCCCCTTCCTTTTAAATTGAACCAGAATCGTCGGTCTCATCGCCTTAAGGTAAAATGAATTTTGAAGGATCAGTTGCCGTTCCACTTAATTGACATCCGGCATTTGTAGACATTTTCAAATTAATTATTCAAGATTAATTCCTTTCGATTAAACCATCGAATAATTCCAAAAACAACAAAATTACAAATTCATGTGTGTTTTCATTTTTTTCTTTTCTTTTCTTTTCCAGATGAAATGAGCTGAGAAAACGACGATCGAACGAACAAAAAAAAAAAAAAAAAATCCCCCTCCCCCTAAAAAGAAGGAAAGCAATACACCGACGCGCATCAACCTCCGAAAGAGGCAGCGAGTTTTTTTACATTTCTCATTTTCGAAAACTTTTAGTTTTTTTCCGGCACTTTTGACTCTACGGATTTTTCTTTTACGTAGAAGATCTAACCAAATAAAACGAATCTCGAGAAGAGAAAATTTTAAATCGAAAAAAAAGAAGAAGAAGGGGGAATATTAAAGAACGATGCCACCGCCAGCAATGGACGTGCCATCGGCGTTGTTGGCCGCTTTGCCCAAGTTACACCATCGCCGCCACATCTTATCGGTGACGGGGACGGCGGCACCTACACCGACAGCGGCGACGACGCGACTGCTTTTGCTATTTCTGGTGCTATTCGGCTGCACGCTGGATTTCACATTCAGCGAACGAGACTTTAATTTTAATGACTCACAGGTAAATTGAATTCACATTCACATACCTACATAATAATAACACCATCGGCACGGTTCGGCACGGCACGAAGCCGTGTCGCTTCGCTCGTTAAAAACGCATCGACGTCTTAATGATGCCGTCGGCTCAGGGCATCGTTTGTGGTTTGCTTCGGCGTTCGTTTCGGATTTCCTTCGTTCGAAAAGCCATTTTCCCCTCCTTCGCTCCTTCGCACCTTCGCTGATGTAATGAGACACTTTAAGATATCGCTGTACAAATCGCGCGAACAAATAAATAACAACGTAGGTTTCGCTACATTTGCATCCCAGCAAACATTTCAGCGGTGTCCAGTTTTCGAATGTAAGGGGCTCGCTCCAGTTCTGTCAGAAATGGAACAGAAATGAAAAACTTCATATAAAAAAACACTTCAGAAAATTTCTGATTCATTTCTGAAGCGTTTTTTATATGAAGTTTTCCATTTCTGTCTGAACTGGAGCGAGCCCCTAAGTCCGAAATCAGTCTGATTTTTTTGTTCTAACGAAATAACAGGTTGGCTGATAAGTCCCCGGTCTAACAAAGAAAAACAAATTTTTTTGTCAAAATTCGTTTTTATTATTCAACATAGTTCCCTTCAAGAGCGATACAACGATTATAACGACCTTCCAATTTTTTGATACCATTTTGATAGTACTCCTTCGGTTTTGCCTCAAAATAGGCCTCAGTTTCGGCGATCACCTCTTCATTGCAGCCAAATTTTTTCCCTGCGAGCATCCTTTTGAGGTCTGAGAACAAGAAAAAGTCGCTGGGGGGCCAGATCTGGAGAATACGGTGGGTGGGGAAGCAATTCGAAGCCTAATTCATGAATTTTTGCCATCGTTCTCAATGACTTGTGGCACGGTGCGTTGTCTTGGTGGAACAACACTTTTTTCTTCTTCATATGGGGCCGTTTTGCCGCGATTTCGACCTTCAAACGCTCCAATAACGACATATAATAGTCTCACTGTTGATGGTTTTTCCCTTCTCAAGATAATCGATAAAAATTATTCCATGCCCATCCCAAAAAACAGAGGCCATTACTTTGCCAGCGGACTTTTGAGTCTTTCCACGCTTCGGAGACGGTTCACCGATCGCTGTCTACTCAGCCGACTGTCGATTGGACTCAGGAGTGTAGTGATAGAGCCATGTTTCATCCATTGTCACATATCGACGCAAAAACACGGGTGTATTGCGAGTTAACAGTTGCAAACACCGCTCAGAATCATCAACACGTTGTTGTTTTTGGTCAAATGTGAGCTCGCGCGGCACCCATTTTGCACAGAGCTTTTTCATATCCAAATATTGATGAATGATATGACCAACACGTTCCCTTGATATCTTTAAGGCCTCTGCTATCTCGATCAACTTCATTTTACGGTCATTCAAAATCATTTTGTGAATTTTTTTGATGTTTTCGTCGGTAACCACCTCTTTCGGGCGTCCACTGCGTTCACCGTCCTCCGTGCTCATTTCACCACGCTTGAATTTTGCATACCAATCAATTATTGTTGATTTTCCTGGGGCAGAGTCCGGAAACTCATTATCAAGCCAAGTTTTTGCTTCCACTGTATTTTTTCCCTTCAGAAAACAGTATTTTATCAAAACACGAAATTCCTTTTTTTCCTTTTTTTTCACAATAACAAAAGTTGCTTCACAAAAGACGCTCTATCTCACAAACTAATTGACTTACAGACGTCAAATTTTGACACGAATCATTTGAAGGTTGCCACTATATAAAAATAATATGCATTTAATACTAGCGACGCCATCTATGTGTCAGACCGGGGACTTATCAGCCAACCTGTTACAAGGGTCAGGAATAGCCGTCCGAAATTAGTCTGAAATTTGTATAACATTATAGATTATCATAACTAGAGCTCGGATTTTGAATATTTGGACTTTTTTTTTTAATTATTTGAATATTTTGAATTTATTTTGAGTTTTTTATTTTTTGCATTTAACTGTGCTTTTTTAATATTTTTTCACTGAAGTAGGCTTTTTTTTGTTAATTTGACAATTCAAAATTTTAATAGGCATACTAAATCGAACTAAAGCGCAAAAACCAATATTGCGAGAGCCCGAAGCGAGAGTGCGCGACGTCACGAAAATGTTTTGCGTGGCGAATTTCAATCTCCAATGAGAGTTTTGCGTCACGCAGATTAAAGCATAATATCGCTTCTAGTAATGCAAAATTTGAACCGAGTACCAATCTAACGAGTAGCGAGTACTCATAAAAAATATACGGCATCACTTGAGTTGAAATTTAATTCAAAATTTTCATAAAATTTTGAAAATGAACCAAAGCTCGCGAAATATTTTAAAAGCTCTTTTTCACGGAACAGCGAACAGTTTTTGTTTTATTAGTTTAAACGAGTACCCAATAGCGAGTACTCAAAAAATAGCTACATCATTAAACCCTGTCAAATTACCTCGCAACGAGAAATATTCAATTTTTCAAAATTTTCTCGCTACGAGATCTCGCAGTGTGATACATTGGAGCTTGAGCCATATGATTGAATCTATTGAAATTTGTGTGCGTCTCATCTGGCGCTCTCGCATCGGGCTCTCGCAATATTGGATTTTGGGCTTAATTTGGAATTTTTGAATGTGATTTTTTTGCATTTTTGTTCGATTTTTTTTTTAATATCTTTTTAATATAATATTTTGAATTTAATGAATTTTTTTTTGAATTTTTTTTTTGAATTTTTTTGTAATTTTTTTCATGTTCAAATTTCGAGGCATAATCATAACTCCAAAAGTTTGCTGGGATGAAAGCTGTTGTAACAATATCAGCGTTGCCAGATGAATTTTCTTGCAAGGCATGACTTTTTCCCGACTAATCCGAAAAATGCGGGATTTCATATACAAAATGCGGCACAAACATTAATACATTCTCGCGATGGAGGAAAAATGGAACTTTACCAAACGCGATACGTCTGGCAACGCTGCTATGTATATGTATATATGTATGAGTTTATATGTGAACCGCATCATGAATGGACAAGTTTCATGGAATTAAGTCGTTCGAAGATCGCTGCCTTGTGTCATATTCTTTAGAGACTTGTCCCTTCTGCCTTAATGTCTGTATGTACATTGTACAATCGTATGAACTTCAAAGATGGCTTCTTAGACTTAATGTTGGTATTTCTTATCTAAGTGGAATGTATGTGAAGAATCTTATCTCCGCTGTTTAAGTTAAAGCAGATGCTTTGCATTATTTTTGTTTTTTTTTTGCACTTTTTTCCACGATAAAAAAACATAAAAAGTTTTTTATTACATAAATATTTCTTCTCTCTGATGGCTTTCCCTGTTAGCGAAGGGGGACGAAGGGGACGGAGTTATATGACAGTATTTAGATGAAAATTTTTTTGGGTCATGATAAAAATAAACGAACTATTCATCTTACTGAAATTTGTGCGCTAGTATTTTCCTTGCTCCTCTCGCGGGAGCCCCATTTAAATTTCTGGTCCTAGAGCCTCATCGATGGCTGGCCCGTAGCTTTAGGAAGAAATTGAGAAAGATAAGAGAGAGAGAGAGAGAGAGAGATCTAAAGGCATTTCATCGTAGCGAGATCTGTTGTTGATATTCCATATCAATCATGCGTGGCCGCTCCGCATAGACAGCCCAAGCCTGATTCAAAGCCAAAGGCAAACCGAAAGCCTTAGAGACGATCTTGAAGTAATGATTCCTATTTCGATTTGCTTACATTGAATGGATGAACATTCACATGCCATAATCCAAGGCAGGCAGCCGCCGGTTTGCCTCAGAAGTTCAAAAATAATTATATTAAAAAATAAAAATAATAAAAATAAAAAATACAACAAGAAATAAAGGTCCGCTATTGTGTTTTGAAAAGTTCAAGTTTCTTCAATTCGAAATCATTTTTTTTCACTGTTTGTTGTTGGTTTTATTTATTTTTTGCAAAGAATTTCCATTTTTTCTTAGAATTTCCCATTTTTTCCCAATCCCTTGATTTGCTTGCAAAAGCCATGAAGTCACTCATCAACGTTCCGATCAAACAATCATTCAATTGTCGATCAAAGCAATGGTTGCTTGCTCTTGCTCATTCGATCGATCGAGAGCTTTCCGCATTCATTTCACTTGATATTGGGAAGCTTATTTTTTTATTTTCTAAGACTTATCAATGAGTTTAAGTTATATAAACATAAAGATTGTGATTTCATTTAATACATTGCCCAAGGGAAGATCACTTCCGGTGAAATGACAATTTGTTCATGAAAAATTCCAATCGAAAGGCTTTTTTTTTTATTTGAATTTTTTTTAGTTGACAACAATTTTAGAGATAAAAAGAGCAATTATTAAAATAAAAAATAAAAAAATAGAAATTAAAATACAAAAAATTAGTAAAAAATAATTTAAAAATAATAAAATAATAATAAAAAATAATTAAAATATGTATATTAAAAAATAATAAAAAATAATTAAAAAATAATAAAAAAATTATAAAAAAAATAATTAAAAAATAAAAAATAATAAAATTTAATAAAAATTAATAAAAATTAATAAAAAATAATTAAAAAATAATAAAAAAATTATTAAAAAAATAAAAAATAAAAAAATAATAAAAAATAATAAAAAAATAATCAAAAATAATAAGAAACAATAAAAAAAATAATCAAAAATAATATAAAAATTATTAAAAAATAATAAAAATTAATAAAAAAATAGAATAATAAAAAATAATTAAAAAACAAGTAATAAAAAATAATTAAAAAACAAGTAATAAAAAATAATAAAAAAAATAAAAAAAAATAATAAAAAAATTATTTAAAAAAATAATTAAAAATAATTAAAAAATAATAAAAAAATTATTTAAAAAAATAAAAAATAATACAAAAAATTATTAAAAAATAATAAAAATTAATAAAAAATAGAATAATAAAAAATAATTAAAAAACAAGTAATAAAAAAATATAAAAAAATAATAAAAAAATTAATTTAAAAAATTTTAAAAAAATAGTAAAAAAATAATAAGAAACAATAAAAAAATAATAAAAAATAATTAAAAAATAATAAAAATTAATAAAAAATAGAATAATAAAAAATAATTAAAAAATAAATAATAAAAAAATAGAAAAAAATAATAAAAAAATTATTTAAAAAAATAAAAAATAATAAGAAACAATAAAAAAAAAATAATCAAAAATAATAAAAAAAAATATTAAAAAATAATCAAAAATAATAAAAAAATAATTAAAAAACAATAAAAAATAATAAAAAATAATAAAAAAATAATAAAAAATAATAAGAAACAATAAAAAAAATAATCAAAAATAATAAAAAAATAATAAAAAATAAATAAAATTAATAAAAAATAATTAAAAAATAATAAAAAATAACTTAAAAAATAATAAAAAAAATAATTAAAAAAATTAAATAAAAAAGAAAATTAGAAAATAAATTTAAAACAATTAAGGGCGAGCCTGACAGTAAAATACATACCCGACACAGATACACATGTTTAAAGAATTTCCTAACACGCCCCAAAAAACAGAATCTTAATGGTTCTATAATATTTTAGAGATTCTTAAGGCCATAAGGAGCCCCATAAATATACCGGCTTTTGTTCAATTTCTTTATAAAGACCGCCCCCTTGCCACCGCCCCCATTTTTCCAAATTTTTTAATTCTAATCGGAGGCTTAAATATACGCTCAAGTTTTCAATTTCATTAAAATATTTCGAAAAAGTCAAATTATGCTTCAGTTTTGGGATTTTTTGTGACAGACCCTAGCACTGGAGGTACCCTTAATAATGGACCGATCAGGAAAATTTTTGTGGAAGATGTTTATGGCTGTAAAAGAAGCATACGTTCTGATTTTCAAGTCCCATTTGAATTTCGGGTGTAGGGGACAATTTTCGAAAATCGCCCTTCTGACACGCCCACTTTTTCAATTATTGGAAATTTGATGTTTTTAAATATGTTCAAATATCATTATCAGGTTCTAGATCAGTTTTTATGATTTTCGTGACAGACCCTAGTACTAGAGTTACCCTAGAAATTGTCGAATCGGGTCCATTCGCGAACTTGTTCTTATTCAGGTCCCTATGAGCACGCATACCAAATCTCGTCAAGACAGCTCAAGAGTGAGAGGTGTGCACGAGAGGCAGATAGTGAGAAGGGGAGAGCGACATAGTGTGATTGGGTGTGGCAGAGGGTGAGTGGGAGAGTGGGAGAGTGTGAGAAGGGGAAGGAAAAAGAGAAAAGAAAGTAAGTAGGGGAACGACACGAAAAAGGATTTGGTGCTACCTCGAGATCGGAATTCATTTAGCTTCCCCAACGAGACTATTTCTTATCTTTGAATCTGTGTCTCTATGGAAAAAAATACTCCAGATTCCGAATTTCCCCTTCGTTTCCCCTTTTTTTTTTTTAATTGCTTACAGCCAAAACCAAGTGATCGCAAATCCTTCTAAATAAACCATAAAAATTTTCGTATGATTTTTCTCTTCAAATATTTGATTTTTCCTACTTTTATATTGAACACAGCTGTAAATTTATATTGACGGTAAACAAAAAAAAAAAAAAAAAAAAAAACCAAAAATTGAAATTCCATGATTTAACGTTTTCCATGTTTATTTTGATTTCAATAAATTATTTTTTCTGACATTCCAGGTGCCACTCCTAGAACCAAAAGATGCGCCCAAGCATGCGCTACAAAATCTACACCCTTACGTCGCCGAACTGTCACGCTGCCATTACGCTGATAGTGAGATAATACTCTCGCTGGTGCTGCAAGATCACGATTGGAACGCAGTCAATCCGAATAAGAAATTAAAAGTGGTGGCGAAACTGGCAAAATTCTTTGCCATACCCAAGGTGGGTGCAATGCTCGAAAGAAACCAAAAAAAAAAACCCAAAAAAAAAGATTAATCCGTACCTCATCAATTATGTTATTTGAAACGTTTTGATTTTGCTGTTGTTGTTGATGTTGCTATTGTTGTTGTTGTTGTTGTTTCGTTGCTCCTTAGGAATTCATAATGCTGGATAATGCTGGTAAACATGAAATGTACATTATGCAAAAGGAGTCTTCGCGAAAGGGTAATAATAAATGTCAAAAGCAACGTCAGCTGGGTCGCGCCAGCTTTGTGGTGAGTACAAAAAATCGCACTACTTGAGGTCTGAGAGCTTCTTAAAAAAAAGAATTCTCTTCTCTTCTTTTTTTTTTTAGCTGGGCTGTGGCACAACATACTTCTCAATGGCTGAACCCATCGTCAATCAAATTGGACAGCAAATAAAGGATGGATCGATTGATAATATTAGCGGTGAAAAGTTCGGCTGGTGGGTCATTTGGCATAGAAGCGTTGAAATGAGGTGAGGGTTAATGGCTCATTGCGAAAATTTAGCACAATAAAAACTCACTGCAACGAATCTCGATGTTGGGAAATTTCCATGTATTAACCCATTTACAGCCGCTGTACCTAAATGATCGTCAAAATAAAGCATTTTGGGGCGGTTTTTTTTTTTTTAATTTTTAAACGTCTCTGACAGGTCTTGTCTTGGCTTTAAATGGGTTAATTTGAAGGTAATTTCGTTACAGCTGATGTTTCGCTATGGTAAATTTGGAATTTTTTTTTGATTAAAGGAAAAAGAATGCACGATCTTCTCTTTCTAATTTATCCATTTCACACTCCATTACAGAGCGCATCCTCATCGTACTCGCAGACAAGCAACGGAGGGCTCCGGTGAAGACGAATACGATGAAAACTATGACTATGACGGCGAAGACGAAGAGGAACCACCGTAGGTTTTTCAAATTATATTCGTTCATTTGAGCTTTTTGTTTTTATTTTTTTTTAAACTTTTTTTTTTATTTTTTTTTTTTTTTTTTTTTAATTTAAATTTTTTTTTAATTTTTTTTTTTTTTTTGTTTATCAAAGGGATTATCAAAAAGTTGATCTTCGGTCTAGACCAGTGATGTCCAAACCCGCTACATTGACTTTCATTCTTGTGTGTGTGAGTGTGTGTGTTTGCGCTGTCGACTTCGCTGTGAGTTCGATTGATTTCCACTTGTGCTACTGCTGCGCCGGCAGAATTGCACATGTGCTTGGGAAATCGGATATTGGACTTCACTGGTCTAGACTCTAGACTCTCGAGTGCACGCGATGAAATATTAGGTGTAGTAAAAAGAAATCCATTATTTTTCCAATAGATGGCGTTATTTATCTGCATCTCGCGTTGTATAAGTCCGATGGTGTTCCGCTAGGGGGCATTAGAAAGATGACAGTTCCTACTAAAAAAGCTTTTTTGACACTTTTTTGATTGATTGATTCAGTTTTGTTTATAATATTAATATTTTAATAATATTTTAAAGATTTTTTTTCTTCTTTTTTTTTTTCTCATCTCTATGTGGGACAAAAACACGTCAAGTGTAGCCACCTGAAATTTGGTAGAGCTGTTCAGATCGATGGTTAGAATAAATGTGCAAAATAACGGTAAAATTTTATTCACAGGACGCTGAGATTCGTGGCGTCAAAGTTAGGCGTCCTTAACAACTCCATTTCAAATTTCATCCACACCATCCATTCATCAATATGAAAAGTTCGTTCAGGTGGATACACTTGACGTGTTCAAGGGAATTTCTTCCCCAGGAATATTTATAATCGGTCTGATAATACATACTAAACATGTCAGATAACAGGGGGTGCCGGATTAGACAGGAACGGGAGTGTCACTGCATATCTTATTACTATGCCTCGGAATTTGAAAAAAAAATGAAAAAAAAATCAAAAAAATATTCAAAAAATATTCAAAAAATATTTTTAAAAAATGCAAAATATTCAAAAAAATTCCAAAAAATATTCTAAAAAAAAATGCAAAAAAATTCAAAATATTCAAAAAATATTTTTAAAAAAAATGCAAAAAATTCAAAATATTCAAAAAAAAATTCGAACAAAAATGCAAAAAATTCAAAATATTCAAAAAAATGCCAAAAAAATTCAAAATATTCAAAAAATATTCCAAAAAAAATTCAAACAAAAATGCAAAAAATTTAAAATATACACAAAAATGCAAAAAAATTCTAAATATTCAAAATCCGAACTCTACTTGTTAGGGGGCATTTACACATTTGACAATTTTGTCAAAATCTATGTCAAAACGATCTTCAAAAAGTATACACGTAAGAATTTTTGACATCAAAATCGTTTTTTTGAATCGAAAAATCATTTTAAATTTTGAAGTCAAATTTTTTTGATGTCAATCGTCAAAAGTGTAAATGGACCCTAACGATAGAAAAATGTCTATACCTTCTCTGAGACCTCAAGTAGGCACCGAGCTCTCGGCACTCAGCGAGAGTGAATTTTTTTTGTTGTCATTATTGAAATTTTGAATTTTTCAATAAAAACTTATAAACAGTATAAGGATATATGTATTTCTATCTTACAGGGAAGCAGTTACGGAAATACCCGATGTAAGGCAACAAGCCACGCATGCGCATCGCCATCACCATGGTGATGCATCTGAGGTGAGTAAACTCTTGCCCATTTCCATTGCACTTTTGCACTTGCGTAATAAGAAAAAAAAAAAAAAAAAAAACTTTAAAAACGTTGAAATATATACATATATGCCTACCTATGTATATCAGACTTTCCTATAAATGTTTCAACAACAATTCTGTTGTGCATTTTTCGGTGACCAAATGCACCGAAATCGAGTTTCCTTATGATTTTTTTTTTTTTTTTTGAATATTCTTCTTGGTTTCTCTTCAACATTTCAATGCACTTTTGTAATTTAACGAATTTCAATTTCATCAATAATATATTCATTAATGAATTGTACACGTTTAAGACTTCAATATACAATTGTCTACAATTAATTCATATAATTAATATTATAATCGTTAAATAATTGTTATTAATCGAAATGGTGTTTTTTGCTTTCTTCTTCTTCTCTTTTCTCTGATCTTAACGTTTTTCTGTAAATTACAAATAAACGAAAATCATAAAATTTCAATTTTTTTTTTTTATATTAAAACTCAATCGTTTGGACAAAAACTCAAAAACAAAAATCAAAATCAAAATAAAAAAAAAAAAAAAAAAAAAAAAATGCGTACGGTAATTACTAACCTTAAAATCGAACTGCATCATATTCGTACATCAATAATCACCAAAAAAAAAAAAAAAACAATCACCAATCTGCACAAACCACAAAAACACGCACACATTAAACATGCACTCAACACGGCAACCCAAAAAATAATACCAAAAAAAATATTTAAAAAACGGCTTAGCCCGATTTGAACGAGCGTAAATTTGTTGACTCCCAAACTGGTGGTGTTGGTGTTGGTGTTGATGGAACAATGAACTCGAATGCTATCCCAAAAGCCGACGATGAGGCATCGGAGAAAAATCTGTCGCTTTTGAGTAAAGCAACGAACGCGAATTTGGATGAAGAAATTGTCGAAAGTGTTTCACAATTAGAATCGGTCATATCGAAAACAATCGAGAATACAAAGCACATCAAAGACGTTGTCATGCTGCCAACCGATGATGTTAATTCATCGGTGGTCGATATTGAAAAAGAGCTCGAATCGACGCGTATTCTCGAAGAGATCCAACAAGAGCTGGCACGCAAGAGCAATGAGGCTATTTATACAACAACTACACCAACAACAATCATTTCATCAAATACGCCATCGCCATCGCCATCATCATCGTTATCATCACCAACAACAGCAACATCAAATGTAATAAGAAGAAGAACAACAACTACCACTACTGCCACTCCTAATGGACGAATCATATCGAATTCCAATAATAATAATAATAATAATAATGATCCCAACTACGATGATAATTCCGATGAAATCGAAGAAGATGATGAGTTCGATAATCTGGACACAATTTATGAATTATCAGCGGCAAATCGAAATTCGAATTCGATGAACTCCGTTGATGCACCAGCTGTTGATGTCGTTGCCGAGGTTATAGAATCATCGACAGTGTTGCCAACGGTAACAAAAGCATACGAAACCACTGCACACAATAACAAAAATACTAACAACAACAACAATAACAGCAACAGCAACAGCCACAGCATAGCAACAAAAATAGCTTCCGCTACACCATCGCCTGTTGAAACAATAACGCTGTCAACGCAAACGCTCAAAGACACAACAATAATATCAATATCACAAATGCCACCGCTTCAATCACCAGATTCATCCACACACGATGCATCATCCCAATCACATCCAAATATGTCACATTTCCCATCATCATCATCATCATCATCATCGTCGTCAACTCCTTCATTTTTACCATCATCCATTGCATCAACTTTGATCCCATTATTGTCCATAACCTCACCATCATCGTCACCATCACCATCACCATCACCAACATCGTCATCGTCACCGCTATCGGCGTCGTCGTTGTCGTCTTCAATGCTCGATGTAACAATGATACCTTCATCAACACCATCGTCATACTCAGCCATATTAACCACAACCGAGCAAAATAAGGTAACACTCTCTATTTATTGCCTTCATTTTTAGTACATTCTAATATGTCGATATGTCGTAAAATGTGTAAAGTGTTTGTTCACACACACACACACACACACACACTCTCTCGTAAATATTTTCCCCATTGGACTTAATGTTGTATGTTGCATTGTTGTTCGATTTTTCGATTGTTCATCTTTCGATTTTTATTTAACCTTGCCCACAAATTTTGTTTTATGTTTTGTTTTTCGTCTTTCGAAATTTATCATCGAAGGACTAGGGGACAAATGCATTCAAAACTGGTCGAATAATTTTTTTTTTTTTTTTTTTTTTTTTTTTTTTTTTTTGGCTCCAATTTATTCTTTTGACCCTCCAATTACGAGTAGCTTACACACATACGAATGATTTTTCGATTTTAGGTGGAGGAAAGTGGAAATAGATTGATATATTTTTATTCGATCCTTGATATATACTCGTATGTACACTCTAACATGTTGTTACAATTCTAAGCTCAGAAGCTGTTATTTTCTTTAATATGATTAATCGTTATAAGTTCTTGTTATTCCCTGTAGTCAGTGGAGCCATCACAACACTAGCGATTTCGCCCATCCCTGGTGACGGGGATCGGTCCCTCTGCTATTCAAAACGCTGTCGATTTTACTATGTTTGTGTCATTGACGGGGATGGGTTGTCCTTTTATACGCCATCTTTAGGCAGTCATTTCGCTAGCGAAAAGGGGCCTAGCACCAGCGACTGAGAAAAAAAGAAAAATTTTTATTTTGTGTGACTTTTTTCTTTATTTATTTATTTGATTAATTATTATATTTTTTTTTTGTTTATCTATTTTTTATTTTAAATCTTTTTTATATTACTTCTCTTCAAAATTTCTCGCCTCCACCGAGCCTCGAACCGCTGACCACCAGATCGCTGGGCGAACGCCTTAACAATTACGCTAAACGAACGAATTTATTTTCTTGGTCAAAATGCTCACTTGAGTTTAGAGTTGCTCAGATTTTGGGAGACGTATTTAACGAGTTTTTTGACTCCAAAAATTTTTTACTTGAAAATGAACCATTAAAAAAAAAATAATAATAATAAAACCTTAAAAATTTAGGGGAAAATGTTTGTCTTCCAAAATAACTGAACTATGAACAAAAAAAAAAAAATTATAATTTATAAAAAAAGTAAAAAAAATGTAGGAAAAATTCTTACTGCTAGCAGGGATTGAACCCCGAATCTCGCGGCTGTCGAGTTACAGTTTGAACCACTGAGCTATCGAACCCTTGTCGGACAATTTATCAGAATGCGAGGTGAAAGCAGACAACAGCAAAAACAAATAGGGAATTGTAAGCTGAGGCCCATCTACTCTTTCAGGTTCATGTGGTAGGTGAAATGGCTAGTCATCAAGGACTGGCACTTTGGCATGTCACAAATATCGAGGGCGACGACCTACTGACTACAGGGTTGTTCGATTGCTCCACTGTTATTCTCTCTGCACGAAGAGTGTTAGTTAGATTGACCGATAGAATAAGAAAAAATACGAGAGCAAAATGTAAGAAAATACAAATGCTACAGTTTTACACTCGCGTTTTGCACAGCCCGATTTGGAATATTCCCGGGGAATTTACTTTTCTCGAGAGTAAACTTCTTATTTTTCAAATATTTTGGGGGATTAAATTTGATGGAGAATGGGCATTTAACCCATACCCATAATTTTCCTTTCCCTATCTATTTAAAAAAGGAGAATTTTAGTCTCAAGAAACGTAAATTCGTTCCCCGGGAATATTCAGAATCGAGCTTTATATGAAATTGAACAAAAAGTGAAAAGTTTAATATTTTCTCCAGTATTCTTCTGCTTCATTTGATTCGCTTATATTGTCTGGTATACTACTCGTATACCTACGCACAAATTCATTCGGAAACGCTTCCTTAACTTCCTTTGTTTGCTCCGAGAGCTCAGTCATTCCTCTTGGTACGTGGACTTGGGTACGTGGAAATTTGTGATTAGAGGTGGCTCCAACATATTCTCTATCGGAGTCATGTCCGCAGATTGTAGTGGCGCCACATTAAAACACAAAAAACTTTTGGATTTTAAAACAGTTTCGTAAGATATGAGCGGTGTGTTTTGGGTCATTGATTTGTTGAAAAATCACAATATCAGCAGGAAGGTCTCCATGTTTCTGACATGATCGGGAATAATATTTTGTTGCAGAATAGATAGGTACTGCTCCTGACAAACCATAATCGAACCACCACCGATTGGTGACCAATTATGATCCAGATATGCTAGCCGGGAATTGCTGGAAATTTCTTAGATAATATGTATTTTTGGAAAGATTTTGTCAAACTGATCAATGAGACACTTAAAATGGATTGCATTTCAGAATTCGATCTAATAGGTATTTTATATTATTTTTTTATTATTAGCAAATATCCTTTTTTCTTGATTAAGATGAAAATAATTTATTTTATCCAGCTTTTTACCTTCAGAAAGCCATTTTTCTTTAATTAATTATTTTAATTAATTAAAAGAATATATATATATGTATATATAATATATATCCCCCTTACTCTACGTAAGTCGCAGTCGACGACGACTCTATTTTTAATGTCGTCATTATTAATCCAATCCCGCCTTTTAAAAAAATCGGTATATTTTAGTTAAAACGTTATTCAGAGGTGTCCAGGTGGCGTGTTCAGAGAAAGAGTGCTTATATTTTCCACAGTGGTATATTGAACAATTATAAGATATTAACCCAAAAAAATTTTGCTAGAGGAAGTTTTGAGAGTTATGGACCAAAAACCAAAAAAATCCGAAAAATTCATGACGTCCGAATTGGATGAAAAAATTATAAATGGAATAAGTGAAAAATTCTAAGAATTTTTGGCGTCAAAATTTTTTCAAAAAACTGATTACAACTAGTCTAGTTTGGGTCTAGTTTCAAACTGGTCCAAAAAGGACCACTTTTTTATTTTTATTTTAGTGCTAAAAATCTAAGAATTTTTCACTAATTCTATATATAAATTTTCATCCAACCCGGACGCTAGGAATTTTTCGGATTTTTTTTTAGTTTTTGGTCCATAAATCTCTAAACTTTCTCTAGCCCCCCTCCAAAATTTGTTGGGTTAATATCTTATAATTGTTCAATATACCACTTGTGGAAAATTTAAGCACTATCAAAGCACTCTTTCTCTGGACACGCCACTGCTTGAACGGAAGACTTTTGTCTCGAAGCAAGTAACAAAAAAAAAAATAGAGTCGACGCGTAGACTACGACGGGGTATATTTACCATACAAATAGCCACCAATATAAGACCATACCTTCAAATGTTTGTAACATTATTATGTACATATATTCAAAAATTTTGATGTTCTCGAATTCCTATGAAATTGACACAAAAAAAAAAAAAAACACA
Source organism: Chlorops oryzae (assembly GCA_020466095.1). Classification (NCBI taxonomy): domain Eukaryota; kingdom Metazoa; phylum Arthropoda; class Insecta; order Diptera; family Chloropidae; genus Chlorops; species Chlorops oryzae. The sequence goes on along the minus strand of CM035806.1, from coordinate 2,296,925 downwards.
TAATAATAAAAAATAGCACCACAACGGGTTCATTGAAGAAATTGAAACAATGCAACCGTCAATCAATGCTGGACATCATGATCTAATTGAGCTCATGTTAACATCAACAATAACATCAATCGAGAGAACAACACCGCGCACCCCAGCAACAGTAACAGAACAGCAGCAGCAGAAGCAATTTCCAATCGAACGATTTCAAGGATATCATCCTCCCACTTCGATGAGAAAGCATTAGTAGAAAGCACTCAAACAACCACAATGAAATCAATCTCGACGCTTACAACGCCTAATTACATTGATGATGCGAACAATGGTCGTAAGGTGAAAGCCGCTGTTTCATATTACATAAAAGAAAATGACTCGAGTCAATTTACCAAAGAAAAATGATCAATTTTGTACAATAATTTTTTTAAATATTTTTTTTTTTTTTTTTTTATCAAAATAAGTAAACTTTAGTCTTCACTTAAAAATAAAAAATAAATTAAAAATTAATAATAATTAAAAAAGAGAAAAAAAAAAAGAGATAAATAAATTGATATGCTAAAACAACGTAATGGACAATGAAATGAGCATGACCCGAAATAAATAGCATTGGTACATCCTCCTCCATCTCCCCTGAGTCCAAGTCCCACGTAGTTCTGCCTGTAAATAAGTAAGATGCACCCTGTATTCCACAAGAAGCAGAAACATTGTAGCTTAAGTGAAAAATTCTTCTTTTTTTTTACCACAATTACCGTAAGGTAGCACACATTGCGAAAGCCCACACAACAAATTAACAACTTTCGGTTGCTTTTTTATTCTCATATATAGTATATATTTTTTTATCGCACTTTTCATCATCGGTTTGGGTTTTCTTTCTTCCTTTTTTGCCTGTATTTTTTGTAAGTTTTGTTCATTTCAACTTCATTTTCATCTTACATTTTCTTACATGTTGCATGCACAGCTTTTGCACAGCTTGAGATGGCCTACAAACGCTTCTTCTCCCATTGATTTTTGAAAATTTCCAACATTTATTTGCACTTTCTACTCCAACTTGATTTGAAGATCTCTGTTAATTGAGTTGTATCTAATGTATAAATATTTTCTTTTTTTTTACTTTTATATATTTTTTTTGTTTTTTTTTTTTTTGTTTCGACAAATTTAGGTTAAAGAAAATGAGAGCGATGCAAATCGACCAATAAGTCAGGATATATTGCCGTATGTATTATTATTATTATTTATTATTATTATTATTATTATTATTATTATTATTATTATTATTTATTATTATTATTATTATTATTTATTATTATATATATTATTATTATTTATTATTATTATTATTATTATTATTATTATATTATTATTATTATTATTATTTTATTTATTATTATTATTATTATTATTATTAATTTTATTATATATTATCATATTATTATTATTATTTATTTTACTATTTTATTATTATTTCTACCATTTATTATTATAATAAAAAAAAAAAATTATAATTATTATTTAAATATATTAATATTATTGAAAATTTATAATTATTATTATAATATATATATTTTATATATTATTATTATTATATATTATTATTATTATTATTATTTATTATTATTATTATTTATTATTTTATTTAATTATTATTATTATTTTATTATTTATTATTATTATATATTATTATATATTATTATTATTATTATTATTATTATTATTATTATTATTATTATTATTATAATTATTTACGAATTATTATTGATACCCTGCAGTAATGCGCCGGTCATTTTCCTAAGAATGGCTGGCCTTTGACCGGTCCAAATCCCACCGGTTATATTAAGGCAGTTCGCTCCATCGAGATCGGCTAGCCGGTGGTCGGTAATCAGCGGGTTGGTTTAAGAGTACCCTGTAAATGACACTTTTATCATCTTAGAATACATATAAGAAATTTGTTGTTTATTTTCCTCATTTGACTATCCGAAAACCAGACAAAATTACCGACAATTGACCCAAAAAAAACTGACCTATGGTCGGCCGTTTTGCGGACTAGTCCCTCTCCAATGACAGGCCCATGTTAAAAAGGTCAGTTGAATGCATTAGAAATGGAATTATGAGGGGAATAGTACTGATAACATGAAGACACTTGGGTCAGTCCATATTACTGCAGGGTATACCTATATATAGCTATATACAATATATATCATGGTTTGCTACATTAATTCGAGTGCCTTTAACAGAATGTTACATCGTTGTCCTCACCAACGGCATCAACTGTTGCAAGTGATGTTCCAACAACGCCAATAAGTTCAACAGTCTCCATACCGATATTATCGGAATTAACTACTCCAACTCCGCCTTCCACTGATTATGTTGAACCGCACGCCGAGAATACACCGCCAATTATAAAAACACGTCTTCCCAAGATCAATGTTATTGCTGGAAAATATTTCGTTTCACCCGTGCCGGATAATATCTTCTACGATAATGAAGATCAAACGAATTTACGTCTGGAATTCACCGATAAAGAAGGGCGTGAAGTGAAACGAACATCTTGGATACAATTTAATGCCGATACGAGGGAAATTTATGGACTGTGAGTAGTGATTATTTTTCAAGAGATTTACGCGCTCATATACAGCCCTATTCGAAACGAATATTCCCCTGGAATTTTTGTACCTCGAAATTTTTCCACCTTTACTTAAAAATGTTCGAAGTTCCTGCTGTCGTTGTACTTACGACCCCAGTGTGCCTAGAATGGAAGAATGGAAAAATTCCCCGGGAATATTTATAATCGGATTAAAATTCACAAATGGTAGTAGTCTCAATGAAAGACCTTAGACCATGTGCGTCTACTGGGCTTGTCCAAGTCCTAAAAACCTTGAAAGTTTTTTTCTTTTTCCTGAACTACTTAATTACGATCATACCTATATATGTTACGATGGAAAATAAATTCAATATTGCTAGCACCCCCGATCCGAGTGTAATGGGAATAACGCATAGGAATTCGTATATAACATCGCATAGACATCGCTTGTAGTAGACATATTGCTTATAAAATACACGTTTGGAAGGCCCCACAGGCCGATATAGCCCCTGCAGGAAATCTGTCGCCATATGGCCCCATGTCTAAACTGTCGTCAGCAAAGACAAGTGAACTAGTTCAAAAGTCAGCAGCTTTTCCAAGCGGTAGCACTAGAAAAGTACTGTCGCAGCAACAGCTGCAGATGGTTTAGGCAGTAAGTTGCCCCTATGGACCTGTGTGCCGTTCCGTTCTGCTCCCCTGTCCTCCTCCGCCGAGCCGTCGACTTGCTGGGCGCTCGTTCAGCAGATCACTCTGCTACCCGAGACATTCCCTGCTCGTCCGAGATGGATACAAGAGAAGGAGGAGGTTTGAACCTGGTTTGAACCCCCAGAATCCTCGCCCAAGCCGCCGTAGTGGGTAGATTTGCACTATTGGGGTAGTTACACTGTTTTGTTGTCCCATGAGGCCTGTAGAGAGGGGCTGGAAAAGGGGGATTTTTCCCCGGGTCCGGGCTTTCTGAAGAGGCTCACAATTGGCATGGGAATTTTTTAATATTTTTTTTTATTTTTTTTTTTTGGGGTCGCACATTTCTGTGAGGACCCCGTAAAAAATCCCCCACGCCCCAAATTTCTCTTTACGGGCTTGTGTGCCATTGCTGTTTTTATTCTTCACTGTACTCTAGGAAGGAGACCCTTACGGTTAAACTCCCATCCGGGTCAGATGGGGCCGGTTTCTTAAGGAGGTTGTTACTCCTCCATCACTCCCCGTTTAAGCTGGCTTGTGACAGTCATACTGGTTACCCAGGTACCCAGTCGGCCGGGTTGAGATGTCTGCTATAGATTATATCACAACTGGAAATTTCCTAGGGAAATCTAGATACTAGCTAGGGCCTAGCTAGCGCCTAACTGGCACCTAGCTGGATTTGCCCGACTAGATAAATCTAGCGTGGCGCTAGCTAGCGCCTAGCTAGAACCGCCGCTATAGGGGCGATGAGTAGAATAATCTAGACAGGGCCTAGCTAGTTTTCTCTAGGTAAAGCCCAGATAGAAAACTCAAGCCTGGCGCTAGCTAGCGCCTAGCTAGATATGCCCGACTTGCTAAATTTAGACTGGCGCTAGCGAGGGCCTAGCTAGAACCCATAGAGAAAATTTGAAACAAAACTTTTTTTTTATAATTCTCACTGAGTTTAAATTCGTGGAAATATAAAGGGTGTACTTTGTGTGTTGAGCGTCAGCTTTGCGCAGAGGCGAAACCGTAACCAATGAGGTGCGAATGTAGGTAAGAACTTTAACCAATACCCCGTCAAGGGGACGTGAATATAATTCTTTATGTAAAACATAGTGGTTGACATATGATCTAGGCGCTAGCCAGAAATGACTAGCCGGTCACTAGCTAGAAATTACTAGCCGGGGGCTAGCTAGCCGAAGCATTAACAAACTAGGAAGGCGCTAGCTAGACTACTGGTTAAGCCCACGATATAAACTAGCTTGGGCCTAGCTAGCGTTCAGCTAGCCGGTTCGGTTCAAAACCGGTTCGGTTCTAAACTGGTTCGGTTCTAAACCGATTCGGTTCTAAACCGATTCGGTTCTAAACCGATTCGGTTCTAAACCGATTCGGTTCTAAACCGGTTCGGTTCAAACCGGTTCGGTTCAAAACCGGTTCGGTTCAAAACCGGTTCGGTTCAAAACCGGTTCGGTTCAAAACCGGTTCGGTTCAAAACCGGTTCGGTTCAAAACCGGTTCGGTTCAAAACCGTCGGTTCAACGGTTCGGTTCAAAACCGGTTCGGTTCAAAACCGGTTCGGTTCAAAACCGGTTCGGTTCAAAACCGGTTCGGTTCAAAACCGGTTCGGTTCAAAACCGGTTCGGTTCAAAACCGGTTCGGTTCAAAACCGGTTCGGTTCAAAACCGGTTCGGTTCAAAACCGGTTCGGTTCAAAATCGGTTCGGTTCAAAATCGGTTCGGTTCAAAACCGGTTCGGTTCAAAATCGGTTCGGTTCAAAACCGGTCCACGTCCCTGGCTATAAACGATTTCGATTGTAGTCGTATATTTAATTTTTGTACATACATATTTCATTTCGCATTTTTCTCTGCCACAACAGACCCGTTTTCGATACTGTTGCGAAATACTTTTACTATTTGAGAGCAACCGATTCGGGCAACGAGACTGTCACCGAAACTGTGGAAATCAAAGTTCAGCAGCATCGTTTCGAAAGGAGTTTCAATCACGAAATCAATATAACTGTTAAAATAAACGAGAAGTCCTTGCCCAGCGTTGATTGGCAAATCAAGTTGATCAAAGGTGAGTTAAGAAACATTTTTTTTAATTTTGTTCATAACCGCGGCAAATCCCATGCAATTTATTATATGAATATAATTGTAATGTGTTAGGTGTTGCTGCAACACTGGGCGATGAGACGACCGATGCGATCGTTGTACGTGAAATACCACAAATGCGTCAGGATCCGAATACCGCGACATTTGCCTACTTCAATGAGACATTCTCGACAAGCGTTTGCCCGGAAAGCGAATTGATGGATGTTGTCAGACGTTTGGATGCATCGCGCTTAACGGATTTTGTTCAACCAATATTGGGAATTAAATCAATAACTGGACAATTGATTGGCACGTGCCATAAGGCTGATATGACACCAACGAAACCGCCAGCAATCGTAACGAAAAATCTGCCGCCAGTGCCACGCAATCAGGTTGATCATGTGAATGCAACTGTCGGGCATTTGCTTGTCTTCCGAGTGCCCAGCGATACCTTTTACGATGCCAACGATAATCATTTGACGCTGTCGTTGAAGACGAAAGATCACAAGGAAATTGGTCTGCGTCATTGGCTGCAATTCGATTCGAAAAATGAAGAATTCTATGGCATACCGAAAAGCGCTGATATCGGTACTGAAGAGTATCTACTTGTGGCTGAAGATAGTGGCGGATTGACCGCAACCGATGCACTCGTCGTTGTTGTCACCCATGCACCGAAGCGAGAGTTTAGCGTTTATTTCAAAGCCTACTTGGCCATCAGACATGAGCAATTCAATGCAAATTTACAGCGAAAATTCGTTGAAAGCATTTCGCATCTATTCGGAGATAGAGGAACACATTACGTGCAGATACGTTCGGTGACAACGCATCATGATTCCGATGGAACAATTGTTAATTTCTATAATACAACACTCTATAAATCGCATAGCCGTTGTCCCGAAGAGGAAATCGATGCTGCACGCAGTGTTTATCTTATGTCGGATAATACCGTACGCGATCGTGTCAAGAAGGCACTTGGACCTGAATTGAATTTGACCAATGTTCAGGTCATACCTTTGGGTTCTTGTCATCGTAAGTTTTTTTTTGAAGACGACACAACGACACGTTTAAAGATATTTAAAAAAAAAAAAAAAATTTGTTTTTTCCTGTCTTTTTTATAGCTCAAACTGACATAACGCATCGTGAATACATACCACCCAAGAACGATGAACCTTTGCTCAAATCGCAATTCGCCGATGATTATTTCTATACGTTCATTCTTCCAACTGTGATTATTGTCATTATGATTTTAATTGCAGTAATCATTGCTTGCTGTTTGCATCGTCGCCGACATAAGAGTGGCAAAATGGAATTGGGTAAGTTAGTTTGCAATGAAATCAATGAGAAAGGGTCTGGCGGGTTAAGCAAAGGCATGCGGCATCATGAAAGGAATTTTTAAATTTTGTTGATTTTTCGATAGACGCCATCTAAAAACACTGTGGAGACCACTTTTTAGATTTTTATTTTGAACGGTCCTTGAAATATCCTTGAAAATCCTTTTTTATAAGCCTTTTTTCAAAATTGTATTTCTCAACAACCAATTGAGATAGAGAGACGATCTAAGCAGATTATGTTAGATAATAAAACAAGGAAGCTAAAAAAATTTTTTTTTAATTTTTACACTGAGAAAATTTTTTTCACAAAACTAAAAAGAAATTTTTGAATATTTTTTTCAGTGTACTCCCAGTTTCCCGCCACTCTATAAATTGCTTTTAGAAATACCCCTTTAGTATTTACTTTCATTTAAAAGAAAAAAATTTTTCAATCAGATGGCGCAGCAGTGTGATATTCAAAAAATTGCAAGTGCACCTATATGCTCCCAGTACTAATATCCAGTACACGATTTCTGTGATATGCCGCGGATTGCTATCGTTTATTTTATTTAAAATTTTCTATTCAACAGGCGACGAAGAAGAACGCAAATCCTTCCGCACAAAAGGCATACCTGTTATCTTCCAAGATGAATTGGATGAGAAACCAGAGATTGGTAATAAGAGTCCTATAATACTTAAAGATGAGAAACCACCATTGCTGCCACCGTCCTACAATACATCAAATATGAATGGTAAGAAAGGAAAATTTTTCATTTTTTTTTTTTTTTTTGCTATTCAAAATCGAAATTAATCCTCGCATATTTATAGGCGACAATGATGTTGACGAATACGTGCCTCCGCCAGCAGTTATAGTTGGCGGTCGTGAAGCACGTGGAAAATCTCCAGCAACACCATCATATCGCAAACCCCCACCATACGTCTCACCGTAAACATGTGTCAAATTTCATGCTGCAAGTGAAAAAATATTTAAAGAAAATATTAAAAAATAAAAACAATTAAAAACAGTTTTAAAAACTACGAATCAGATCAAAATAAAATAACTAAAACGCAAAAAAAAAAATCATATTTTAAAAAGTTTGTGACGAATATCAAAGCACGATCTATAATAAAATAGTTACAGCAGGTATTAATATATTAACTCGGGGTTTCGAATGTTAACGCTGCCCCACCACCACCGTATGACAATTGCAAATTCAAGCAAAATTAAAAGAATACAAAAATCCAATAACAACAAACAACAACAAATCGATGTAATTTTGAAACAATCATATATTACCTATTATTGAGTCCCGAAGCTCGAAGGAATCTAAAAAAAAAAAAATCTTTCTTCAAATCAAGACGAACTTTGTCAACGGCACACGAAAAATGTCCACAATTTTTTTCTACTCAATACTTTAAGTTCCATTATTACTGCCAAGCGGCACATTATTTAAGTTATTAAGAAACACAAAGAAAAAAAAAGTAAAGAAAAGAAAAAACATGTTAGTTATATAGAAATCAAGACGTGCTATAAAAACAAAAAAACAAAAAAATATTTCTATAAAAACCGTACTAATTTATTCAAGAAAATTAATTTATAGCATCTTATCTACTGTCATAAAATGCTTTGGAAAACACAGTTTTAAAAATGCGCGAATATTGAAGAACTAATTTTAAAGTTTATTTATGGATATTCTGCGCTAAAATTATCTCTACATTAATTCATAAAAACGATTCGAAAAATTTAATACATACATTTTAGTTATAGCAATTTATTCATACGATTTGAATTAATTTAAGACTATATATACATATAAGACGGCTAGTTTTAAGTTTCTGTACTGCGAAACAAGCAAAAAATTCGATTTCATGTCTTTTGCTATAAAACGTAATATTTTTTATGGTAAAATTTGCAATTTTTTTTTATTTTTTTTTATTTGATGAAACAATTTGAATTCTACAGATTTTATGACTATGACCAGGGCAAGCACAAATATTTCAATTGAAACCTAAAACTCAATATATTGAAATGTTTCCTTTTTTTATTGAAAGCACCACACCTCCTATTTATACACGCCTTCAGAGAGGTATTATGGAATTGTTGCGATCATGTTATAATCAGGGCTCGGATTTTGTTGACTTTTATAATTTTAAAGCATACTTTTTGGAGCAAAATTTTTGTTCAACTCGTATAAAGTTGAGATTCAAATCGATTTTTCAATAAACTTCAATAAAAAGCGTTGTATAATTCGCTTTTTGCAAAGTTAAAAAATCGATTTTTAGCCTTCATAACGTATGCTTTAATTGTTCGACAAAATCGGCTGGTTCATAATATATTTTTGCAAATCCTATCAATAAATATCTTCTTAAATATTGTACACATACTTTTGTCAATGCAAATATCTCTGAGCCCTGGTTATAATACATTGGCAAATACCTATCAATAAAATTATTTTTTCTTAAATATTGACATGCATACTTTTTGGGCTCAATTGAAATAATTTTTGGTTGCTCTGACTATGACTTTATCAATAAATTGATTATATTTAATTACCCAGAATATGTGCAGTAACATAAAATTCTAACTTAATAATATCCTGTCATTTTGTACAAAGCGATCAAGCAAAAGAATCCGAAAATTTAAAAGTTGTCATATGAACAACATAAAATGCAATTTCAATTCATGTACGTCTTTCAATTGTCACTAAGGTGCAACGGATATGTTTGGTCTCGAAAATTAAACACTTAAAACACTACCGCAACTATTCTCGGCAAAAAGTGTCCCATTGATTTATATTCAAATGCAATAATATTCCCCATTGGCGATGAAATTTATTTTCCAATGCCTTTTTGCGATTTTAAATTATTATTATTATTATTATTATTGAACTTGTTGCAAAGTTTAGTCAGCCAAACGGAATTCCGACAATTGAAAAGAAAAATTCAATCTAAACCATATTTACCCGTACTTACTACAAGTATAATAATTTATAGTTTAAAGAATAAAAAAATAAAAATTATAACTCATAGGCGTACCTCCAGTTCGAACAGAAATAAAAAACCTCAAATAAAATGAAATCACTTCAGAAGTTTCCAATTGAAAATGCTCTGATTTCGATCCTTAGTTATGTTAACCATTTCCGAAAAATATGGACAAACATGTGTGAACATTTTTTTTTTTTATCTATTAGGGGTATTCACAAAGGCGTGTTAAAAACGTTCGAAAGTCGGGAAATCGGAAAATTGTGACTTCTTAAAAAATTTTTAAACTTTTTTTGTATCTTGCACAAGATTTTAAGCAGATAAAAATATCCGTTTTTCCGACTTTACTATTTTCCAACGCCTTTGTGAATACCCCTATTATTTTTGAAAGGAGCGAAAATTTGTTCCTCTCTCTTTTTTTTTTTTTTGTGCAAAATCTGTTTGGATTGGAGAAAAGCCGTGCGATTGAAAAAACCAATCGAAATTATTTTTAAGTTCGATTATGGGAATAAATATGTTAAGAAGACAGCTGAATAGAATATAAATCTGATTTAAAATTAAAATAAAAGTAAACATTTTATATAAATGCCAAAGACAAATTCGCAATTGTATTTTTTTTTTATTTCATGTGTTTTTTATTTTTTTTTATTTTTATTTTATTCGAACGGTTTTCTTTCTCCTTTTATTATTCGTTCAGTTTTATATTGTTATGGAAGTTGTTTTTTTCGCGAGGCTGTTTATGGACCTTTTTTCTAAAAAGTTCCTGGCAGAAAACGAAAAAGCTTTTTCAATTTATTTTTTATTTATTTTTTTTTTTGTGTTAAAAATGAATGACAGTTGATAAAAAAAACACTTTGTTTTTTATGTGAGGGCAGTTCAAAATGTTCTAGTGGATTCTCCAAAAAAATAAAGGTGTAGTGCTGGCTGCCACGATTCCAGGTCTCCAAGTTGTCTGAAATGTAAAAGAAAAACGGTCAGATATAAAGTCATATATATATATAAAAAAAAGCTCAAAGGCTCAAAGGCGTCATATTGACGTCTTGGGTCAAAAGCATATACAACGTGTAAACACTGGGTTATTTACGAAACATTGGACACTTTCTTCTTTTTTCGAGAAATATTTGTTTTTATTTGAACTTTCGCTTCCAATGATATTTACAGTGATGTCAGGCCGAGCAATAAATGTCGAGGTAATATATCGGTATGTCAATTTAGGACTAGATTTTTTTCTTTTACTTTTACTTTCATTTTTTTTTTTTTAAACATAATTAAATTTTTTTTTAATATTTCATTTGTTTGACTTTTGTGAATATATCCCCTTGCCCTGCTAAAATAATTCGAAAAACAAAACTGATAAAAGCTACGAGCAATAATATGTAATCTCATAATTGTATCGCAATACATTAGGTTAACTCCAGCAATCCCTCTGTTCACCCTTATAATTTAACAAATAAATAAATAATACAAATAACGACGGTTAAAAGTAGTCAATAAAATATGAAAATCAAATACAATAACTTCAAGTAATTCTGTGTATCTGAAGAAAAAAAAAAAACAAAAACAAAAACCAATAACTGAAAAGTTGATATATTTAAGAAAATGAAAGGCAAAAAATTTCAAAGAATAAGTATTAGAATTATGCAAATTATATGTAGTGTATTGGAAGAAAGAAAAAAAAAAAAATCAACATATAAAAGGGTTGTTAAAATGAAAGAATTTAATAACACAAGTTTACAAAATTAAACTTTTTGTTTGTTGCCGCGATTTTGTTAAGAGTTTTGGATTAGGGTGCTATTGGTGACATAAGAAACATATTCGAAAATTTCATTAATTGCAATAAACATGCCGCACAGTCATGAAATGTCACAAATTTGGTATCATTGGAAAGGGAATTCCTCCACTAAGAGAAAACCAAAATATTGGAACCGCAAAAATTTTGGTGTGAATGTTACACCTCTTCAAAGTCTTTGCCAACTTTGAGCGGGCGTGCCACAAAAAGTAGGCGTGGCAGTGTTACGAAGTTGAACTCTTCCAACTTTGCGGCACAACAGTAAGCTATGTTCCGAATTTGAGTAGCGTGGGTTCAAAATTGTGGATTTTGGAAAAACCCGTTTTATGTTTGAGGGGGTTGGAGTGGTTCGATTTCAAATTTTTTTTTTTTGGAATCTCTTAGCAATTCACAAAGAAACGTCCATGGCAAATTTCAAAGCCCTAGGGCAACTCCTTCTATGATTTCCCAAAAAATGTATGGAGTTAAGCAGTCTGCGAAAGAAATAGGTCGAAGACTTAAGACGCGAACCTGAAAACAGCTTGTCAACAGATTGTGTATTCGATAAGCCTAGTTCAGACACCAACTCTCATGGCACGAACTTAAGTTGTGACATATTTCATACACAAACTAATTTAGCCAACACACAAACTTTTGTGTCTTAGCTAGGCACGTTGGTTTTGATTCGGGTCTGCGCTATGGCAGTTGGTGTCTGAACTCTGTTCTACGTCACGAATATCTGACAGAGGTCTTTGAGTGGGCGTAGCACAAAAAGTAGGCGTGGCAGCGTTACGAAGTTAAACTTTTGCAACTCTGGCGCCAGTGGCGTAGCGACGTTGAAAAATTATGTGTTCCAATGCACGTGTGGGGGCCCCCTTCCCATTAGTAAAATTTTTTTTATTTAACAAAAACTACATAACATAAATCAAAATCCATTATTGAATAGGTATAACGAGAATGATAAGAGAACTAACATTATTGAAAGAATTTTAAAGAGAAAGAACTTTATTGTTAAGCGTAATTAATTGTTCTCATAACTCTTTGCCCATATTTCGGACGTTTCATAAAATATATAATTCAATCAATATTTAATAACTTACTTTCTAAAAATACAGAGAAAAAAGGAACAGGATAATGCGCCTACACTAGGGAGTTTCACACGTGAAAAAAGTGTTTAATTTCGAAGATAGCCCCCTCTCAAACGAAAAATACTATAAATCGAAAAAGTTGGGCACCATTTTCAATTTTTAAATTGATGTTCAGAGGTCGTTCAAATGTATTTAAGCCAAAATATAATTTTTTCTCAATAAAACAAAGTTTTAGTCAATTACGAAAACAAATTTATACGTAAATAAATCTTCTCGAATCCAGTATACATATAATGAAAGAATTTATCTGTAAAACATTGAGCTCTTCCCGTAAAAACCATAAATTTAAATAAATTTTTTTGCTTTTTTACCCCTAAAAGTAAACAGAAAAAATCCATAAACTGTCGAATTAGAAATTTTACATTAACAAAAACTAAATAAAAAAAATTTTAGCTCTCTTTAAGGCGTTTTTTGATGAAAATTCAAGTCCTTCGAGCGACCCTAAACATCAATTTAAAAAATTGAAAATGGTGTCAAAATTTTTCGATTTATAGTATTTTTCGTTTGAGAGGCCATCTTCGAAATTCAACACTTTTTTCACGTGTGAAACGCCCTAGCCAACACAAGATAAATAATTCAGAACAGTGTTTTTAACATTCGACTGATTTTTTAAAATTTTCTTTATGGTTTCTTTTTCATTTTATTTAATTTTTTTTTACAAGCACTTTGAAATATTAGAATTCGTGGTTGTGTCAAATTTTTTTTTTTACAAAATACGAAACATAAGTTAAAAGAAAAATAAAGTAATTAAAGTTTATTTTTTCGTGCTTTCGCATTTGCGAACTTGCTACTAAATCCTAAATCAACATTCTTGGCTGCCTCATTTTCGATTGAAATTTAGCTAACCATTTAATCTTTCTTGTCCGACTATTTCGTAAATAGTTTTTTATAATTTTCATTTAGAAAAAGATTTTTCTGCTTTCGAAACGGTAACTGGAATTGTCAAAAAAAACGCAAGCTGTACAATTTCAAAAAACTGCTGCTTGAATAGTAATTTTTTATAAGAATAACTCAAAAGTTCTTTTGAGGTGTTCAAAGTTTCTAAATCAACTTTTGAAACATTCTTTAAGCAAATAGTTCAGTAAATGGTTCCGAACATCATCCTTATATTTGGAGGAAAAACTTGGCCAGCAGAGAAAATGTCATTATCACAAGAATTTCGCAAAAAACTTGGAAAAAATTTAAAATCATGGCCAATATTTTTAACCCAATATACTTCCTTCAATGGTAGTCAATATATCAATAGTTCTTGAAAATATTGATTCGAAATAGTCTTCATCCCTTTAATGTGATGATGTTGGCTCAATTCGTCGAAAAGTCTTTTTGGACGATATTTCTTTTTCGAGAAAAATGGGATTACATTTCCAACTCTCTGCCAAATCAATAGCTGTCCTTTTTAACATTTCAAGCATTACGAAATATTTCAATTCTGTAAGCGATTTAACATTTTAGCTGATTTTCAATGCATTGCTTTGGTTTTGCAATGCACGGAAACACTATTTATAATATTCAAAATTTTGCTTTCCATTACTTTAGAAAAAATTTTTCGAATTTCTCTAATTGATTTTTAAGAAAGCTGCTTCGTCTCTTTCGTCTTTTTCACAGATGTCCAATAATTAAGATAATGTTTTTAAAACGTTTGCCCAACAATATTTTTTCTTGGGGCCCTGCAAGGCTAGGGGGCCTGTGTTCATGGAACACATGAAACCGGTAGCTACCCACTGTCTGGCGCACAACATTAAGCTATTTTCCGATTTTGAGGACCTGGGTTAAAAATTGTGGATTTTGGAAAAACCCGTTTTCTGTTTGAGGGGGTTGGGGTGGTTCTATTTCGAAAAGTTTTTTGGAATCTCTTAATCTAGGATAGAAACTCCAGCCAAATTTCAAAGCCCTAGGGAACTCCTTCTATTTTTTCAAAAAATTATGGAGGTCAAGCACTTCACCACCATACATTTTTTGAGAAAATCTTGAAAGATCCTAGGGATTTAAAATTTGGCATGGACATTCCTTTGGAATTGCTAGAGATTCCAAAAAAAAAAATTTGAAATCGAACCACCCCAACCCCACAAACAGAAAAGGGTTTCTCCAAAAAAATTTTGAATCCAGGAACCCACATTGGAACAACTTAATGTCTGCCCCAGATTGGAAAAGAATTCAACCTGGCCATTTTTGGTAACCCACCAAACCTTATCAAATTTATTAAACAATTTTCAACATTAACTACAAAACCCCAAAAAAACCAACAATATCAAAACACAAAATTTATATCCCGGCTAAATTAATTTGTGTAGGAAATAGGTTAAAACAAAGGTTCGTATATTCGCTATACTAGTTGGTGTCCGAACTATGACGAATTTTTGAACTGAAAACCGCATTTCTCGGGCATCAATTTTTCGCGAAGGTAGAATTTTTTTTCGAGAACTTCAATGGTAAGTATGCTTCCGTTTGAGCCTCCAGCACACTTTGCAATGAATAAATTTTAAATATTTCCACGGGTAAGGAAAATGCAAAAAGTGCTTCAAATAGGGGGAAAGCGTGGAATTTTCCAGGAATTTTCTCCATGGGAATTTTCTTTAGGATCTGAGGAACCATTTAGAAAAAAAAATTTTTTCAAAAACCCTGTAGGAAATGTCATTTTGAGACAGTTAAACCCGAAAAACAAAACTTTATTCAAAAAAATATAACGGCTTTATTTTCCCGCCAAAATAATATTTCCAAAAAAACTTAAAAAAAAAAAAAAACCAAAATTTTCAAAACCCGAAATTCCCAGTAGTTTCCGAGATATCATCATTTGAAATTTTCCCAAATTGTTTCCCTTAATCAACAATTTTCTAAAACCGATTCCGGTATTTCGGAACAATTTTTTTGAACTTCTGTTTCTTCCGTTGATCAGCAATTTAATGAAAAATTTTAATATTTCCGGAAGGAAAGAAATTTTTCAAATAGGGAAAGTGATTTCCGTTTTCCTAACCTTTGATGAAAATTTAAAATTTCAAAAATGAAAATGCTTAAAGAAACCGAAACAAATTTTCAAAATGGTTTTTTTCCCAAAATTTAAAAAAAAAAAAATAACAAAAAAAAATTTTCAAAACCCGAAACCAATTTCAAAAATATATTTAATTTTCCCAAATTTTTTCCCAAAATCAAAATTAACAAAACCAATTTCCGGAATCATTTTCCGAGTAATTTTGATTTTCATCCACCTTCTGTTTTTCCTGGTCGCCTGGTGAATCAGACGAATTTTTGAACTGAAAACCGCATTTCTCGGGCATCAATTTTTCGCGAAGGGTAGAATTTTTTTTCGAGAACTTCAATGGTAAGTATGCTTCCGTTTGAGCCTCCAGCACACTTTGCAATGAATAAATTTTAAATATTTCCACGGGTAAGGAAAATGCAAAAAGTGCTTCAAATAGGGGGAAAGCGTGGAATTTTCCAGGAATTTTCTCCATGGGAATTTTCTTTAGGATCTGAGGAACCATTTAGAAAAAAAAAATTTTCAAAAACCCTGTAGGAAATGTCATTTTGAGACAGTTAAACCCGAAAAACAAAACTTTATTCAAAAAAATATAACGGCTTTATTTTCCCGCCAAAATAATATTTCCAAAAAAACTTCAAAAAATAACAAAAAAACCAAAATTTTTCAAAACCCGGAAATTCCCAGTAGTTTCCGAGATATCATCATTTGAAATTTTGGCATCCACCTTCTGTTTTTCCTGGTCGCCTGGTGAATCAGACGAATTTTTGAACTGAAAACCGCATTTCTCGGGCATCAATTTTTCGCGAAGGCTAGAATTTTTTTTTCGAGAACTTCAATGGTAAGTATGCTTCCGTTTGAGCCTCCAGCACACTTTGCAATGAATAAATTTTAAATATTTCCACGGGTAAGGAAAATGCAAAAAGTGCTTCAAATAGGGGGAAAAGCGTGGAATTTTCCAGGAATTTTCTCCATGGGAATTTTCTTTAGGATCTGAGGAACCATTTAGAAAAAAAAAATTTTCAAAAACCCTGTAGGAAATGTCATTTTGAGACAGTTAAACCCGAAAAACAAAACTTTATTCAAAAAAATATAACGGCTTTATTTTCCCCCAAAATAATATTTCCAAAAAAACCTAAAAATAAAAAATTTTAACTTAAAACCCGCAAATTCTCGGGCATCAATTTTTCGCGAAGGATAGAATTTTTTTTCGAGAACTTCAATGGTATATCCTTCCTTGGAGAATCCAGCAATTTTTGCAATGAATAAATTTTAAATATTTTCCACGCGGTAAGGAAAATGCAAAAAGTGCTTCAAATAAGGGGAAAGCGTGGAATTTTCCAGGAATTTTCTCCATGGGAATTTTCTTTAGGATCTGAAGAACCATTTAGAAAAAAAAAATTTCCAAAAACCCTGTAGGAAATGTCAAATTGAGGAAAGGTGAAACCAAAACAAAACTTTATTCCAAGAATATAACGGCTTTAGTTTCCCGCCAAAATAACATTTCCAAAAAAACTTCAAAAAATACAAAAAAACCAAAAATTTTCAAAACCCGGAAATTCCCAGTAGTTTCCGAGATATCATCATTTGAAATTTTGGCATCCACCTTCTGTTTTTCCTGGTCGCCTGGTGAATCAGACGAATTTTTGAACTGAAAACCGAAATCTCGGGCATCAATTTTTCGCGAAGGTATCATTTTTTTTCGAGAACATTCCAACTGTATGCTTCCGTTTGAGCCTCCAGCACACTTTGCAATGAATAAATTTTAAATATTTCCACGGGTAACGGAAAGGCAAAAAGTTTTTCAAATAAGGTAAGCGTGGAATTTTCCAGGATTTGCCTCCATGGCAATTTTCTTTAGGATCTGAGGAACCATTTAGAAAAAAAAAATTTTCAAAAAACCAAAAAGGATGTCATTTGGAGGAAAGTGAAACCCGAAAAACAAAACTTTATTCCAAAAATATAACGGCTTTATTTTCCCGGCCATAAAATAAAAATATTTTCAAAAACCCTGTAGGAAATGTCATTTTGAGACAGTTAACCCGAAAAACAAAACTTTATTCAAAAAAATATAACGGCTTTATTTTCCCGCCAAAATAATATTTCCAAAAAAACTTCAAAATAACAAAAAACCAAAATTTTCAAAACGGAAATTCCCAGTAGTTTCCGAGATATCATCATTTGAAATTTTGGCATCCACCTTCTGTTTTTCCTGGTCGCCTGGTGAATCAGACGAATTTTTTCCAAAAAAACTTCAAAAAATAACAAAAAAAACCAAAATTTTCAAAACCCGGAAATTCCCAGTAGTTTCCGAGATATCATCATTTGAAATTTTGGCATCCACCTTCTGTTTTTCCTGGTCGCCTGGTGAATCAGACGAATTTTTGAACTGAAAACCGCATTTCTCGGGCATCAATTTTTCGCGAAGGCTAGAATTTTTTTTCGAGAACTTCAATGGTAAGTATGCTTCCGTTTGAGCCTCCAGCACACTTTGCAATGAATAAATTTTAAATATTTCCACGGGTAAGGAAAATGCAAAAAGTGCTTCAAATAGGGGGAAAGCGTGGAATTTTCCAGGAATTTTCTCCATGGGAATTTTCTTTAGGATCTGAGGAACCATTTAGAAAAAAAAAATTTTCAAAAACCCTGTAGGAAATGTCATTTTGAGACAGTTAAACCCGAAAAACAAAACTTTATTCAAAAAAATATAACGGCTTTATTTTCCCGCCAAAATAATATTTCCAAAAAAACTTCAAAAAATAACAAAAAAAACCAAAATTTTCAAAACCCGGAAATTCCCAGTAGTTTCCGAGATATCATCATTTGAAATTTTGGCATCCACCTTCTGTTTTTCCTGGTCGCCTGGTGAATCAGACGAATTTTTGAACTGAAAACCGCATTTCTCGGGCATCAATTTTTCGCGAAGGCTAGAATTTTTTTTCGAGAACTTCAATGGTAAGTATGCTTCCGTTTGAGCCTCCAGCACACTTTGCAATGAATAAATTTTAAATATTTCCACGGGTAAGGAAAATGCAAAAAGTGCTTCAAATAGGGGGAAAGCGTGGAATTTTCCAGGAATTTTCTCCATGGGAATTTTCTTTAGGATCTGAGGAACCATTTAGAAAAAAAAAATTTTCAAAAACCCTGTAGGAAATGTCATTTTGAGACAGTTAAACCCGAAAAACAAAACTTTATTCAAAAAAATATAACGGCTTTATTTTCCCGCCAAAATAATATTTCCAAAAAAACTTCAAAAAATAACAAAAAAACCAAAATTTTCAAAACCCGGAAATTCCCAGTAGTTTCCGAGATATCATCATTTGAAATTTTGGCATCCACCTTCTGTTTTTCCTGGTCGCCTGGTGAATCAGACGAATTTTTGAACTGAAAACCGCATTTCTCGGGCATCAATTTTTCGCGAAGGCTAGAATTTTTTTTCGAGAACTTCAATGGTAAGTATGCTTCCGTTTGAGCCTCCAGCACACTTTGCAATGAATAAATTTTAAATATTTCCACGGGTAAGGAAAATGCAAAAAGTGCTTCAAATAGGGGGAAAGCGTGGAATTTTCCAGGAATTTTCTCCATGGGAATTTTCTTTAGGATCTGAGGAACCATTTAGAAAAAAAAAATTTTCAAAAACCCTGTAGGAAATGTCATTTTGAGACAGTTAAACCCGAAAAACAAAACTTTATTCAAAAAAATATAACGGCTTTATTTTCCCGCCAAAATAATATTTCCAAAAAAACTTCAAAAAATAACAAAAAAAACCAAAATTTTCAAAACCCGGAAATTCCCAGTAGTTTCCGAGATATCATCATTTGAAATTTTGGCATCCACCTTCTGTTTTTCCTGGTCGCCTGGTGAATCAGACGAATTTTTGAACTGAAAACCGCATTTCTCGGGCATCAATTTTTCGCGAAGGCTAGAATTTTTTTTCGAGAACTTCAATGGTAAGTATGCTTCCGTTTGAGCCTCCAGCACACTTTGCAATGAATAAATTTTAAATATTTCCACGGGTAAGGAAAATGCAAAAAGTGCTTCAAATAGGGGGAAAGCGTGGAATTTTCCAGGAATTTTCTCCATGGGAATTTTCTTTAGGATCTGAGGAACCATTTAGAAAAAAAAAATTTTCAAAAACCCTGTAGGAAATGTCATTTTGAGACAGTTAAACCCGAAAAACAAAACTTTATTCAAAAAAATATAACGGCTTTATTTTCCCGCCAAAATAATATTTCCAAAAAAACTTCAAAAAATAACAAAAAAACCAAAATTTTCAAAACCCGGAAATTCCCAGTAGTTTCCGAGATATCATCATTTGAAATTTTGGCATCCACCTTCTGTTTTTCCTGGTCGCCTGGTGAATCAGACGAATTTTTGAACTGAAAACCGCATTTCTCGGGCATCAATTTTTCGCGAAGGCTAGAATTTTTTTTCGAGAACTTCAATGGTAAGTATGCTTCCGTTTGAGCCTCCAGCACACTTTGCAATGAATAAATTTTAAAATTTCCACGGTAAGGAAAATGCAAAAAGTGCTTCAAATAGGGGGAAAGCTGGAATTTTCCAGAATTTTTCCAGGGAATTTTCTTTAGTTGGACCATTTAATTAAAAAAAATTTTCAAAAACCTAGAAACAATTTTACATAAACCCGAAAACAAACTTTATTCAAAAAATTTAAAGTTTTTTTCCCCCAAATATTTTCCAAAAAAACTCAAAAAATTAACAAAAAAACCAAAATTTTCAAAACCCGGAAATTCCAGATTTTCCGAGAACTCATTTGAAATTTTGGCTCCTCCTTCGTTTCCTGGCCTGTAATTAAAATTTTTGAAGAAAACGCATTGGGCTCAAATTTGGAAGGCTAGAATTTTTTTTCGAGAACTTCAATGGTATTGTTCCTTTGACCTCAGAATTAATTAATAAATTTTAAATATTTCAGGGAAGAAAACAAAAATCTAAATAGGGGAAATGAATTGCGGATTTTCCCATGGAATTTTTTTAGATCAGAACATTTAAAAAAAAAAAAATTCAAAAACCTTGAAACATTTTCAGTTTACCCGAAAAACAAAATTTATTTAAAAGATAACGCTTTTTTTCCCGCCAAATAAATTTCCAAAAAAATTTAAAAAAACCAATTCGGCAAATTTTCAAAACCGGAAATTCCTTTTCCGAGAACTCATTTGAAATTTTGGCTCCACCTTCGTTTTTCCGGCTGTAATAAATTTTAAGAAAACCAATCTGGATCAATTTTTCGGAAGGCTGAATTTTTTTTCAGAATTCAATGGTATTGTTCCGTTGACCTCAGAATTAATAAAAATTTTAAATATTTCACGGGTAAGGAAAATGCAAAAAGTGCTTCAAATAGGGGAAAGCGTGGATTTTCGATTTTCCCAGGGAATTTTTTTAGACTAGAACATTTAAAAAAAAAAAATTTTCAAAAACCCGGAAATTCATTTTGACGAACCAATAAAAATTTATCAAAAAAATTACGGTTTTTTTCCCGCCAAAAAATTTTCAAAAAACTCAAAAAATACAAAAAATCCAAAATTTTCAAAACCCGAATTCCCATGTTTCAGTATCTCTTTGAAATTTTGCACCACCTTCTGTTTTTCTGTCCCGGTAAGGAATTTTTGACAAAACGCTTTCTGGGACAATTTTTCCAAGGAAATTTTTTTTGAAACTTCAATGGAATATGCTTCCGTTTGAGCCTCCAGCACACTTTGCAATGAATAAATTTTAAATATTTCCACGGGTAAGGAAATGCAAAAAGTGCTTCAAATAGGGGGAAAGCGTGGAATTTTCAGGAATTTTCTCCATGGGAATTTTCTTTAGATCTGAGGAACCATTTAGAAAAATTTAAAACCTGTAGGAAATGTCATTTGAGCGTTAACAAAAAAAAAATTTTTAAAATTAACGGCTTTATTTCCCTAATTTTCAAAACTTAAAAAATAACAAAAAAACAATTCACCCGAAATTCAGTATTTCCGTACAGATTTTGGGGGGAAAAACTGAAAACCGCATTTCTCGGGCATCAATTTTTCGCGAAGGCTAGAATTTTTTTTCGAGAACTTCAATGGTAAGTATGCTTCCGTTTGAGCCTCCAGCACACTTTGCAATGAATAAATTTTAAATATTTCCACGGGTAAGGAAAATGCAAAAAGTGCTTCAAATAGGGGGAAAGCGTGGAATTTTCCAGGAATTTTCTCCATGGGAATTTTCTTTAGGATCTGAGGAACCATTTAGAAAAAAAAATTTTCAAAAACCCTGTAGGAAATGTCATTTTGAGACAGTTAAACCCGAAAAACAAAACTTTATTCAAAAAAATATAACGGCTTTATTTTCCCGCCAAAATAATATTTCCAAAAAAACTTCAAAAAATAACAAAAAAACCAAAATTTTCAAAACCCGGAAATTCCCAGTAGTTTCCGAGATATCATCATTTGAAATTTTGGCATCCACCTTCTGTTTTTCCTGGTCGCCTGGTGAATCAGACGAATTTTTGAACTGAAAACCGCATTTCTCGGGCATCAATTTTTCGCGAAGGCTAGAATTTTTTTTCGAGAACTTCAATGGTAAGTATGCTTCCGTTTGAGCCTCCAGCACACTTTGCAATGAATAAATTTTAAATATTTCCACGGGTAAGGAAAATGCAAAAAGTGCTTCAAATAGGGGGAAAGCGTGGAATTTTCCAGGAATTTTCTCCATGGGAATTTTCTTTAGGATCTGAGGAACCATTTAGAAAAAAAAAATTTTCAAAAACCCTGTAGGAAATGTCATTTTGAGACAGTTAAACCCGAAAAACAAAACTTTATTCAAAAAAATATAACGGCTTTATTTTCCCGCCAAAATAATATTTCCAAAAAAACTTCAAAAAATAACAAAAACACCAAAATTTTCAAAAACCCGGAAATTCCCAGTAGTTTCCGAGATATCATCATTTGAAATTTTGGCATCCACCTTCTGTTTTTCCTGGTCGCCTGGTGAATCAGACGAATTTTTGAACTGAAAACCGCATTTCTCGGGCATCAATTTTTCGCGAAGGCTAGAATTTTTTTTCGAGAACTTCAATGGTAAGTATGCTTCCGTTTGAGCCTCCAGCACACTTTGCAATGAATAAATTTTAAATATTTCCACGGGTAAGGATAATGCAAAAAGTGCTTCAAATAGGGGGAAAGCGTGGAATTTTCCAGGAATTTTCTCCATGGGAATTTTCTTTATGATCTGAGGAACCATTTAGAAAAAATTTTTTTTTTTAAAACCTTGTAGGAAATGTCATTATGAAGCGTGTCAACATTAAAAAATAAACAATTTTTTTAAAAATGTAACGGCTTTTATTTCCCTTTTATCTTCTACAAAACTGGCACGATTGAGAAAAAGTATACTAGAATGGTATATGAGGTCGTATGCATTACCGCCTACGGCCTACGAAATGTGTTACAGTTCATTGGTCCTGTAGGCAGCATTTTGGGCGCTGCGTAAAAATGTATCCAAACAGCCTTGAGAGAAATTCGCTATAACGGAGTTCGTTATATGGAGTTTCGTCTGTAAGTTTCTCAATTCCCAGACAGCCCTCGTTAACTGAAAATATAAAAATGAAATAAATGTTAAAAAAATTTAATTGAGGAGAATTTCAAAATGTCTGAGTTTGCATTAGCTATAAGCATAAATATAAATAAAAGTTTTAAATAGTATTTAAAAAACTAAAAGAAGTTAAATTTATTATAGTATGTAAGTATATTTAATTGCACGTCAAGTGTACCACCAGCGTACGTTAAATGTGCAAAAAAAAAAAATCACAGGTTGCCGAGATACAGGGTGTCAAAGTTTCGAATTTTGCTTCGAAGAACATACTTCATTGAATTACAATGGGGCTAAAGTCGTCTCGCTACAAAAATTTTTCGAAAGTTTCTTCAAAAAAATTGTCTGAACTTTTTGAAAACAATACTTAAAAAATTTTTGGATAACGGTAAATGAGAAAACTTCGGCATTTTAGTTTTATTTCTTGATTTTCTAGGAGAGACGCCATTTTTTTTTAAATTTTGAAATAAAGCTTAGTTCTTCCCCTTTAAAATAATGCATAAATCACAATAGGCGGACCATGATTAATGCTCCAAATACAGCTTTGAACATGCTTACCTAGCATATTTCCCTCAATAACCACTAAGCGTAATGCGTAGACAGCAAAGAGTATAACATTATGAAAGAAAAGAGCTTGCAATTCTCTCATTGTGGCGCTAGCCCATCGGAAACTACGATTCGCTAATGTCCCCGTTTAAACAGGGAGACAAAACGCGAGACACTGGAAGGAATCACATGAGAGTGACGGAGATGGAATGTCTTTCGTCTCTGTCACTCTAATGTGTTTCGTTCCAGTGTCTCTCTTAATCTAAACACGGACAATGCAATTTGCGATGGGCTAACGCCGCAATGAGAGAATTGCAAGCTCTTTTCTTTCATAATTTTATACTTTTTGTAGACAGTGGCAGCGCTTTGGCGAAGGATGGCGAACGACGGGATGCGGATGATTTTTTTCGGATTAAGATATACTCTAGACACTCTACAGTTCCGCAGGGTTGGCTAAAAAGCTGTTTTGCTGCGATTGAACCCAGAACGATTACATAGCTCCACCAAAAATAAAAGTGCCAGACCCATAGAGTGGAATTTCAGACCTTAGAGAAAACATTGATAACACATCCATCCTCACAAAAAAAAAAAAAAAAGTAAATAAATAATAATAGCCTCAGACCCACGGGCCTAACTATGCTTATTATATGTTTTTTGGGATCGCTGAACCCAAATTAAAATTCTATATAGCTCCGTCTGCTCCAGAATTAGCCATATCCTCATAAAAGCATCTTCGAGTGGAGTTTTTGGGGTTCTTTCTTGAGGTTATGGCGAAACCTTGACCCTATGGAGCTATACAGTGTATCTTTCCTTGTGGACACTCCTCTGAAGCGGACACCTCTCTTGAACGGACAATTTTTGGGAATTCTCTATTAGTCCTGCTTCTCAAATAGTTTCCTCCTAAGCAGACATATTTTTCGGCCCCCCGGGTGTCCGCTTAAGAGAGAGAGAGTACACTGTATATACTTCAAGTACGTATTCAGCGACCCCAAAAACATATAATTAGCATCGTGAGACCCCTGGGTCTGACGCTTTTATTATTTATTATTTTTTTTTTTTTGTGAGGATGTGTTATCAAAGTTTTCTCTAGGTCTGAAATTTTACTCTATGAGCCCAAATAAAGCTATGTTATAAATACCGGGCGTACAGAAAAAGAAAATGTTGTAGACATATCTATAACCTTCGGGCTTTCATATTTCGCTTTAAGAGTTTCCTTCACAACAGGACATTCCACCCAATTGGACAAAAATGCGGTGATGCGAGGGTGGTTATGGTTGACAATAGGTCATCGGTTTATATCATAAGATTTTTGGCTTAAATGAGACATGCCCATGGTTCCGTTTTGATTCAACTCTTGGAATTGACGTTTCGTTCAATGTTAAAAATCATTTTTCCTGCAGTTGAATATCTCAAAAAAAAAAAAAAAATTGATAAGAAAAATAAAATTCTGCCCTAAAATTCTAAAACTTATTTAACATTTTGAGGAAAGTTTTATTAGCATATTCGATAGGTCATTATTTGAAAAAAAAAATAAAAATAAAAATAATTTCGACGAGATCAAGAGCATTTTTTTCCCCGAAATATACAAGGATTACGTTTCAAGAATGGAGAATTCCAATACTAACAATGCAATCTCTGTCGAACTGATTGAAATGTTGAAAAATCTAAACGCCAAAATTTCAAGTAATCCATCAATAATTGTGTAAGTGTCCGGAATCCGTTATATAATTTTTCGTTTTTACCTCTTGCGATTCCATCAAAGTCTTTATTCCAGGATGGACCAAAAATTGAAGTCATCGAAACCATCGGCTTCGCTGGCGTCATCGACTTTTCGAAACGATCAAATCGGGCCAAATGGTTCAACGGTGTGCGTTGTTGTAGATACATCCCAACAGACTCTAAGAGAGGAATTTCGGGCCCGGGGGAATTTCTACTTCGGTGCCCCTTTGAGTGTTACGAAAAATGTAAAAGAGTGAAGAGGTTTTTGGATTACTTAGCTCAAAGAGAATGATTAGAAAGAAAAACAATCCTCTCATGAACCCGTGCCCGGGGGAAATAACCCTAGGAGCGCCAACATCCTCTCTACAGGGCTGCATTCAAACATATTCATTTGACAAATTATTAATTCCATCTTTTATTTTTAATTTTTTTTTTTTTTTTTTTTTTTTGTTAATGTACGGTAGTGTTCATTCAAGGATTGCACAATCGTATAGAGCGCTCGGTAAAATCGTTAATTTTATGCGAAGACGTTATCAATCGAATCAAGGAGCTGAGCCGATGGCATTGGATGAAATATTAGAGGAAACAAAACAGACTGACCTAGGTGTGGAAGTCAAGGAGGTTTGTAATCTAAAAAATCCATACAAGATAACTTGGGCAATGGGACGGATAATGTTATGCATATGAATTCCTAGTGGTTGTCCAAAGAGGGTTTGCCAAAGAACAAACGCATCGAGATTGCGGGTAATGTAAATCGGAATGGTAATGAACATGGGAACGGGAGTAGAAATGAAAGAATGTATCTGTTCAAGCCACCGTATAGGCTACAAAATCTGGAAGATCTAACTGAACTCTTAAAAGAACATGAACGTAAAGGGCTAGGTGGCATTTTAATGGATGATATACGGGACTCTTTTCCAAATTATCGACAAGTCCTTAAGGATTGTGATCCGCGTATTTTGGTTGTGAAGCGTCCGTCCGGAAGAAAGAGCATTGTGTATTATGTCGACGATGAGAAACCGACTGCAGTAAGTTTGGGAGGGGCTAAACCCAGTAAACATTTTCAAAAGTTTTAAGTTCGAAATGATTCCGAAATGAGTCGGAAGTGAGTCCCAGTAGAATCCCAGTAAAGATTTTCAAAGTTTTTACATTTACCATATGTGTCCGAAATGAGTTCGAAATGAGATCGAAGTTAGTCCAAAATGAGTCTGAAATGAGTCCGAAATGAGTTCGAGATGAGTCCGAAATGAGATCGGAGTCCGAAATGAGATCGGAGTCCGAAATGAGATCGGAGTCCGAAATGAGATCGGAGTCCGAAATGAGATCGGAGTCCGAAATGAGATCGGAGTCCGAAATGAGATCGGAGTCCGAAATGAGATCGGAGTCCGAAATGAGTCCGAAATGAGATCGAGTCCGAAATGAGTCCGAAATGAGTCAGAAGTGAGTCCGAAGTGAGTCCGAAGTGAGTTCGAAGTGAGTCGAAGTGAGTCCGAAGTGAGTCCGAAGTGAGTCGAAGTGAGTCCGAAGTGAAGTCCGAAGTAGTCCGAAGTAGTCCGAAAGTGAGTTCCGAAGTGAGTCCGAAATGAGTTCCGAAGTGAGTCCGAAATGAGTCCGAAATGAGTCCGAAATGAGTCCGAAATGAGTCCGAAATGAGTCCGAAATGAGTAGTCCGAAGTAGTCCGAAGTAAGTCGAAATGAGTTCGAAATGAGTTCGAAATGAGTTCGAAATGAGTCCGAAATGGGTCCGAAATGGTCCGAAATGGATCCGAAGTGAGTTCGAAGTGAGTTCAAAATATTCTTCTTTGTCTTATTGCGTGTTCAAGTGTCCCGGTCTATCCTGGGGTTCACGAAACGCGACCAGTTCCTCCATTTTGTTCTGTCGGATGAAATAAGAGTCTTATATAAATTCAGAAGGAGAAGCAGAAAAGATTCAAATATATCGCCTCATTCATTCTATGGAGTCATCATATCAGTCGATCTTCGCAAGAGAACAACAAACACGATTAATTTGGCGCTCTCACTCATTTAGAGAACTGACTGAAAATGTTTGCTGGGATGTTAATGTTCGTTAAAAAAAGCTGTTCTCCTCATTTCCTCTGTATTTTTAAACATTAGACAAATTATGAATTGCAAGCCATGTGGCGTTCATTGGGATTGGAAGATATTGAGGAAGTCAGCGAGCCATCCGATGATAATGGCGGCATCGATCAAATTTAAATAATCTTTTCTAAAACCTTTGAGCTGTTTCCCTGAATTCAATAAAAGTGTATTTTGTGAAGAATCAATTCTCGTTCTTACTTCTCTTCCATGAGAAGAATCTTCTTTTTTTTTTTTTTTTTGTTTGTGTGTGGCTTCAAAGGAATTACAAATTTATTTAAATGCTTTGATGTTGTATTTTTTTTTAAATTTTTATTTATTTTTTTGGTTTTCGCTTTTTTTTTTTGGAGTTTTTACGCGAAAAAGTTCGACTCAGTGGTAATGCCAAAAGACACCTGTATGAGTATAATTTTAAAAGGTATTTTCTTTTGAACAATTAAGAAATTTAATTAGCAGAATTTGAAGCGGCTTAATGGTTTATTTTTTCTCTTTACGAGATTTTCATTCTTTATTCATAAGCCAAATTGGAAATAATTCCATAATCCTATTAATGCGTATGCGTGAAAACTCGTTGTTTGTTAAGAAACATAGACAGTGGGGTGAGGGTAAGGAGAGGGACTAATTTGCGTAGATATGTATGTACAGATAGCTCTTCTATTTATGGAGAAATCGGGCTTTAACAATTTCCTATTTATTCAATCTGAATATTTAGAGAACTAGAACTTAATTAACTGCGCTATATCCAAAAGTCTTGTTGCCTCATATAGGTACATAAATGCATTTGTGCAGCCCTCTAGTATGTATTCAGGCATGCGTAATCGGATTTCGGTGTTCTATTCCAATAATTTTATCGGGACAAAAAAGATTAAAATTCGTTTGTTTTCTTCTTTGAGTTCTATGACTATGTTGCATGCACGTACATAGTAAGTATGAATCGATAAACATATATTTACAGTGTACTCCCTCTCTCTGTGGGATCGAAAAATATGTCCAAAAAATATGTCCGCTTAACCGGTGTCTGCTTAAGAGGAAACTATTTGAGAAGCAGGACTTCGAGAGAATTCCCAAAAAGTGTCTGTTTAAGACGAGTGTCCGTGAGGAGAGAGAGTACACTGTTTATATACAGCGATATCATCGCTGATGCTCTCTTACAATTTGAAGAGCCCAGCGGCCAAAATGCTGCCTACAGAAACAATGAACCGCAACACATTTTGTAGGCCGTAGACGGTAATGCATATGCGACCTCATATACCATTCTAGTATACTTTTGTTCGAGCGTGGCCGTTTTGTATAGTGAACGCCTACCACCGCCACATAAAGTAAGCAGCTATTGGTGGGCAGTTCGCCTACAATCTCGTATACCTTGTAAGCTATTAATATTCAGGTCGCTTACAGGCTCGTACACTTTGTAGGCGGTAGGCACTGTTGGACGCTCGGAGTACCTATTTTAAGATAATATATATCAAAAATATATGCATAGATAATGTCAAAAATAGTCCTTGATTAAGGTACCTATTGTTTTTCTGTAAATTAGAGGTTATGTTAAAAACGTTTTCGTTTCGGCCAAAGGGTGCTGGATGAATGGGCGTATCGGTCTGTTGGAGAGCTTCATAATACGCTTTATACGCTTTTGTTCCATATAACAGGCGCCGTGTTTGAAATGTGTGCTTGTACGTGTTTATGCGTGTATGTCGGTTTGTGTGCACTGAGGTATGTAGGTGTGTAAGAATGGATGTTTGAATTTTCGTAAGGATAAACACACAATAAGTAGCAGAGACGGTTGCATAGCAATTGCAATTCGATACTTAATTTTTGTTGTTATCTTTTTTTTTTGCGTTTTCTCGCTGTTTTAATAAACTCCGCACCCTGGGCCCATTGATTGGCAACTGTATTGATGTTACATACTTTGATACTCTACTTGCGCAATGCACATTCTTATTTCATTTCATGAAACTTGCCACAATAAAAGGCACCTGTGTTATTAGTGTTTATTAATGTCAGTGGAATCTGGTGTGAGGAGATCATGAGAGATTGTCTGAAGAAAATTGGAGTCGGGAGAGTGTGAGAAAATTGAATTGTTGTTTGACGAGAAAAAAAAAAATACCAACGTCCCACGAAGAGCGGGTAACCATCCCTTTTCTTCATCCAATGTTATTCAAGATATTTTTTTTTTTGGGAAGGTGTATTGTATCAATTATGGATGGCAGCAAGAATAATTTAATATTCGAGTTTGGGTATGAAATTTTGTTCTCCTCTTTTTGGCGATATATTTATTTATTTAAAATTATTTCGAATCGTAAGCTCAAAATCCAACATTGCGAGAGCCCGATGCGAGAGCGCGAGACGAGACGCATAAAAATTTCAATACATTCAATCATATGGTTCAAGCTCCAATGTATCGCACTGCGAGACCTCGTAGCGAGAAAATTTTGAAAAATTAAATATTTCTCGTTGCGAGGCAATTTGACAGGGTTTAATGATGTAGATATTTTTTGAGTACTCGCTATTGGGTACTCGTTTAAACTAATAAAACAAAAACTGAAAGAGCTTTTAAAATATTTCGCGAGCTTTTGGTTCATTTTGAAAATTTTCTGAAAATTTTGAATTAAATTTTAAACTCAAGTGATAGCGTATAATTTGTATGAGTACTCGGTACTCGTTAGATTGGTACTCGGTTCAAATATTGCATTACTAGAAGCGAAATTATGCTATCAACTGCGTGACGCATAACTCTCATTGGAGATTGAAATGCGTCACGCAAAATATTTTCGTGACGTCGCGCACTCTCGCATCGGGCTCTCGCAATATTGGATTTTGGGCTTTAAACACATACGAAGATCATATCGCAACTTCAAATTTGTCAATTTTTAGTTATGTTGTGGATTTTGTTCATATGGGTATTTCCAGAAAAAAGTAAACTTTTTGTCACGTCCGAGCATATCTTATTTTTATTATGTAGTATAAAATTCCGGAAGAGCTGCGCGATAATAGTTAAAAACAATATTACCATTTTCCGCATTCTTCAATTCGGAACTTAAAATTGATAAAGTAACTGTCACGTCCGTTTGGAAATACCCATATGTCATCTGTCTACTTGGCCGAAAAATTCTATTCCGCTTTAATGCGAAAGAGAGAACGAGAGAGATTTAAATATCGATTTTAATATCGATTTTTTTTTAGCCCGAAATCTTTACAAATTCATAAAAGTACACAGAAAAACTGGCTACGAAAAATTCCAATTAATGGCGTTTGTTAAACTCGATTCATCGGTTTTTTTTATTGTCCCAATTAAAAATTTCAAACAAATCACGAAATTCGGGAAAAGTTCGTAATATTAAATTTTGAACAAAAATTTCGTTGATTATTTTGTTGTATTAAATACCAAAAGTATTAACACTTGACAAAACATTTGCTTGAAATTTTTGTTATATTCAACACCGAAGGTATTAACCATATAGTAATATAGGGGACACTTACACCAACAACCGAATTCCGTGGTGAACTAGTGATGCTATAATTTTTTGAGTATTCACTTAATTTTGTAACTAAACATACTTGCGATGAAATTTTTTAATTTGTTCTTTCTAATGTAAAACTTTTTTAGTTTTTTATGATAGTTTATGCAATTCTGTACCCTTTTCATTCAGAAGAGATCCAAAAATATATAGTTTATGCATTCTATTTATCATGATATGTCATAAGTACTTGAGCCACTAGTTATGTATCGAGCAATTTTAGTTATGATATCACTGAATATTTCATATCAGCTGTTCTGTAGTGGAATTCAAACTATTTTATAATCGGTCATATTCGACGCATGAGTACTCTGCTTTATCGTTCCCCAATAACATGAGCAAAATTTTATCTAATTATTTTTAATTGTATAAAAATAACATATTTTGCTGTCAAATATAATGAGTTCTTATGAAAAACCATTGATTAACACTTATATATATCTGATTTTTAACAAAAATTTTAGTTCATGTTACAAGATTATAAAATATTTGTTAGACCGGAACCGGAATTTTCAGGGGGCGTGCTACGTTTTTGAGTTTTTCCATAAGAATGCATGCACAGGGGGCCTACTTCAATTCAACACACACGTTTTTTGCCAAGTGCCATCTATAGTACTATATGGTATTAACACTTGACAAAACATTTGCTTGAAATTTTTGAAAGTGCATATAAATATTTTTCTAAAATTCTCATTAGCATTATGCGGACTTACATACAAGAAGGGACAAAATAATCAAAAATTAGCTCATGTTTATGATGTTATAATGTATAATTATCTTCCGTAAACTGACTTTTCAGACTCAAATTTTTATTATGGAATATGTAGATGAGGCATTTTTTCCTTTTTTATTTATTTAAAATAATTGGTTGATTTTTAATACCTTTGGTTGTTGATATTACAAATCGTTAATTGAAAATTTTTGTTGAGTGTTAATACTTCGAGTAATTGTCCCAATTAAACGATTTGTTAATATAACAAAAAGTGTGATAGGCTGAGTTTTAACAACGAATTTGTTATATTGATTAAAAAATTGGTTGTATTTACGCACAAAAGTCTTTCTGTGTAGATAATGACGATTCGATTTATGAATGTTTGACTGTACATTTACGTTGATTTGATAATTATCCCAAAACAATGGAACAATTAAAAATCAATGTTGTCTTAAGAGCTTCATTTGAATTTTATTTTGTCTGCTAAAAGATGACTGTGTGTTATTTTTCTTTATTTTTTGCAATGCGGTCCCACAGTAATTATTAATAGAAAAAAGAAAAAAAAATCCTTTATGAGATATGTTGCAATAGCTACGGTCCCTGATTTATCTTGATAAAAAAGGAACGACCGCAACGAGCTGAATCTATTCATTTTTAATTCCCATAAACAGCTTCTTTTTTTTTTAAAGAAATTCAAAAGGTGCTTATCGTTCAAAGCAACCTTTTCTTTTTCGTGAAATAGGTAAATCGCTTGAGAACATTGATGTGAAAAGATTTTATGGATAATCTTTTTTTTTCTTCTTCTGCTTTCTTTTTCAAATTCGACTTAAATGCACCATAAATATGTATAGCTAAATGGATGAGAAGTTGAAAAGATTTCTTGAAATTATCTGAATTCAATGAGTTCACATTTAGTGACCCATCCACGATTCATTGAAAATTTATTAAAATTTAATTGCGCCCTAAATTCTTTATGGCACCAAAGCCTCACTTATGTCGACTTAAGCTACTCTTCCATATGATCACAGATATACATAGTAGTGATGTTAAAAATTTGGTTTTTTAAACATTCGCGAATGCGAATGCAAATGCGAATATCTGTCGCGGATATTCGCGAATGCGAATGTTCAGTTTGAAATTAAGCGCCACTTATCTATGCTTTCGTATTGACAGCTGACGTGACATATTTTTTTGTTAGAGTGCTGCCAGAATGATCCAAAAAAAGAAGTTATTCAATTAATCTGTTTTCGTAAAGAAAATGAATTTAAATTTTGTTCTCCAAGCCTTTTTTTGAATAACTTTTAAATATTGTTTTGAAAGCTACAAATCAATACACATATCTATGCCTCGGAATAATTCGACAAGGGTTCACAAATCTGGTACACAGATGGATCCAAACTTGAAGACGGAAGAACAGGCGCGGGCATCTTGGGACCTAGGTTCCAAAAAGCCCTCCCAATGGGTCATTACCCAGCCGTCTTTCAGGCAGAACTATATGCGATAGAGATCTGTGTCCGGGAATGTCTAGACAGGAAGACAAAAGGGACCGTAATCCATATACTGTCTGACAGTCAAGCTGCTCTACTAGCTTTTAGATCTGCAAACGTCAAATCTGCACTACTAGACAACTGCCTCAAACTCCTGAATGAGCTCAGCAACCACAACAAAGTAACGTTGTGGTGGGTTCCAGGACATGACATGACATGAGGACATGTGCTCCATAGGGCCCGAACCCTTCTGTACTTTACAAAGACCACCATTGTACAGAATTACTTCGGAATTGGGAAAAAAGATGCTTTAAAGCATCCTGGATAAACTCAAAAGGACAAAGGCAAGCCAAACGAATCATCAATCCCAACGAAAAAGTCTCAAAGAGATTACTTTGCCTCGGTAGAGAGGATTTAAAAACTCTCACCGAATAAATGACAGGGCACTGCAAATTGAGATATCATCTCAAAAAGATAGGCCTTTCAATTGAATCAACATGCCGATTCTGTGAAATGGACGAAGAAACGCCAGAACACATTCTCTGCAGCTGCCCATCACTAAGCAGCCGCAGGTTGTTCCACTTGAGGGATGCTATAATCGCCCCCTACAAATTCTGGAACGTCTTTAAACCGTCCACAGTGCTTAACTTCATAAAAAGCCTAAGGATCGTGAATTAAAGAACCATCGGGGTTAGCACAATAGATCCTTTGTGATCGCGGTGCGCAACAATCCCTATCCTTAATAATAATAAATATGCCTCGGAATTTGAATATGTAAGAAAATGAAAAAGAAATTCAAAAAAATATTTAAACAAAAATGCAAAAAATTCAAAATATTCAAAAAATTCAAAATATTCAAAATCCGACCTCTACACATATCAAATCAATCTACATAAAAGAAAAATTTATCATCCACAGGATTTGTATATATTTCGGACGTTAATATACGCCAAATATTCGCACAAAATTTTGCGAATGCGAATATTCGCAACATCACTAATAACATCATGGGGATATCCAGTCGAAACTCTCTTTCAAAGGGTTCGGAAAAACAATTCGTTACAGACCGCTTTCGGTAATATTTGGGCAGTTTCGGGCTGTACGGGAACAGACCATTTTCGGTAGATAGTTTCTAATCATTTATTATTTAAAAATAATTTCGGGCATATGACCACCATGGCTATGGGTTACATACAAAGTGCAGGCTATTAGTCCAATTTTCGATCACTTTTTCGAGCATTTTGGGACGTATTTCACTCATGAAACGTTCAATTTCGGTTTCCAGGACGTCATTAGTCGCTGGCTTGCTAGCATAAACCAATTGACTTGGCGTATTCACAAAGAAAATACTTCAAAGGTATCAAATCACCACTGACCGCGTTGGCCAGTTCACAGGTCCGTTTCGCCAAATACTTAACGTTTCCATCAAATTATGCCTTCAGCAAATTGATAAATTAAAATAAGTTTTCATAACTGAAAACTAATTTTGATTGTAAATCTCAAAGATTTGGAAACGTTCTTGAAGTCTATATCTTTCCATCAGGCCCGTAGCATCCCAAAGGCTAGGGGGGGGGGGGGGGCTTTATCCGCACGAGTTTTCTGCATTCAATGGAAAAAAAAAAGAATAATTTATGGAAAATCGAAGAATTTTCCTACCCACGCAACGTTCGATTGCTACGGGTCTGCTTTCCATGATGAATTTTTAAAATGAAAATGACATTTGAAAAATTTTTCTCACAGCTGGTTAAAAGGTTATACCTATTGGCAGGTCCGTAGAGAGAAATTTGAGGCCCTCACAAAAATTTGTCACCAAAAAAAAAAAACGCATGCCAATTGTGGGCCCCTTCAGAAAGCCCGGGTTCGGTTGAAAATCCTCAATTTCCATCCCCCTCTCCACAGGCCAGCCTATTAGAAATCCGGACGCATCCGTTATATGGGTTATTCCATTGATATGAACCGGGTCACACCGGCCACAATCACATGGGTCAGTTCAGATGTATAAAATTTGTAATGAAAACAAGAATAAGTTTCTCGAGAATCACACATTTTGAATATTACAGTTAGACGGGCGTGGGCCTGTAGGTCGTCCATGTTCATTTTCGAATTTCCCACATATGAATACATTGATAAACTTTAAAGAATAAGGCTTAAAACAGCTTGAATGCGTGTTGCAGTGCAAAGTGTGTAAAGTGCAAGGTGCATTTCCTGTTGATCTTTATGCAACGCACTCGAAAGCCTCTTAAAATTGTTTCCCCCAATCGCTGGCGTAAGAAGACGTAAGCGCCATAAGTATTTGAAATTCGCATGCAGCAGCATGTTCTTATTAATATGCATTTATGCTTGCTCACACGTTTGAGCCGTAAATGGCAGCCGAGCGCTCGGAGCGCATCGGGGGAAATCGGAGGCAAACAGCACACTTGGAGATATGTTAGTTATGGAATCCTTGAAATGCGATTTTACTTTTTAAGCGAGCATCCGACTGCAGGGATTTCAGCCATCGCATTGGATTGCGGGCGTGGGGAATATATTTTTTTTTCGGTTTTTATTTTTTATTATTTTTCCATTTTTTATTTTTATTTTTTTTTTTGCTTTATTAGTTGGGTTAGTATTATTTCTGTTTTCGTTTTAATTTTTTTTTTTAGCGCTCACCTATTTTATTTTTAAATGGCGCAAGGGCACTTAGGGAGCGAGGAGGGTTTTATTATTGTTTCAATGCACACTCGCTGGGCGGTGCAATGCAATATATACCGGCGAGTGCTTGTAATTGAGTAGGTATTGACTAAGCACATAAATATATGATAGATGGGCTTAAAAGGTTTTCCGACACTATGCGAATATCTACAAATACCTACATACATATTTTTTTGTGAATGTGTAAGTTTCAGTTCGGAAAAATTCGCATTTATCTCTAAATTCTTTCGATGTGAATAATTCGCAATATTCGCGTAGGCAAAAAAAGTAAAGAAAAATTCGAAATTTTCATTTTGATGGCAAAAAAAAAAATCGTTGAAACTGAGAGCAAATAAACAAACATTTTATACGCATGAAAGGGCCGTGAAAATTGGCCGTCAAACTGCATAAAATTGTTTTCGGCGAAAAAATTGTTTTTCTGAAACGACTGCAAAATTTCTCCTTCCCCTTGTAACTCCTCAGGTCGGTCAGGCACCGATTTAAGTGGTGGCAGGCCGGGCAAATAAATAACCAGAGTGAGAGTGGCATTGTCAGGGACGGAGATTTCACATAGACATTTGAAATTATATATAAATGCTAGAGCTGTAAAATATCAGTACTATTCGGTAAAAAAGTAACGATTACTCTAAAGTAACGATTACTCTAGTCAGTAATCAATAACGTGTCGTTACTGATGGAAGTATCTCGTTACTAGAACTTTTTTTGCACACATGCCAGCTAATGGTTGCCAGAGTAATCAAGTACCTACTACTATAATGGGTCCACAAAACAGTATGGAAGGAAAGTGAGTTGAGTTTATATTTGATTACTGAATACATGGGCTGAAGATTCAAAGAGCATGTGGGAGTTTTGGTTACTTTATCACCATTGAGTTATTCATGCAACGGCATTCGTTAGTGAACAATATTTGAAAAAAATGTAATGAGTACTTTTTGTAACGAGTACTAAGTAATGGTTACTTGATCAAAACTAACGAATATACTCGAGTAGTGCAAATTAACAGCTCTAATAAATACGTAAAAGCCGAGAAATGTTTGTGTACCTATAAATAATTTGTTTTAAAGTATCGTTCACCATCTGAGCTCCCACACATCTGAACTTTCCCATATGGGTACTTTCAAACGGACGTGACAGTTACTTTAGCAATTTTAAGTTCCGAATTGAAGAATGCGGAAAATGGTAATATTATTTTTAACTATTCTCGCGCAGCTCTTCCGGAATTTTATACGTATCAAAATTTTTTGCAGATCAGAAAGGCAATTAGATATGCTCGGACGTGACAAAATTTTTACTTTTTTCTGGAAATACCCAAATGAGCAGCTTTGATATATGCATATGAGCTCGCAGCGCTCACTCAGCTCTCTCTCTCTCTCTCTCTCTCTGCTCGTTTTGTGAGATGGGGAACACTATTTTAAAGCATACGATTATGAATTTAACTCACAGTTTTAGGGCCTTTTTAAACTCATAAATATGAGCGCGGAAAGAGCCACATATGAGCTTTTTCGGTACGTGATTTTGGACTCATATAGAACGACTTTCGCAAGAAGGGAAGCATGTTAATTTTGGTCTCCTAAATGAGCTCACACTCCGAATATGGATTCATAATTTACTCATTTAGGACTCCAAATGTTTGCTGGGTATAAATTTTAAGTGCTCTGTATGAGTGTCAGTATTTTCTTGAGGACATCCTTTAACTTGAGTACTCTCCTGGTTGCTAAGTACCCGCGGTATTTTCTAAGATGCAAACAGCTTCACTTGCCTTGCGAAAACATTCCACTTTATATGGAAGAACTTGTTTGCGATGATTGTGAATACCAATGTAAGTATGTAAAGTACAAGAATTTCAAAAATAAAAAATCCAATCCGCATTGTGAATTTATTCCATTCTTATCCTTGTATTTTTATGTTTCTTGCAATCAATGAATGAGCTCTTTATATGTTGGTATTCAATAAGAGATTTATGCATTACGTGACCAACTGTACCGATTTTTCCGCTATTGTACCGAATTTTGAGCCAAAATACCGGTGCTTCGTTTCGGTATACCGAAATTTGACGATTTTTGGCAATTTATACCAGATTTTGTACCGAATTTTATCACTGGCAAAATAAAATAAAAACTCAACCGAAATTAGTAAAAAAAAAAATCGGTTCAACTGCAAACAAGCAAACAATTATTTTAATAGAATGAAAAAATAATTTTTATTTATTTATTTTTAAGAGAAGAATATTCAAAATTTTTTGGGTTTTTGAGATCCGAAATTGAGGATCAGTTTTTCTTTTTTGCTCTTCAATTTTGAGGAAATTTGCTCAGGTAAAATGAAAAAAAAAAATAAAAAAATCATTAGTCGAATAAATAAAATACACATTTGATGGTATTGTATTCTTTCTTTTATGTGTGCCGATTTTTCACATGCAATTCCGGTATTTGTACCGATTTTTTTTTGGTAAAAAAAAGAAGTTGGTCACGTAACTTATGCATCAGTCACCACTAACGCAGCAAAATTTAACATATCACATCACCATATTACATAGCAGAATGTCATATAAAATAGCATAACTGAGCTTTCACATTCACTCTTTCACATCAAAGAAAATATTCGTTCGTTTCAATTCAAGAATTTTCTTTGTGTGTAGATCAAAGTTCAAGATTTTTCTATTTGTGATTTCTAGCTTAGTGCACCTTATTGATGTTTTGACATAAGTATTTTATTATTTTTACACAAATACTCAAGGGCATATGCATATTATAATTTCAATCAATAACACTAGTTTACAGCGTTTTTCCCCATTTGCTATTTATCCATGGATTTTGTGAACTAAATTTTCATTTTATTGCGTAAGGAAGCAGCTTTAATTGAAAAATGCAAGAAAGAAGAAAAAAATTATTTTCATTGCGATTGATTTGGCCGGCCTTTGTGCCGTAGTTGGCTGAAATGCCAATTTACGAAACGAAGGCCCTGGGTTCGACTCCCAGCTGAGGTCGTGGTTGTTTGTGTTGTTCTTTTTTTTTGGGGTTTCTGGTTTTCTTTGTTTTCCCATTCATTCAAGTTTCAACAGCGCATGTAGACTACATAAAATCCTTCAAATAGGCATATTCCTTTGACGGACGTATACGTAATATTTTTCATGTGAAATCGAAGCAATGCGCATACGACAGCATCCTGCGACATGAATAAAAACCGCACTGCGAGCGCTCGTATTTCAGCCTTTTGAACGGTAAAATTCGACAGAAAATCATTTTCAAAGGAACAAAAGTTTGAATGCTGAAATATTGCACCTTTATGTCGGTTTTTGTGCCTTCCTGGATTTATGTACATAAATACGTTTATTTTTATTTTTTTGTTCTCTCTCTTTAATATGTATTATTCACATCGAATACCTTTGCTGTGACAAATTAAGATTTATGCATATATGGGACTATGAAGAGTAACGAACGAGAGATAAATGTTTTGCTCTCGATAGTGGCGTGTGTTTGCATAGAAAGCAATATGTTCGCCTGGAATTGTTTATTGACAAAAGCTTTATAAACGTAACTTAAAAGGAAAATGTAAATATTTGCAAAAATAAAATGATCCACTTTGATGGCAATCATGCTCGCTCCGGTCAGCATATAGAAGTATTTACCAATGTCTATTTACAGATATACGTAATTGATTTTATTGTATGTGTGGACGGACAGTGTGCATGAGAAGGGAGTGCTTTCTCTGTCCTTTTTGGGAGTATTCGTCGTATTTCGGTACCTAGTATTGGCGGCAGAGAAATCCTTTCTACTCCATCGGTAAATATGGTGTATGGCAAGCTAATGATATCCAGCTGTGTTAATGCAGTTGTTTACAAGAAGCGTCGGGTAACTCAAATTCACCGAACTTAAATAAGAATGCCATGTTTTTAAAAATAAATCAATGCTGTGCTTTCAATAGAAATCTAAGCAATTTTGATTTTTCTTCTTTTTTTTTTTTTGTTATTCGGTTTCGATTTCTGGAGCATGCATGATTTATTTATCAAGTCGATGAATCAGAAGTTTTTCTGAAAATTCACTTAATCTTTAACAAAATTACATGCTTCATATACAAAGTGGGGTACATCTGACTCGTGTCTAAAGATGACCCCAGCTAAATATATCATGAGAATGCAAAGGCTTCTGACAAATTTTTTCCAAGCAGTAAAACACATATTATGCTGCTGATTTTTAAGCAAATTTTTTCAAATTTTTAATTCATAGGTAAAA
The DNA here is from genome assembly GCA_020466095.1 of Chlorops oryzae. Classification (NCBI taxonomy): domain Eukaryota; kingdom Metazoa; phylum Arthropoda; class Insecta; order Diptera; family Chloropidae; genus Chlorops; species Chlorops oryzae. Next base: position 2,256,860 of record CM035806.1, on the reverse strand, counting down.
TTAAAAATTTAGAAATCTAAAATTTCTATATAAAAATTATAAATTTTATGTTTTAGAGAAAAATCGGTAATTTATGGTGATTAAGATTTTTCCCATAATATTTAATGGTGTATGATCGTAGTGTAAAGGGGTTTTAAAGGAAAAATAAAAACTTGAGAAAAAAATATGAGGTTTTGAAGAAAATCGATTTTTATAGAAAGTCAACCGTGTGGAAAAATTTGACCCGCCCGATTTTCATACTAATTCAAAAAAAAAAAAACGCTAATTTCCAAAAACCGAATTCTTAAGCGTTATTAATAGGGCTCGGATTTTGTTGACTTTTAAAAATGAAAGGCATACTTTATGGCGCCAAAATTTTTCTTAACAACATTTTGCGAATCAGTTTGGCGAAATCGAACTTCAAACCGATTTTCTAACTTAAAAAAAAATGCATATTGAAGTTAAAAATCGATTTGAATCTTAGCTTAATGTGAGTTGAACAAAATTTTTACTCCCCAAAGTATGCATTAAATTTTAAAAAGTCAACAAAATCCGAGCCCTGGTTATTAATCTATTTTTCTTCGCAAGAAAAAACTTCGGACATTGCTGAATACAATAGGATATGATTTGGGTACATAATTTCTCTGGTTTTAAAACAAGGGATGAACACCAATTTTCAAACCTTCAGAATTTAGTATACTGAATGTTTCTAAAATAATCTATATTTAGTAGGCTCTTGATGAAAATTTTATTTTGCAAGAACAAAGGTAATGATATTCTCCTGCTAATGGCATGTTAAGATTTTATCTTGAGCATCAGCGTTTTGAATTTATAGCAAAATTTCTTAAGGGGTCAGAATTCGACCACTTTTCCCTACATAAAAATTTAAACAATACAACGGAGCAAACATTTGGAGTCCAAAATGAGCAAATTATGAATCCATATTCGGAGTGTGAGCTCATTTAGGAGACCAAAATTAACGTGCTTCCCTTCTGGCAAAAGTCGTTCTATATGAGTCCGAAATCACGTACACCGAAAAAAATCCGTAGGTAATATTGAAGAAATGGGCTTCGTTATTGAAGAAACGGCAGTAAAAATAGAGCTAACTAAAAAAAGCAATCAATATGAATAAAGACGATATTCAATATGAAAAAATTCAAATCAGGAAAAAAATTTCGTTATATTGAAGAAATATTTTCATATCTACGAAATTATTTTAGTCAAATTTCTTCAAGTATATTATCCTGCTTCGTTATATTGAAGAAATTTCTTCATATCTACGAAAATAATTATTGATATTGAATAATTTTCTTCAATATTACAAAAGATTTTCTTCAATATGAAGAAATTTATTGAAATACGCAACCCTGCTTAGTTAAATTGAAGAAATTTCTTCATATTTATATATTTCAAAATTTCATCATATGTATTGACTGTTGTGAGTCCCGTCTGTCTCACATCTGCTATTTTTATAGACAAGAAAATCGTCCAAATATCATACACACAAAACAGTATATTAACTTTCTCATTGCAAGCAATAATGATTGACTACATAAAGACTCGCGATAAGAATTAAAAAACAATTTTATGTATATATGATTGTGTGGTTAAAAGGACGAAAATTCTAAAATATTATGAAAGGACTTAAAGAAATTTTTCAAAATTTTATTTATTTATTTATTATTAAAGTTAGGAGAGTTTCCAAAACTATACTAACTTAGATTATTTATAGCGCTGGCAATATTTTCTTTCAATTTTCAAATTAAACACAATTTCGCTGCTTCCATAAAAAAGGCGTTTTCACTTCATGGACAAACTTTGCTTATGACGCTGAATCTTCTGCCTTAAGACTCATCAACCCCAAGAACTTTTTAAAAATATTCAATTTTTCATAATATTGAAGAAATTCTTCATATCTCAAGAATTACATTAGTCATATTGAAGAAATTTCATTATTTATACGAAATAAATTCGTTATATTTAATATATAAATTAATTTTAAGACAATTTCTTCGTCATATTGAAAAAACTTCTTCATATTTACGAAATTAATTTCTTTATATTCACGAATACGTTTTGTTATATTAACGAAATTTCTTCATATCAACAAACAAATTACGTCATATTGAAGAAATTTCTTCATTTATACGAAAATTCTAAATTTTAAAATGTCCTACGAAAGCTTTTGTCATATGTAAGAAAATTTCTTTAGTATGAAGAAATGTTTTCGTACCTATGAAGAAATTTTGTTATATTGATTAAACTATTTAACTCATATTGAAGAATTTTTTTTCGTTCCATTCACAAAATTTCTGCAATATTACAAATATTTTCGTCAGCATGAAGAAAATTCGTTATATTGACTAAAATTCGTATTCAAATATTTACGAAAATTTTTATTCAATATTACTGCCGATATTTCTTTCAGTGTACCGAAAGAGCTCATATGTGGCTCATTCCGCGCTCATATTTATGAGTTTAAAAAGACAAAAACTTTGAGTGAAATTTATAATCGTATGCTAATTATTGATAGATACGCAAACATTTCTCGGTTTTTACGTATATATAATTTCCAATAATAATTTTCCAATGTTTATTTCTAGCCCCTGTGTGGGACTTGAACCTCATTATTCTTGCTTTCTAGTCATGTCCCAGCCGACATTGAGGTTTGAGAATGATTCGATTGGATTGGATTTGACAACATATGTATTTATGAAATGTCAAACATTTGATTTCAATTCGAGATTAAATTGAGAATGATTGCATTCTGGACAAAAAAGAGACTTTGTTCTCAAATTGATATTAAACGTTGTTTTCAAATCTGTTTTGAATGTGATTTTGGTAATATTGGGCCAAATTCTCGATTTCGAAACGATTTGAGAGTCACATTTAAATTCAAATTTTAGAAAAAAAATCTCCAACCTTTGACCTGTGTTTGCTGGGGTGTGTTCACCCATCGACACCGTGTTTGCATGGTCGGGTTTTTTTTTTATTTTTTTGTTTAAAGTTTAAAGTCCAATTGAATTTGATTTTATTTTTCTTATTTTCTACATATTTCAGACTCATTTCGCACTCATATTTCTGAGCACTCCGAAAATAATTCAAACTCATTCATGTTTATTAAGGTGGATCTTTTTGTTCGACAAAAAAAAGAGATAAAATAGTAAATTTCTACGATTTATTTATTTTTTATTTATTTTTTTTTTGAGATGGAATGCCCAGGGTACCGGGAACAGGGAACAGGTTAAGACCGAACTATTTTTTTGCGCTTTTTCAAAATTGGGCCCATCTATAATATGTCTTGATTTTCGATTACAAACCGGGCTCGGGTTTTGCTGACTTTTATAAATTTAAAGCATACTTTATGGGGAAAAAATTTTTCTCATCAACATTTTGCGAATAAGTTGAGGGAATTTGAACTCAAACCCCTTTTTTAACTTCAAAAAAGTTCATTTTTTAAAAAGTTCATTGAAGTTAAAAACAAGGAATATAGAAAATTTATTTTTAAAATTTACACTAAGAAAAATTTTCCCACAAAAACAAAAACAAAAATTTTACCATTTTTTTCAGTGTATTTAAGTTTTTGTAAAAACCTTTTGAATGTTTAAAAAAAAATAACTTGTTTTATTAACAATAAGTCATTTAATTTGAATGAAACTTTTTTTTTAAGCGAAAGCAAGTACTAAGAGGTATTTTTTTTTAAATTTTAGAGCGGCGTCAAACTGGGAATACACTGAAAAAAAAAATGTTAAAATTATCTTTTTAGTTTTGTGGAAAATTTTTCTCAGTGTAAAAATTAAAAACAAAATTTTTTCGATTTCCTATTATATTAGCAAACTGGGAATACACTGAAAAAAATTGTTAAAATTATCTTTTTAGTTTTGTGGAAAAAATTTTCTCAGTGTAAAATTAAAAAAATTTTTTTTTTGATTTCCTGTTATATTAGCAATCGGCCAACGTTTGTTTAATCTTCTTATCTTAATTAATTTTTGAGATATAAAATTTTGAAAAAAGGCTTATTAAAAAAGGAATTTTAAAGATATTTCAAGGACCGTTCAAAATAAAAATCTAAAAAGTAGTCTCCACAATGTTTTTAGATGGCACCTATCGAAAAATCAACAAAATTTAAAAATTCCTTTCATGATGCCGCAATCCGTCAGACCCTTTATGTAAGTTGAACAAGTTTTTACTCCCAAAAAGTATGCTTCAAATTAATAAAAGCCACCAAACCCGATCTCTGTTTATAATGAATATGAAGGCTTCAATGTTTTTCACGGCTACCCTGTCAAAAATGCATTCAAATTGAATTTTTCTTATACTTAGCATAATTTTAGGCCTGAGAAATCCATATGGCATTGCGGCATTATTATTTCAGTGACGGACTCAAACAAAAAAAACTCAAAATTTTGCAAAAATTTAACATCATTTATCTATCGATCCATCTTCGCATTTGAATACTAAAATACAGATGTTGGAATTTGGAGTATTTGCGAACAAATTAAAGGTTCTTATAATTATTAGATTAATAGGTACTTGATAAAGCGTCAAAAAAAAAGAAAAAAACAAAATCATATTTTATAAGAAAAAAAAATGAGAGAAAATACAACAGAAAAGAAAAACATTAGCAATTCAGCTTACCGGAGTGCTTCTCGGATAATGTAAAGTTTCCTAAGCAACGGCTTAGGCGTTGGACGCGCGATGGACGTCAATAATAAAGATTAAAATTTCATTTGCCATTAAAAGGTGAAGTCCTTGTTAAATAAACGCGTAGGATTTTCCAACTAAAGCAGACCCTATGAAGGGATAAAAAAAAAACAGTTTTCTTTATTATTTTATTTTTATTTTTATATTTTTTTTCATTTATGACTTAAGCCTCGAATTAATGCACTGCAAAATATGTTTTAACTGTGAGGTGAGTGAGTTCTCTTAGAGATCTGCCTAATGCCGCTGTCAGACTATTGCATTTAACTGAATTAAGCTGTTGTGATTTTAGCATTTAAATTAAAATCGGAATTTAGCTCAAAAATGGAAAAATGTTGCAATATGAAACAGCTAAACTGATGATTTCATTTCTGCATTTCAATCAGTTAAAATTCAGGTTAAATGCAGCAATAAATGCTAAAATCACTGCAGGTAAATTCAGGTTAAATGCAATAGTCTGTAAGGAGCATTATGAATAATACTTTGTGTTATGCGACAATTTTTTATGTTCTCTTTTTTTTTTGTTCATCCCAGGACAGTATTCAGTTGACATCGACGAAGAAAAAAAATAAAATAAAAACCAACCAGAGATTATGTCCATTGCGTCATCATGCCCATTAAATCTGAAGAAAACGAGTAAGGGTGTTATAGTCAGACGACTAGCTTGACCATACAATACCCGACACAAGCGTATATATATAATATCTTGTATACAGGCAGGTTACAGCATTGCTTTAATCCTTTATTTATGAAAACCGCCCTTTTGCCACGCCCAATCTTACCAATTTTGAGAAACTTCAACAGAGGCTTAAATACAATAAGCTCAAATTCGAAATTTCATTGAAATATTTCGAAAATCTCAGATTTTTGGGCAGTTTTGGGGTGTTTTTCTGACAGACCCTAGTAATGGAGGTACCCTAAAAATGGTCCGATCGGGTCCATTCACAGTAACTGCTTTAAGATATGTTCAAGTGTTAAATTTCATCAAAGTATCTTCAAAAGCTACGGTTTTAGAGCAGTTTTGTTATTTTCGTAACAGACCCTAGTACTGGAGGTACCCTTAAAAATGGTCCGATCAGGTCCATTCTCGAACCTGTTCTTACTTATGTGCCTGTGAGTACGCGTATCAAATTTCATCAAGATAGCTCAACTCCTTCGATAAGAAAACTGTATACAAATAGACGGATAGACAGACGGTAGGTACATTTTGCATTCTATGGTCTCTATCTCGACTGGTCCTGGGTGTTACACACGTACGCACATATGCAATAATATATCCTCGGCACAGAGTGTGTCGGGTATAAAAAAACAAAAAAATTTTCGTAGAAAAATAAATTGAAAATTAAATGTCACATTCGTTAAGTGCAGTGGTTTCAATTAACCCTTTAATGCCTGAATTTTAATCTGTTTCTTTTTCATTTTTTTTTTTTTTTTGTTATATTTGCGCTTTAAATCTGCAAAAATTTCTAGAAATCAAATTTATTTTTACTCAAAAGAATCAATTTTTAAAAAGTCATTACGTTTTCAAGGATTCCAAATTCAAACTTTTTTCTCCATGTCTCTCTGTAACAAATAACTTCGACTTTTTGACTTTTGAAAACATTAATCTATCAAACCAACCATTCAAATCAAGCAATTATTCTGTATAACATTATCGTAACTTCAGATAGAGAGATCAACTTCGGTCGCCAAAGGGTTAAAAAAAACCGCATTAATTGTAATAAAAAGTATTTGACTTTCAGCACTACTCGATGGAAAAAAAAAACGCAAATAAGGAAGCCGGTCAAGGCCGACTTTGATAAGCCCAGCGTTCCGACAATATTGGCACTCTATGTTTGCCTTTCCGTAAGCAAATTACACAAATTTAATGTGTGTGTGTGGGCTTGACAGTGGGCGGAACACATCGAGTTTTCGTCTTGGTCGAATTTTATGCTTCTACGATTTTAGTTTTAGAAGTTACCTAAAGTCTCTTCACTTAGGATCATTCTCGGTGCTCGAAATATCTTGTCGTTTGGAAGGCGATCCGACCACAGACGGACAGACGGACATGTCCAAATCGATGCAGTTTTCGATCCTGTTCAAGAATATACATTGTCTATATTTGTCCTGTGGAGTTTAGCTCTAGGTGTTAAGATCCGCACGAAACTAATATATGTACCTGGCTTACGCTGGGTATCTATTATAATGGGGAAAAATATGAAAAATATAATAGATGCGAAATGCAAAAGTCAAAAGCTTTCAACACAACAAATGCTTTTATTAATGCATGCTAAGAAGAAAGCTTCAATTTAAACAGAAATCATTAAAGGATTTAAACGTACATTGCTTTTTAGCACTTTGTCGGGATACTATATTCGTCGAAGCATGCTGTGTGTTAAGCCCGACCCGACCCGATTTAGGTTGCTGTGTGTCAACGGTGCCGTGTAAATGGTAATGCTTTAAGGTGAGCAAAAAAGTGAGCTGTAGGATTATTAAAACAGAAAATCAGAGGCCTTCGGATGGAATCGAATTAATCTTGATTATTTTCGTTTAATTTTTATTCGACCACGGATATCGCTCTCGGAGCTGAATGTACAAAAACCAACAAAACCAAAAAAAAAAAAAAAAACACCCAATTAAAAGGAAATATCTTTGCGAAACGTGAGGAAATGTGATGTGCAAATTATTCGATAATACGCCGAAATGGAGGAGCTCGCTTTGTATTCACTTTTCGATTTACTTCCTCGAATTTGGATTGTAGGTAATCGGATTTTTCGTTTCCGAAAGCTTTAAACATAAGCCCATAACTTTGTTCTTTTTTTTTTTTTTTTTTTTTGAGGAGTCGATCTTTTTTGGATCAACGGAGACTTATTCTTCCGACTAATTTCAATTATCTTATGCTTTATACTAATTTTGGCCAAGCATATTAAATTATAGTTTAAGGCGATATCTTCAGATCTGTCAGAAATGAAAAACTCCATATAAAGGAAATGCTTCAGAAATGAATTAGAAATTTCCTGAGTTGTTTTTTTATATGAAGGTTTTTCATTTCTGTTTCATTTCTGACAGAGCTGGAGAGAGGCCCCCAAGGATGGCCGACGAGACGAGACAAGACGAGACTTCTGGGTCGTGTTAAGCGACCAGTCAAAAGTCATCTACCAAGTCACCTTAACGACTTCTATGTGACCGCATAATGGTAGGTAAGAGGCTCAAATAGACTATATTTGCAAGCATTTGCAAAAATCCATAAAATTTCTCAACAAATCCTTCGACACACACACGGTACAAGCCATGTACCTAGGCGCAAACATCGATTTTCCGTTCGCATTCACATCGGGATGATTTCTTTATCCGCACATTCGATCTCAGTGAGCGTAGATCATCGATCGTTTCTCAACGTAAAAAGTGTATTTCGCAAATGTGAAGTGAAAAAGTTTTCGCACAATTTCTATTGAAAAAAATATTTGAGCAGGGCGCTGGGATTTTGTTGACTTTTATAAATTTAAAGCATACTTTCTGGAGTACAAATCTTATTCAACTCACATAAAGGGTCTCTGGCGGGTTGCGGCATCATGAAAGGAATTTTGAAATTTTGTTAATTTCTCGATAGGTGGCGTCAAACTGGGAATACACTGAAAAAAATATTCAAAATTTTCTTTTTAGTTTTGTGAAAAAAATTTTCTCAGTGTAAAATTAAAATTTTTTTTTTTGATTTCCTGTTATATTAGCAAACTGGGAATACACAGAAAAAAAATTTTAAATTGTCTTTTTAGTTTTGTGGGAAAATGTTTCTCAGTGTAAAAAATTAAAAAATTTTTTTTTTATTTCCTGTTATATAAGCAAACTGGGAATACACTGAAAAAAATTTTAAATTGTCTTTTTGGTTTTGTGGAAAAATTTTTCTCAGTGTAAAAATTAAAAAAAAAATTTTTTTATTTCCTGTTATATTAACAATCGGCCAACGTTTGTTTCATCTTTTTATCTTAAATAGTTTTTGAGATATAAAATTTTGAAAAAAAGGCTTATTAAAACAGAATTTTCAAGGATATTTCAAGGATCGTTCGAAATAAAAATCTAAAAACTAGTCTCCACAGTGTTTTTAGATGGCACCTATCGAGAAATCAAAAAAAAATTAAAAATTCCTTTCATGATGCGGCATGCATGCCTTTGCTTAACCCGTCAGACCCTTTAAGATTCAAAACGATTTTTAATTTCAATATAACATTTTTTTGAAGTTAGAAAAGCGGTTTGAAGTTCAAATTCCCTCAACTTATTCGCAAAATGTTGCTAAGAAAATTTTTCTGTCCCATAAAGTATGCTTTAAATTTATAAAAGTCAACAAAATCCGAGCCCTGTATATGAGTTTGTATAATTTCAATAATTTTGGACATCAGGAATAATTTTGATTTTTCTCATATACCGCCATTGTACCTGCCGGAGAACAGGCCTAAGAGTCCACTAAAATAATTTTTTTTTTCTTTTTGCATTTGTTTTACTTGCCTTATGTTCCCCTTCATGTTTGTGAATAAAAAGAGGACAAGATTTTTGGCTTTAAGCACTCTTTTTTTTTTTGGTTTTTAATGGGTTAAGTGAGTCGGAATAATTTCAATACATTTTTCGACGTATTATTGCCAAAGAAAATATGTAAGGAAAAGAACAAGAGGGAGAAAAGCAAATGGCAAAATATTTTCTTTAAAAGCCCCAAAGGTATAAAAAAAAAACTACAACAACAACTACAAGAAAACAAAACAGCAAGGCAAATTGACACAGTGAAAAGTCGCTAGACACTTCAAAAGGTAGGTATTGCTATTGCTCCTCGAATACAACTTTAAACATACGAATACGAATCCGATCGGATGTGCGAGCATATGTTAGAAGGATATCACGCGCGTGTATTTATCTACATATATGTACATATGTATGTATGCATGTGCGAATGTAAGTGGTTCTTGCATAAATATATTATAATATGTAGATCTATATGTATATGAATATATAGTTGAATGCCGTACAAGTCTGCCTATAATCGGTGCTTATGGATACCCAAGCAAGGGACTTACAATGTCACCAATGTTACAATCAAAGTTACTTTGGCCAGAGATGCTAGAGAAGCAGCTAGCTTTTATTAAATTTTCGCTCGTCTGCTATACGATTTATTCAAATATATGCCAAAGGAAGCCATCTATCTTTTGAGTGTCTATAAGTATGGAAATATTCCGTACGTATCGGAAAGCGCATCCGTATGTGAACGTGTAAATGTGTGAATGCGTGTTCGTATATTTATGTATATTAGGGTGGGTCGATTCGAACAGAAAGACTTTTGTGCGTAAATACAACCAATTTTTTAATCAATATAACAAATTCGTTTTTATAACTCAGTCTATCACACTTTTTTTGTTATATTAACAAATCGTTTAATTGGGACAATTACTCGAAGTATTAACACTCAACAAAAATTTTTAATTAACGATTTGTAATATCAACATCCAAAAGTATGAATAAAAATCAACCAATTATTTTAAATAAATAAAAAAGGAAAAAATGCCTCATCTACATATTCCATAATAAAAATTTGAAGTCTGCAGTCAGTTTAGGGAAAATAATTATACATTATAACATCATAAACATGAGCTAATTTTTGATTATTTTGTCTCTTCTTGTATGTAAGTCCGCATAAAGCTAATGAGAATTTTAGAAATATATTTATATGCATTTTCAAAAATTTCAAGCAAATATTTTGTCAAGTGTTAATACCATATATTATAGTACTATAGATGGCACTTGGCAAAAAAAGTGTGTTGAATTGAAGTAGGCCTCCTGTGCATGCATTCTTATGGAAAAATCAAAAACGTAGCACGCCTTCTGAAAATTCCGGTTCCGGTCTAACAAATATTTTATAATCTTGTAACATGAACTAAAATTTTTGTTAAAAATCAGATATATATTAGTGTGCATAAGAACTCAATATATTTTACAGCTAAATATGTTATTTTTATACAATTGAAAATATTTAGATAAAATCTTGCTCATGTTATTGAGGAACGCTAAAGCAGAGTACTCATGCGTCGAATATGACCGATTATAAAATAGTTTGAATTCCACTACAGAACAGCTGATATGAAATATTCAGTGATATCATAACTAAAATTGCTCGATACATAACTAGTGGCTCAAGTACTTATGACATATCATGATAAATAGAATGCATAAACTATATATTTTTGGATCCCTTCTGAATGAAAAGGGTACAGAATTGCATAAACTATCATTAAAATGTTTTACATTAAAAAGAACAAATTAAAAAATTTCATCGCAAGTATGTTTAGTTACAAAATTAAGTGAATACTCAAAAAATTATAGCATCACTAGTTCACCACGGAATTCGGTTGTTGGTATAAGTGTCCCCTATATTACTATATGGTTAATACCTTCGGTTTTGAATATAACAAAAATTTCAAGCAAACGTTTTGTTAAGTGTTAATACTTTTGGTATTTAATACAATAAAATAATCAACCAAATTTTTGTTCAAAATTTAATATAACGAACTTTTCCCGAATTTCGTGATTTGTTTGAAATTTTTAATTGGGACAATAAAAAAAAACTGATGAATCGAGTTTAACAAACGCCATTAATTGGAATTTTTCGTAGCCAGTTTTTCTGTTTAGGAATTCATTTTAGACCCAAGGTTTTTAAGGGAAATTCTTTATAGGATTCCACCTTTTTTAGGTTTTTGTTATACCAACACTGTTTCGACACACCCTTAATGTATGTACATATATAATATAGACAAACGGCATCAGCATAGGAGAAGTAAAAATAGGAAACCAACAAGCTTTATACTCCATATTGAATCAAGTCACTAGCTATTCCTCAAGTTATTTTCTTTAATGTGACCTCATTTTAAATCGAAAAATCAGCAAGCGATAAATCCCAAAGGATATAACTACGATATAATGACGAGTCAAACGTATCGTCTGTCCTTGTGCGTATTGAAATTATATTTAATAATAAAGAAAAACACAAGGGATTCTTAAAAGAAAGAACAAAAAAAAAATCAAATAAACAAAAACAAAAAAAAAAAAATACAAATAAAAAGAAAAGACAAGAAAATGAAACATCCAGAGCATCATGCCCTGTAGACGGCATGATTATAATCATAGCCCTATGCTCTAAAACTAAAAAGGATAAATTATCAAATAGAGAAATATGAGAAGGCGAATGTCGCAAAGCTAAGTCCCCGCGCTACGCGTTCCGCATATATTTTATCAAAGCGGAAAGTGTTAATATGAAGTTTTCCTCTTGCATATGATTAGTGGGAGGTCGTTTCTTTAACTATAAATCATAATTATTGACATAAAAGAGCTTTGATTTACTAAAGAACTTACTTTGAGGAGCGTATGGCAGTCGGTGGGAGGTTTGTCCGACTTTGTGTGTTTCTCAAAAAGGCGCTTCATTAGCAACTTCAAATAAGGGAGGCTCTTTTGGGGCATTTTTTTTCTTCTTTTTTTTTTGGGTTTGCTCTTCTGATTCTTCTCTTTGCGATTCTTTCAAATATTGCTGACGAAAATTTTGAACAAACTGAACGAATTCAAAGAATAC
>CM035806.1:2109601-2237101 GCA_020466095.1 Chlorops oryzae | reverse complement strand
TAGTCCTTTAGAAATTCTAAGATTCTTTAATAGTCTTAAATTATCCTAAAAGGAATACGGGCTGCAAAAAAGATATTTTAGTTCGTGGTGCTTTACAGCCTCGGCCCCCCCATTTGTATGTTTTTTGTTTTCTCCAACCCTAAAAATTTTCTACTCTATTACCTTAACATGTGTGAAAAATTTCAATTTTTCATCTCCTCAAATAACAAATTTATTAATTTAATAGTTTCGACCACTGTGAAACAGGCAGCGTTCGCAATTTTCTGCAGCCTAAGGACACACACTCGTCACGGACTTCATAACGAAAAGCGGACTGTAGTTAGAGCACCATTTTGGGACTTTAATGATGAAATTGCTTAACATCAAAATCTCTTAGAAATATGATATAAAAATGCAGCTAGCGAGCTTTTCAAAGGATAACATTAACATGGCTCAAAATGGCCATTGCTAACGCTACGGAAATTAAGTGCAAAGATGGCTATCAATAGAATTCGTATTCGCCGTCCCGCCGTCCCGCCGTACCCATCCGTTGTTCAGCCCGTCAGTCGGCAGTCGCACAACGGTTTCAAGGAGAACTCAGATGCAGTTACTTAGTGCATTGGAAGAAATTGACTAGTTATGCAACTATTTTGTTCGAGTCCAATGCTGAACCTTGAGTGAGCCATGAGTGAGTGCGTAACTTAATTCTCGGCCAAATTTTTGAGATCGAGATTTACAAAAATAAATTTTAATTGAATAACAAAAAAACTGGAGTCGATCTGACTAAAGAAAATATTATATATATTAGGCTTTGCTATGTATTCACCAAGTACTTTCATAAAATTGCAGGCAAATTTTTCGTTTACATTTTACATGTTGCACAGTGTAATCGCGCAATTGCTTGAAAATATCAAAAATTGTAATTTAAATTTTGTTTGAAACTTTGCTTTTCTTGACGCGCTGTTGCCATCATTTAGCTCTTCAATCTGTAACCAGGCACCCGAATAAATGGCCAAGAAATTTTTTTTTGTTCAACAATATTACGACAATGGTTTGTGCTACGTGGGAAAAGCTCAGCCTGGCTTAGCTCAGTGGATGATTGCAAAATGCAGTTGCATTCAACCGGGGGCGGCAATTTAGATAAGATCTCGATGTCGTGGGATTATTGCGTTTGTGCGTACATGTGTGACGTCCAGAGCCATTCGAAATAGACCAAAGATGAGGTATGGATGTATATCAGCGATACCAGGATAATCGATTGCGGTATGTCCGTCCGTCCGTCCGTCAGGTTGTCTGATTACTCTGTGTGACACTTTAGAGGTCATGTTTTGTAAACAAAAATTTAACGACTGTTTTTGAAAGTGCTCCGTGAGTATAACAACGCCTCGTGCTCAGTTTTGTCAAGTCACTTCTACTTTTTTTTTAAATAGACTTCAAAAATTGGGGCCGAGAATTAAATTACTCACTTACTTATGGCTATATCTCGTAATCCGTTTAATATTTTAATTTCCTTACTATCACAATTTATTGCTCTGAACTCATTTTAAATAGTTTTAATGCAAACCGATTCGAAAAAACTCTATCTAGTTGGTGCAAATTGAAAAAACTCCTAAAATTTGACGGGTTTTTTTTATCATATTTTATTTTGTATGGCCTCTAGCTCCCAAGGCAATAAACATTTTTTCAAAATTTTTTGATGCAACTATAGAAAGATTATAACTAAAGAACTTCTTCATATACACGAACTGCATCCGAGCACTACTTGATACGGTTTTGCCGGTGCAAAGTTAAAAAATTTTTACCAAAAAACGGAAGAAAAAACGCAAAATCACCCTTTGGGTATGCACGAAATTTTTGAATCCAAAGCAAATGGTTCAGAACCGTGAAAAGAATTTCTAAACCCGAATGATTTTTCGCAGTGGTCGTGGTCGTCTCGAGGTCGTTTTTTTTTTTTTTTTTTGCAAAAAAAACAAACAAAATATATTTATTTATTTATTAAAGTGTGTCGGGTCAGGAACGAATGACGATAACACCCTTGTTCTTTTGCCCTTTTTTATTTAATATTTACACTGAATGCTGTTAACAATCATCCGTGCAGATCTTTGTTTTTCTCTCAAAAATCACCTGGAACGGTGCAGCACTTTGGAAGGCTTATCATTCGTATGAATCTAATTTCCATGCGACGGAAGTTCAAAACAACATGAAACTTTCGCTCATTGGATACGCGGAAAATTTTGTGCTTTCAACATGAATATTCAGGCATTCAAAAGACAATTTCAAAAATGGATGTTTAACGATGGAAACGAAGATAAACGAGTTTAATTGCAAGGAATGAAGTCTTTTAATGGTTGAAATTTCAGTTTAGATGAGTTTATTAAGGCTTCTAATTTTCTAAGCATCGAAATCAACGTTGTCCTCTTTGCCAATTAAAGTGAATTCATGTCGGGTTAAATAAAACAAAGTCACAATTTTATTGCAATTATTTCGAGATTTTCGATCTTAAAAGTACACTGTAAATAAAATCGAACGTCATTTAAAAGAGAAGAAAAAAATTTATTCGGCACTTGAATGAGATTGAGGTGAGTACAAAATAATAATTGTTATTGGATTTTTAGCTGAAATGATTTTATTTCTCTTTTTATGATAGACAAATCCTACACACATAACCGAAAAACTACAAACGAAAAAGCAAATGCGACATGAACTAAGGTTCGCCGGCCTGATTTTGTATATTTTATTTTTATTTAAAAAAAATAAAAAATAATAAAACTACACTGGAGTCTCGATAGTGTGAACCCGCACATATAGAGTGAGCAATTCGGTGGTGTTCCCACAACATACACATTGTATAGGTACAACAGATTACGCTGGTAATCAAACTTTACAAAACCCTCACGTGGAGGTTTTTCAACCCAGCGGCCAACTGTGCCTACCGCCTACAAAGTATACGAGACTGTAAGCGACCTGAACATTAATAGCTTACAAAGTATACGAGATTGTAAGCGACCTGAATATTAATAGCTTACAAAGTATACGAGACTGTAAGCGACCTGAACATTAATAGCTACAAAGTATACGAGATCGTAGGCGGACTGCTTACCAATAGCTTACAAAGTATACGAGACTGTAAGCGATCTGAATATTAATAGCTTACAAAGTATACGAGATTGTAAGCGACCTGAATATTAATAGCTTACAAAGTATACGAGACTGTAAGCGACCTGAACATTAATAGCTACACAGTATACGAGATCGTAGGCGGACTGCTTACCAATAGCTTACAAAGTATACGAGACTGTAAGCGATCTGAATATTAATAGCTTACAAAGTATACGAGATTGTAAGCGACCTGAATATTAATAGCTTACAAAGTATACGAGATCGTAGGCGAACTGCTTACCAATAGCTTACAAAGTATACAAGATTGTAAGCGACCTGAATATTAATAGCTTACAAAGTATACGAGATCGTAGGCGAACTGCTTACCAATAGCTTACAAAGTATACGAGATCGTAGGCGAACTGCCCACCAATAGTTTACTCTATTTAGTGGTTGGCGTTCACTCTACAAAACGACCACGCTCGAACAAAAGTATACTAGGGTGGTATATGAGGTCGTATGCATTACGGTCTACGGCCCACAAAATGTGTTGCGGTTCATTGCTTCTGCATTGCAAAAAAAAATGCTGCAGCATTTTGGCCGCTGGGAAATATCATTAGGAAAATGTTATAGACACAGACGTCCCCATTGCATTGAGGTTTCTCCTTTTTAAATATGCGCTTAAAAAACATATCGTCGGTTTAAAATGTAAACCTGCTAAGTCCACTTTTGATCGTTTCTGACTTTTCGATGTCATTCGAAAGAAAAAAGCGACGAAATGTTTTTTTTTTTTTGTTTTGTTCGTGAACCTTACATGTGAGCACACTTTGAACCAAATTAAGAAAATGAAACAGAGCACGATTGAGCAAAAATTAGTTCACTTAATCCAGAGTTGCCTGTGCTCACTCATAACAGTTATGCCTGGTTTCAAATAGTGCAGAAATTACCTCGCACCAATTCCTGCAAAAACACTTTCAACACATCCAAGCACATGGAATCAGTTTCAATCAATTACACTTTTGATTGTAATTCGTTTACATACATTTGTATATGTTGAATATTTATAGGATGTCGATGCACAGGAATTCTTGTATTATGGGGAAAAATTTTCGTGCACAAGAGGTATCGAGAGATTCGTTCTGCGAAGGCATTCAACCTCGAACTCGAATTTCGAATCGAATCCTTATGTGTGAATTCAATTTGCAAATTGAAGATATTTAATTGCTTTTCTCCCTCTGCCTTTGTGCAATGTATACCAAGGTGATTTAAACTCGCAAAATCTTCCCGTAAAAAAATTATTTCCTTTCTTTTTTGTGTTTGTTTGTTTTTTTTTTTTGTTTTTTATAAATACTCCTTAAGTATATTTTTTGTGTTTTTTATTTTTTACAGTGCTCTCATTGAAAGTCATAAAAGTGTTGTTTGAAAAGTGGGCCATAAAATGAAGTCCTCAAAAGTTCAGTCGACAATTACGCAAATAATTACACACACGATGAGCGTCGGTCTGTTGTTCTGGCTATGCATGTGCATACGTGTACGTGTGAGTGTGTGTGTGTCGCATTAGATAAAAAATATTTAAGTGTTCCAGTGCTCGTCTATGTCGTCTAACTGACTGACATTCAAATCCGATAGTATTACATTAAGTAAGAGTCATCGTCGGTTGTCTTATTGTCTGTTGGCCGGGCCAAAGGGGAGGGCGCAACATACATTTGTACATATATATATATAAATATACATTTAAACGTCTATATAAAAATACTCGTATATATGTTATTCGTCAGCACCATTGTAGAAGCGAAGTGGGAACTCCGAGAAAAGAGCGCCGCATTTAAAAAATCGACTTCGACCAGAAAAAAAGGACAAAAAACAAAGCTCAGAATCGGAAGGACAAAAATAAAGTTGAAAGAAAAATGGCCAAGGAGAAGAATAAGAAGACAGGAGAAGAATAAGACGAAGACGAAGAAGCAGAAGCAGAAGCAGAAGCGACAGGAAAAGGCGCACTGAAAGTCAACTTAATGCGTTGAATGCTGCGTTTGTTCAAATCGTTGAGAAGGGTGTACGATTGCACTTAAGATGACTTTGAATTGTAGCTGAAAGATGCCAATGGAGTAATTTTAAGCGTGGCATACACACATACATACATACAAGCGCATAAACATTTATGGAATATTCAGGCCCAAAGGGAAATGACTCCATGTTACAAAACTGAGCATATGTTTCAAAGAAGGATGCTCGCCGTGAAACCCAATACGAATGACAATATTGCCCGTTGACGATGTTGCCGATGAGGATAATGAAGCTGACGATGATGATGAATTCTGGTGACGATAAGAATGAGAACGTGAAAAAGGCACAAGATGACGATGCCGATGACGGTGATGACGTTGAAATCTATGAGTAGCTCTAGGGCAATTGGATGCCACTCACTCGCTCACTCACTCACTCACTCACTCAGTCACTCGTTCACTTACTTGGCCATATGGAAGCGTTGGGCGCATAGAATTTCCAGCCAGAGAACGACATAACTCCGTCGAATGACTTTTTGTTGGGTGCTATTGCGATAAGGAAGCAAACCGATGGCAAATAACGCAATTCAAGGCGCCCCGTGCGACGAAGGAGGCCAATGCGATGGGGAAGACCTACAAGCTTCGATATGCTCCGAAATGGCTGTAACGCGTTATGCATTTCAGTTTTATTTTCATAATTGCAGGGATTCCTTGTTATTTGTGTTGAGCGATGTGAAATTGTTTTCAATTTTTTTTTCTTCTTTTTTCCATTCCGTTTTTTTCTCCTTTATTTAAAAAAAATTTTTTTTTTTTGTTTTCTTTTTTTTTTTTTTGCAATTTTTCCCATGTCAATAATGCTTGTTTACTTGTGTTTCTATTGCTATGCTAACGATGATTTTTTGGCTTCTAATGTTGGAGCGTTAAAAAGCAATTATATGTAGAAAAATTTGGCATTATTTGATGAAAATCGTTTATCAAGATTTTTCGTGTTTTTTCTTTTTTCTTCTCTTTACCATCGACAGCAACTGCAAGGACATCAACACTTGGAGAATTATCATTTCGATTGACTCGATTCGAATGTTTATTAAAAATTATAAAACAAACTTAGGGTGTTATAGTCAGGCGAGTATGACAATACAATACCCGATGCAGACACCACACATGTTTAAATAAATTTGAACCACGCCCAAAAAACAGGACCACTAAGAAAGAATATTCAAGAGATTTTTAAGGCCATTAAGGGCCCCATATACCGAATTTTGTTAAATTTCTTTATGAAAACCGCCCCTTTGCCATGCCCACTTTTCCATTTATTTTTCTCAATCCTAATCGGAGGATTAAATGGACGCTCAAATTCTAAATTACATTGAAATATTTCGAAAAAGTCAGATTTTGGGGCAGTTTTGGGAGTTTTTGTGACAGGCCCTAGTACTGGAGGTACCCTTAATAATGCACCGATCAAGGAAATTTTTAGAGAGAATGTTTATGGCTACAAAGGAAGCATACGTGCTAATTTTCAAGTCCCATTTGAATTTCGGGTGTATGAGACAATTTTTGAAAAATGCCCTTCGGCCACGCCCACTTTTTCAATTTCCAGAAATCCCATTAATTGCCTTTAAATATCTCAAATTTGATCAAAATATTTTGAAAAGCTCCGGTTTTAGAGCAATTTTTTGTGATTTTCATATCAGACCCTAGTACTGGAGGTACCCTAAAAATGGGCCGATCGGGTTCATTCTCGAACTCGATCTTACTAATTTCCCTGCCAACACGCATACCAAATTTCGTCAAGATATCTGAACTCCTTCGATAAGAAAACTGTATGCGGACAAACGGTTAGACAGACAAACAGGCAGACGGACAGACATGGCCAAATTGAGTGTCCTGGTGACGCTAGAAGACTAGAGGAAACTTTTATTAATGCGCAAAATATGGTAACCCTCGGCCCTCGCAAACATTTATGTATGTATGTGGGTGAGTTTTGTTTTTATGCCAACATACGAAATGCACCCGTCCTCTATCATGTTCACACATGGCCTAAATTACGTGATTTAGCGAGAGATCACAACTGTTCACACGTACATATACTAAGCTAATGCATCACCATCTAGCCAGTCATATTCAAAACGAGCCAATTCAACCCCCTTGCATACACGCTATTTTATAATCGTGTTAGAGCGTTTATTCGGTTTGAATGCCAACACATTTCTTTAAAATTTTTGTGCGTAAACACGCGGAGTTCAGTCGATCCTGATTTAAAATGATTTTTTGACTTTGACTTTGACACAGTCATACTGGATGACATGCTGATGTTGTGTCTGTTGTGTATGAAGCGACAAACGCTTTTTACGTCGGGCAGAGAATTTCGGGAGTCACTTGAATTCAAAGACTTTACAGTGCACTCTCTCTCTCTCTCTCTCTCTCTCTCTCTCTCTCTCTCTCTCTCTCTCTCTCTCTCTCTCTCTCTCTCTAAGCGGAAACGTCTGGGACCGAAAAATATGTCCGCTTAACAGAGGTGGCCGTTCAAGAGAGGTGTCCGCTTAAGTGGGCTGTCCGCATGGAGAGAGTAAACCGTAGTGTACTTGATCAGCTATTGCCTGATTACAACGAGTTGCCAAAAATGCAATTAAAAAAAAAAAAAAAAAAAAAAAAAAAAAAAAAAAAATGGCGAATGTCTTTAAAGAAAAGGCGAAAAATTGTTTTGGCAATTGCAGATTCTCTTGATGATCCGAAAAAGCTTCGTTCGTAATAAGTATGCCTCGGAATTTGAATATGTAAAAAAATGAAAAAAAAAAAATTCCAAAAAATATTGAAAAAAATTCAAAAAAAAAAATGCAAAAAATTGAAAATATTCAAAAAATTCACAGTCAAAAATTTACAAATTAACAAAGTCAAATTAACAAAAAACGGCCTACTTCAGTGATTCAAATATTCAAAAGCACAGTTAAATGCAAAAAAATTCAAAAAAATTCAAAATATTCAAAATCCGAGCTCTAGTAATAAAGGAAAAAATATTTTTTGAGCCTCTGTCTCCCTCTCTCTACGTCTCTCGCTCTCTCTCTCTCTTCTTCTGTTTTTTGTCTCTTCCTCTCATTTCTTCTATCTCGCTTTCTCTCTCTCTCCATCTCACTCTCCCCCTCACTTCCTGATCTTGTCTCGTCCTCTCTGTACCTCTCATTCTTTCTCTTTCCTTGTCTGTCTGTCTCTTCCTCTGTCTTCTTCTGTCTTCCTATGGCTTCCTACGTCTTCCTTTGTCTTCCTCTGACGCCTTTTGCCGTCCTTTGCCTACCTCTCTGTCCTTCTCTCTTCCTCTAACGAGCTCGCTTTCTGTCTCACCCATTTTCTCCTTCACACCCTCTCTTTCCGTCTATCCAGATCTTCTTTTCGCTTCCTCTATTCATTGACGTTCAAAGACACATGATTTTCTTTATAAAAATTTCAAATTCCAGTCGATTAATTTTTCAAATACGGCGTATACGTAATGTTACAGCCTACAATATTTTCTTTAAATAACATTGCTCATACGTCGGGTTTGTTAAACTAAGAATTTCTACATAACTCATAAACTCTGACGTGATGGAATTTTTTTTTTTTTCAATTTTTTACCAAGCTTAAATCTATCAAGTAAACTTCAAAATCCCTTGCCTCTTTTAACCGATGTTATTTTGAAACATTTTTTTTTATGATAACAACAAATAAATAAGTACTTATACAGTAGAACTTCCTTATAATGAGGTCGCACGGGACCAGAAAATCACTTCATTCTATAGAAATTTCATTTTACAGAAATTAATAACACGTAGGTACATTGAAAGTGGAGCGAAAAAGCTGTGCGTTTGAAATTATTTCATAGTAGGGAGAACTTCATTGTATAGACGTTCACTATACGGAAGTTCGACTGTATTGAGTTTTTATACAAGACTTTGACGGCTGGTAGCGATCCAAAACTGTCATTTAAAAAATTAAAAAAAAAAAAAAATGACTGAAATACACTGCGGACACTCCTCTTAAGCGGACATATACATTTCGGTCCAACAGGTTTTCGGTCAAGAGAGAGTACACTGTAGATTGATATATGTCCCTATAGATACACAGAGAAAAAAATCAACCAGAAAACTGGTTAATTCAAGAGGAAAAACATTCAAAATGGCTTCAACAAGGAATATTTTTAATTTTAACAATTTTGCTTGTTGGAAAATATAAAGATTTTCCTTTTGAATCAACTATGTTTCAGGTTGAATTGACATGATAATCTTCAAAAATGGATTTAAATTTAAATTGTTCAACAAACCACGGACATAATTGAAAAGACAAAATAATTTTTAAAATAAAAAAAAAAAATTCTAAAATACCTATAAAAGAGGAAATGTCAAAACAAATTTAATTAAATTTCAAAGCAAATGGCCACAGAGCCCTCTACTCAACATAACCCCAAAAAATAGCCATCGGATGGACTTCATCCGACTTGGTCACTCCGTTGTCGTGACTGCTTTCGCAATGCTTAAAAAGTTCTAAGATTAATAAATATCTTTGTATGTCCTATTTTATAAAACAAATGAGAATTATACACAACGAAAAAAATGTAATTAAAAATATTTCCTTTTGAATCAACCAAAAATGTTTTTGACTCAAGCATTTTTCTTTTGAATTTTTTGTTCTGCTAGAAAATCAAAAGGACTGTGAATAACAATGCGCCCTTTAAAAAAAAAAATCATGGTTAAATTTGCTCAGTGTACCCAGCGGGAAAAACGGTAAGCGCTGAAACTTTTCTTTCATTATTTCGTCATGGAATATTGAACGAATGATTTCTTGCATGATAAAGTAATAGAGGATTTGTTGCAATGGGTAATATGCCTTACCGATTTCCCTTACCTTCAGGCTGTCAAAAGTGTTTTTGTCTAGAAAAATTTGCCAACATATCAATGCATAAAATATGCCTTACGCTTTTGCTTACGCCGTATGGTAAACGTTCGGCTAAAGACAAATTATCTGAAAACTGAATTTCTGCCTTACATGGTAAGTGAAATCGATAATGCCTGAATTTCCAATGACATCGCTTTGTTAAAAATAAGGCATTCCGAAAGGAGTTTCTGTAGAAAAAATCCGATTTTTCTCACTGGGTATAGATATGGAAAAAGTTCTATATTTGAACAGTTTGCTTTGAAAGTTCTGTAACTCCATTTTTCTATTTTCCGGTTCTGATCGGCTTTGAGGGAAAATTGAATAATTTAGTTTTTGGATTCGTGTTGAGCTACCCATTCTAAAGACTTCGCGATTTTTGCTGGGTGTTGGCGGGTGCTGGGTTATGGACATGCACCACTTAATATCTCGAAATAGGAAAATCGAGTTACACCACTTTCAAAGTAAACGGTCAATTTCGTAGAAAAATCTTCAATTCTGGCAACACTAAATAAAGGTGCCCTTAAATATGGACCGAAAAAAGCTCATTCTCGAACGTTTCTACCAAATTTTGTTAAAATAACTCAACTCCTTTTCTGTGTGCATATTTCGTCCTTGGTCTACTCGAATATCTCGCGGGTAGAGACAAAAAAAAAAAAAAAGCCATTCCACCCAAATCCTCCGAAAGGGCATTAAAAACCTCTGAACATTAAAAAAAAAGGACATAAAAGAATGTTACCACAAAAAAAAAAAAAAAAACGCTTGGGAAATATTTCGCTTCGCTGTTGCCTGTTGGCATGACTCCGTGCAGTTCATTTTTAAAACTTTTACTCCACATTCGTAAGCCATGAAAATCGCGCAACAAGTAACACATGTTAGCTTCGAGGCCAGAGAAAACCCGCCTTGCGGTATAGTTTCTTCCGCTTGTCACACATGCATAGGCACACAAGGGATCTGTGCTCATCCTTTTTGAATTTTTCTTCTGTTTTTTTTTTTTGGCTTGCAACGTGCGAGGTCTTAACTGCGACTCTTTGAATTTTCTCACTTCATTTTTTCCTTTCGAAACTTATTTATGTACTTATAAACAATGAATCCCTATTAGAATTCGAAATTGATGTTTTCTAAATTAATGGCGGTATTTTCTTTCTTCAAAGGTGTCATGCGGTGTCATGCGGTGTCATCCGGTTTTTTTGGCATTCTTCAACAACACTCTTTAAAAAGTGAATTTGTCTTGCGATGTTTCTTCGCTGGTTTTCCTATTTTGAAAACATCCGGTGCAAGAAGTGGTCCACTTTTCTCTCTTTCCGGCTTCATATTGCCAATCAAAGTTGACGTCAACTGTTGCGCCGTCATCGCCGTTACCGTTAACGTCAACGTTGACGTCGACGCCAACGGAAACGACAGCGTCAGCGCTGGTGACGGCGCCGGCGTCATCGCAAGTCGCTGCCTCGATTGCAGCGTCAACGTAAACGTTGGCTTCGGCAGTCATTTACGACTTGAAGGTTCGATGTTGCCTTGCCTGTTGTCGTGAATCAACACGTCGTTGTTTCGCTTCCATCACCCACCAACACACAAAGACCTGACCCGACCGAGCGACTTTCAGCGCAATATGCCACCGACTGCACACACACACACACACGCACACACACACCCACACAACAAGCACAATATGTGATAATGTGTACAAACATGTGTTTCGCTTGTACATTCGCAATCGAAAATTGTTGCTTCTCGGCTATGCACCGCTGAGCTGCTTGTTGCTTCAAACGCAACGGCGCATGCGCAGGAAATTGATATCAAGCCACACACATTCGAACTTGCGCGCACACACACACACACACAACTGAACTGACTATGAGAATTCTCTTATAATAGTGGGCTGCCTTTTGTTCTTGCTTTGGTCGCGGCAGAAAATTTGCGTTCCACACAAAAGATTGGTACGACGTCTAACGTGACCTGACGCTGTCAATAAATATGTTCCAATTAAGGATGTTTGCACAAATATTTGTGAAGATGTTGAAATTGCACATTCGAATTAATGGCACGAAAATCGAATTCAAATGCAACTCTGTACGTTCGATAATAATTTGTCATCGAAATTTTTGGTCATGGAATTTTTCAACCTTTTTTCAAATAAATTTTTCCAATTTCATCTTCACAGAAGAAGTATTAACACTCAATAAACATTTTCAAACAACGATTTGTAATATCAACAACCAAAGGTATTAAAAATCAATCAATTATTTTAAATAAATAAAAAAGAAAAACTGCCTCATCTACATTATATTCCATAATAAAAATTTGATTCTGGAAAGTCATTATTTTGTCCCTTCTTGTATGTAATAGCGCGTTTCCATATGGTGTTTAACTCGCGTTTAAGCGTTTAGGGCCCTAAACGAGGTGTTTAACTCGTGCTTTGCCATACAAAAGTTAAACGCGAAAACGAAGTGTTTATCTCTAAAACACCTCATAAACACTTTCATCGATAGGAAAAAATCGATTTATCGTATCGAAATTTCATGCATATCTAACTGTCAAAAGAAAATCACAACAAAAAACGATGGCAATATTGCCAAAAGCAAAAATAAACATTCCCTACAAACTACAAAAAATTCCCTAAAATTCTTTAAACATGGCAAAATTCTAAAAAAAAAAATGTATAATATGCGCAAGGCATAATCTTGTATTGTATGATTCTTGGTAGAGTATCGATGCTCAACGATAGTTTTTTCCAAAAATAATAAAATTAAGATTATGGGCCATGTCACAGAAGTCGATTTCAAAACCGTGTAAAAATTAAATCCTCCTAAATTCTTTCAGATATAGTTTTTTCTGGGTTTTCCACTTCCAACTCCACGAGACGAGACGTTTATTTTGTCATTTTAATTGATCGACAAGAAACTATATTCAAAATATATCTTAATATTTAAGAATATACCAAAAATTCCCTACATTTTGCCGATTTCAATTAATCTGTCCCTTTTTCCTTTCAAGTGATTTTCCTACATATGGCAACACTGCTTGCAATTGTAAATAAATAAACAGCTGTCAAACTTAAACACCTCGCATAAGTGGAAACGCTCGAAGTGTTTAGCTAAACATCTCAGAGTTAAACACTATATGGAAACGCACTATAAGTCCGCATAAAGCTAATGAGAATTTTAGAAAAATATTTATATGCACTTTCAAAAAATTTCAAACAAAATTTTTGTCAAGTGTTAATACTTTTGGTATTTAATACAACAAAATAATCAACCAAATTTCGAACTTTTCCCGAGTTTCGTGATTTGTTTGAAATTTTCAATTGGGACAATAAAAAAAACCGATGAATCGAGTTTAACAAACGCCATTAATTGGAATTTTTCGTAGCCAGTTTTTCTGTGTTGAGTGTCTCAGATCTTTTCAAAAACTAAACGAAGTAACGACGTTGGAGGGGAATATGACGAGGAGATAGATAGAAGAGCTTCTATGCCAGAACTCGGGAATTTGAATTCAGCCATCCGGTACTTCAAATCTCGGGGGAGACGAAAAATCAATTTTTTCTTCCAATTTGTTTTTATATCTGATTATGAGCAAATGGAGCTTTTGCGGTTTGAAGAACAGTTTTTTGTTGATAAATTGAATGAGGATTTGAAAATTAAAAAAAATTTTTTTAATAAGGTTCCTTGAATTATTCTTGAAAAATTTTTTTAATAATCTTTTTTTCAAAATTTTATATCTCAAAAACTAATTGAGATAGAGAGATTAAACAAATGACGACTGAAAGTAATAAAACAAAGAATTTTAAGAATTTTTTTTTTTTTTTTGTATTTTACACTGAGAAAAGTGCTACAGTGCTTTTAGGTAGTACCCATCTTAAAATCAAGACAACTTTCAAATCCCTTTCAGATGGCAGATTGCCTTCCTCGAAGGGTAATTAGGGCACCAAACCATTTTTATTAAAATTTTATGAAGGTATTTTTTAGGGTGGCATTTCCTTTATTGTGGCCCCATTGTGCACCGGGCGCCGAAGTGTCTCGCTACGCCACTGTGCCGGCAAAACCCTTTGGGAAGATATGAAGTGAAGTCGATGTGACTATTTTCAGAATGCATCTACGTACACTGTTGCCAATTTTTTTTCAGCAGAATATTCTCCAGCATTTCGCAAAACAAGGCGAAAAATCTCAAAAATGTAATTTTGAAATCTCCTTAAAACAAAAACTTAGTCCCATGAGGTTTCATCAAAAATTCCCTGACCACTTTTCTGCTCTAAGACTCCACTAAAGAACATAAAGGTCTTTTAATTTAGGGGAGATTCCCTTAACATGGCAAAAGTGTCTACGTATATACACTGAGCGAACTTAACCATGATTTTTTTTTTTTAAAAGGGCGCATTGTTATTCACAGTCCTTTTGATTTTCGAGCAGAACGAAAATTACAAAAGAAAAATTGTTGAGTCAACAGCATTTTTGATTGATTTAAAAGGAAATATGTTTAATTACATTTTTTTTCGTTGTGTATAATTCTCATTTGTTTTATAAAATAGGACATACAAAGATATTTATTCATCTTAGAGCTTTTTAAGCATTGCGAAAGCAGTCACACGACAACGGAGTGACAAAATCGGATGAAGTCCATACGATGGCTATTTTCTGGGGTTATGTTCAACAGAGGGTTCTGTGGCCATTTGCTTTGAACGTTGAATGAATTTGTTATGAAATTTCTTCTTGTATAGGTATTTTAGAAAATTTTTTTTTATTTTAAAAATTATCTTGTCATTCCAATTATGTCCGTGGTTAGTTCAACAATTTAAATTTAAATCCATTTTTGAAAATTATCATTTCAATTCGACCTGAAATATGGTTGATTCAAAAGGAAAATCTTTATTTTTTCCAACAAGAAAAATTGTTAAATTAAAAATATTCCTTGTTGAAGCCATTTTTTATGTTTTTCCTTTTGATTTAACCAGTTTTCTGGTTGATTTTTTTCTCTGTGTATATATATATAAATATGTATATATAGCCCTAACATGGTAGGTCGGATTTCGGTAATTTTGAAATTGTAAAACTTGCTTTGAAGTTCGGTAATTCATCAAAATAGGTTAAATTTAAACAAACTAGGATTTGAATGGCCTTAAGGCTGGTCATATATCCTTTTTTTCTTTTTGGGTACCTTTATAAGTATGTCTCGAAGTATCAGAAAGACCACTAAATCAACGTTGCTGGGCTAAGTTTCACCAATATAATTTTCATTAGAATTAGAGTTAAGCTTAGTAATTTGATCTTTTTCATGTTATGTCACGATCAATTGTGATTATGAGGAAGTATCACTGAATTGGAAATACGCTGTTTTCATCCCTCTGGCAGCATTGCAGCTCCTTGAAGCTGATCGCTTAAATAGAATGAAATTGAGAGATTTGTCGTGACGAAAATCGAACACCGGGCTCAACTGGTATATTTATATGGCTGGAAAGAATGGATGAAGAAGATAGCCAGTTTTTTTTTTTCATCCTTTTGAGAAAATTTTCGATTTTTTCCTTTCGATTTTCCCCTTTTAAATCGCTTCATCGAAAAGAAATACGGAGAAAAAAGCTCGACCAGTTTTCTATTAAAATGGTAAATTCAAGCTCTCATCATAATCATATCCGAGCAGGATTTCGGGATTCCGCTGCCCTTTGCAAATATTTCATTTTGGAGTTCCTCAAAAATAAGCGCACATTTTGCAGAAGTTTGACCTGGTCACAATTTGCAGTGGCTGGAAAGTTGATGGAACGCGTGTGGGGAGCAGTTGGCGAAGCTTTTCGTTTTCTTGTTTTTTTTTTTTGAAATTTTTTTTGAGCCTCAACCGATTGCGAACACTTTGGCTCCGCCCATATTCCGTACCCTTGCACCCTTGCTGGACAAGGCAAAAACTCATCTCATCGAGTTTCAATTGAAGTCTGTTAAGATTTTCATACAGAAGTAATGAAAGTCATTATTTAAGGGGCGTGGAAATAGGTGCTGGATCACGCCCATATTCTTGGAGGATCTTTTCAAATTAAATTTTTTTTTTTATTTTTTATTTTTTACCATACAATATTTTATACTTATTTCGTTTTATTCTTTTGGACTCAATAGGCCAAGTTAAAAAATTAAGTAACAATTTGATGAGAGGTGTGGCATTTTATGCGATCGCTCTAGATCCAATATGTCCATATGTAGGATGTGATAAGCAGGGCTCGGGTTTTGATGACTTTTATAAATTTAAAGCATACTTTATGGAGTAAAAATCTTGTTCAATTCACATAAATTTAAGATTCAAATCGATTTTTCATTTCAATATGAATTTTTTTGATCAAGTTCAAAATTCCCTCAACTTATTCGCAAAATGTTGATAAGAGAATTTTTTTTTGCCCCATAAAGTATGCTTTAAATTTATAAAAGTCAACACAATATGGTGATAAGACCATTTAAAGAGCGTTCTTTTTGGGCGTGGCAATGATGAATGAATGGCTTGAAAATAGACTCTGACTGTCAGTGTTATTTTCTAAATTGTTTCTTGCTAGACCCTTGTGATTGTTTTCGAAATCCTTTCACCAATACATCCATACGAGAATGCCAACGAATGCACGAATACACGACCACTATGCCTGACATGAAATTGTGGAACCTGTCTGCTGCAATAGTCACAAAAAGGAATGCCCACGTACGCTGTGACGCCAGCCGAGACAGAGACTGACGGAGCGTAACGGAGACGGTGACGGTGAGGTGGAGGTGGAGGGAGAGCAAGATCTGGGTGGGTAATTTCGTTAAGTAAGCTCCCAACAGCATGAACACAATATGGAATCCCGAATAAGTGCTTTCGTACCGCACCCAAATCACCAACGCAACAGTTGCTTTGATGGGGGGGATGATTGCCGCCCGCTGCCGACGTTAACGGTGGACGAACCGAAGTTAACAGCCTGTTGCAGCTAGTGGCTGTCGATGCTGTCGCTCGGTGTTTTTTTTGTTTAATTGTTGCTCGTCGTTGAAACGCTCGTAGAGCGGAAAACCCGAACGCTTTTCCCATAAACGAGCATGTAATGTAACAGACATCGCTATCGCCATCGTATTCGGATCGTCGTTGTCGCGTCATCATCGTCGCTGTCGTCGTCGTCGTCGTCATCGTCGCTGTCTCGTTCGTCGCTCGTATGGACATTCAATGTAGTCAGTCGAATTGCTGTTCGTGTTTTACGCTATTTATTCGGTTTTGCTTGTTGTTTTTGTTAGTAGAAAAATTATTTGGCGGCAGCAAAGTTTCCGCTTGGTACAACAGTTGGCTGCTGCCGTTACCGACCTCGAGACATGGAGCCTGATAAATTATCAAAACGAATGTCAGTGCGTATAAGGAAGTCGAGAGGACCACAAGGCACAAAATCCAACAACGGCAGCTGATTATTATTATTAAGAAAACAAGCATCACTTATAAATAATGTTTTAGATCAAAGTGAAAGTAGGGAAAAAAAACACACACACACACGTCGAACAAAGCCATTTACGATCGTGCAAAGCAACAGTTTCTATCTATCATTCATATACCCAATTGATGAACAATTCAATCGAACACTTGAGATATAATCAAATTCAAAAAGGCTCCGAACAATTGAACAACAAATATTGCATACTTTCAGGCGTCTACTTCGATTCGCGCCTAACATATGTTAACGTTGCAACGAAATACATTTACCATATGGCACGGGTAAGTATGAAGAAAAGAACTATTTAAGCTCTCAATTTTATTATTAGGCATATTTTCATTAAGTTATCAAAAAAAAAAAATTTGCAATAAACGAAAAAAAGAACAAAAAAATAAAAAATAAAAATAAAAAAAATGACAAAAATAAACAAACAAATAAACACAAACACCGGAAACCACGAAATGAAGGCGCGCTCAGACTCCAAAAGTGAACTCAATCTGGAAACGTCGAGACACTGGCAAAGAAAAAAGCCATATAAACACAGAGACACACACACACAGACAATCGCATGCACACAGCAATCAACGTGGAACTTTCACTTGTGCACAATGCTCCTGTCCTGTGACTTGCGAGAGGATGTAGCGTAATAAAAGTTAATAAAGCCAGAAGAATAAAAGGCAGCGTGCAAAAAAAAAAACCACTTAGAGTATGAGCCGAAGAGCCTGATGACACGCGCCCGATCCAGCGAAGAACTACAAAGCAGAAGTACAAAATAACAAAATATCCTAAGAAAAGAAAAAATAAAAAGAGAGAATTAAGAAACGAACGACGAACGACGACAACGACTAGCCAGAAAATGAGATTAAGTAAATTAAGTTATGCTAAGTAAGCGATACCACTCTTAGCTATTAAATTTGAATTTATTTTCTCCTTTGAGATCACAATCCTTTTTGTTTTTGTGTGGCTCTTGGCTACCGTCAAATTCAATTAATAATGCTTTCACGCTGTTCAAAATCGGTTTATATGCATAAAAATTCCAACAAAAAAAAAAAAAAAAAAAAAAAAAAAAACAATTCCATTCAATTATACTGCGATTTGCCAAGACCACAGGACACTCAGGACCAAAACGGAAAGATTGCAGTCAGATAGAATTCGAGGAGATTTTCAAGAAAAAAAATCTGCATCTAAAGTTTAATATTTCTCAAACAAATATATAGTACCTACATATAAGAAAAAATAGAGAAAATAATCAGCCCTATTATGATTGTCGACTACTGATAGAGAATCGAAAAAGTTCTATCTTCGACAAAAAATTTTAATTTTCCACATACTAGAAAATGAAAAATTTTAGTCGACGATAGAAATTTTTCGATTATCTATCAGTAGTCGACAATCATAATAGGGGTGAATAAAAAAATATGGAAAAAAAAATCAAGCAAAAAAATTATATCGCGAAATCTTCTTTAAAAATTAGAGAAAAAAAATCCTTTAAAAAAATTACCCTATGGAACATCAAATGGTGTCTCTTGAAAGTTCCAAGTAGGGAAAAGTGGTCGAATTCTGACCCCTTTAATATATTTTGCTATAAATTCAAAACGCTGATACTCAAGATAAAATCTTAACATACCATTAGCAGGAGAATATACCTTTGTTCTCGCAATATATAATTTTCATCAAGATTGTTTTAGAAACATTCAGTATAATAAATTTTGAAGGTTTGAAAATTGGTATTCTAAATATGATCCTCATCCCTTGTTTTAAAAACCAGAGAAATTATGTATCCAAATCATATCCTATTGTATTCAGCAATGTCCGAAGTTTTTTCTTGCGAAGAAAATAGATTAATAAACAGGGCTCGGATTTTGTTGACTTTTTAAAATTTAATGCATACTTTGGGGAGTAAAAATTTTGTTCAACTCACATAAAGCTAAGATTCAAATCGATTTTTAACTTCAATATGCATTTTTTTGAAGTTAGAAAATCGGTTTGAAGTTCGATTTCGCCAAACTGATTCGCAAAATGTTGTTAAGAAAAATTTTGGCGCCATAAAGTATGCCTTTCATTTTTAAAAGTCAACAAAATCCGAGCCCTATTAAAAACGCTTAAGAATTCGGTTTTTGGAAATTAGCGTTTTTTTGAATTAGTATTTAGTATGAAAATCGGGCGGGTCAAATTTTTCCACACGATTGACTTTCTATAAAAATCGATTTTCTAAAAAACCTTATATTTTTTTCTCAAGTTTTTATTTTTCCTTTAAAACCCCTTTACACTACGATCATACACCATTAAATATTATGAGAAAAATCTTAATCACGATAAATTACCGATTTTTTTCTAAAACATAAAATTTATAATTTTTATATAGAAATTTTAGATTTCTAAATTTTTAATTTTACCTATGAATTAAAAATTTGAAAAAATTTGCTTAAAAATCAGCAGCATAATATGTGTTTTACTGGTTGGAAAAAATTGTCAGAAGCCTCATGATATAGCTGGGGTCATCTTTGTACACGAGTCAGATTTACGCCACTTTCCCCTACCTTTTCTACTGGCATATAAATCATGCTTGCGTGGGCGCTTCCATACAGAAGAGTGAATGAAGCTATGATGGCGATTTTTTAAATGAACAACGTTCTTCTTAAAAATGTTGAAAAATGTTCTTTTTAATAAAAAAAAAAAAAAAATAAAAAATGTAATTAATTTTAATTAAATGAAAATAATGAAATTTTATCCACAGAGAAAAAACGGTTTCGATATTCCATTACAAATGCAAATTCAAATTCATTTGAATTGGAAACTTAAATAAAGAACTACAACTACTGCTACTACTACTATCCCATTAAAAATCAATTCTAATCGCAAAAGGTAAATGTTGATAATCCTCATTATCAAGGGTGTCACAGAATTTGATAGCTGTCGGAATCGGAATTAAAACCGATCGAAATTTCATACAAAATTTACAAATTTTGTTGCTTTTGGTTTCGATTCGGAACTATTATCGTTTATTAATTGCACACAACGCAATTATACCCGGCTGTCTATGAGATATATATATATGAAAATTCAGTCGATTAAAAATCCTGTTCCGACAGCTATCGGATTCTGTGACACCCCTGTATATATAATTTCTCAATTAGTTTCGCTTCAAAGTCTCTCGTTAGTATTTTCCGTATTTTTCAAATTTCGTATTATTTATGTTTCTTTCGATTTTTTAATATTTTTCATTTTTTATTTTCTTTTTTGCCGATTTATCAGGAAAATATAAAAATATTATTTTTGAAAAAAAAAATTTTTTTTTCGTTTTGAGCTTTTTGGTCCTTTGGGTTAACTGTAAATAAAAGTGCTTTTTTACTTCTTTTGCCCAACGTTTCGTTCCTTTTTGGGAACCTCTTCAGGAGCGTTTTTGATTTGAAAATAACTTTTACATTTTCCGGGATATGATTGTCAACTTTATCGAGTTCCAATCGTCAAAATCAACTTTAAATGTAGCCAAGAAATAAATATTAAAAAATAAAAATAAAATTGCAAAAATAAATTTCAAAAACTTGAATTCACTCTGCACTTATATCACAGCCTCTTACAGAATCACAGAATATTACGTTTAAAGAACTTTTATGCTTATTTCAATGGCAGGACTCTGTCATGAATAGGGCTCGGATTTTGTTGAATTTTAAAATTTAAAGCATACTTTATGGGGCGAAAAAATTTTCTTATCAACATTTTGCGAATAAGTTGAGGGAATTTGAACTTCAAACCGCTTTTCTAACTTCAAAAAAATGTTATATTGAAATTAAAAATCGATTTGAATCTTTTTATGTGAGTTGTACGAGATATTTACTCCATAAAGTATGCTTTAAATTTATAAAAGTCAACAAAATCCGAGCTCTGGTCATGAAAGTTTGCTGCAAATCTCTTTTACATTCGCATTTAATATGAAAGGTATTTTAACGCAATTTTTTTTTCCATAGGAAATCCCGTAATCTCTTGATAATTACTATCATTTTTGGTTTTTTTTTTACTTTTTATTTTTTTTTTTTTTTTTTTTTTGTCAGGAATGAATAAATATCTGCAGCAATCATCTATGGCAATTAGCCCTAAATTTATATACGAAAAAAAAGTAAAAAAAAAAATTAGAAACTTACCAAATCAGATTTTCAATAGTGTCACAATTCAAAAATTCGTGTCTCCCATACGATGGTTTATGATCTCGTCAGGCCAATGAATTCTCCTGAAATTGAATATTATGCTTTATGAAAAAATATGTTTTTTTTTTTTTTTTTTGAATTGGGTCTGTTTTGAAAACCATTAATAAAATAAAAATAATAATGTCGAAAAAGTTGTTGGGTCCAAAAAAATAAATGTTTCAAAAATATTTTACGTAACGTTTAGGGGGACCTTCTGGTCTAGAATTTTTTGAAAATCGATTTTTTTAAAAAGTATATTTCGGAAGAATAGACTTCTAAGAATATGCTGGCAAAATTTCATGAAGATATTGACAATATTTTCTTTGCTACAGCCGTTTTAGTAGGTGGAGGCAGCAGGCAGCGCGCTTGATCAAAGCAACTTTGAACCACTTTTTTTGAAATGGCGTACAGGAAAACAAAAAAAAAACCATCGAACCGATTCGTCTGAAATTTTTATATGTTATTCACAACATCGATGGCTATCGGGTGAGCTAGAATCAAAATTTTATTTCAAGAAATTGATACTTTTTCATTAAAAAAATGGTCAAAAAAGGGGCGTTTTTTGATGTGTTAAATTAAAACTTGCGCCATTTTGTCAATTTTTTTTTTGGTTTTTTTTTTCTGTAGCTCACCCGATAGCCGCATTCATTCTAATTGATAATAAATTTTTTTTTTTTTTCGGATAACCCGAACTTACGAAATCGTGTACGCCACGGAGGTACTTTTTAAAAAAAGCGTCTATTTCGCCACCATTTTTAAAATAGAAAAAAAAAAACAAAAAATATACAACAACATTTTTTTTCGGATTGTCAGTAAATCAAACAATAATCCTGCAAACTTAAAACCCCGTTGTTTATTTGGCTTAATAGCAAAAAAAAAATCATGAAAATACCCTTAATTTTCGTGCTCTAAACCAGAAGGTCCCCTTAACTTATTATTTTTAAAGGGGCTTTTGAAGAGTTCAATTTTTTTCATTAATAAAAAAAAAAAAACGGTTTAAAATTTAAAACTTTAAATCCATTAAATTTTCCGTATCGTCACGCTGGTTTCATCGCACTTCGCATATTGTAGGGAATTTGTTCTTTTTCATTTCAAGCTTCCCTTAATCGTCCACCAACTGTTGCATAACCATCGAGATCAACGTTGCTACGTTATGCTTGGCAATGAGAAACTGAGCCGTCTTTTATAGTTTATGAAGGTACCTACAGCAAGTTCAAGTGACACTTAATAATAGAGTTTTCATTGCACTTGGACTTTTTCTGTTCATATTTCCTTTACATCGAGAGCGTTCCCAGTCACGTTTTGCTTCGAATGTCAAATGAAGTGAGAGAACGTAATCATCGAAGGCAATTATACGAAAATTCTGAACATAATTTCGATGCTCGTCTCCTCTCATGACTTGCCCAACTATGTTTTTTTTTTCTTTTCTTTTTGTCTTTTCTTCCTTTGAAAATCCTCCGTCACGTGCAGGCTCTGAGGTATGACAGGCGGGCAGTCAAGCAGGCAGGAAGAGTTTGCCGGATAAAGTAACGTAAAATGCTTTTTATTCAAAGTCACTAACTGCGAATAATAAACTCATTCAATGTTCAGTCAAACTACCGTCCTGCCGCTGCCGCTGCCGCTTCAATTCGAAATACACGATGAAAAGATGGCAAATTCTTTTGTTGGTGTTGCTGCTGTTGTTGGTCGGATACATTTGAGCATCGGAAAAACGTGTGTTTACATCAGTCAGATAAAAAACAATCAACCATGTTGGTCGTCTGTCGTTCGACAAAATGACGAGCCGCAAAAAAAAGGAGGAGAAAATGGTGGGAAAATCAAAAGAAAACAGAAATTGAAAAAAAAAGAGAAATAAAGAGATTGTCTGCGCATTAAATTCATGCAGTACAGATAATCGCCTTAAGTCTCAGTCAACATTCACCCATCACAAAACGCTAATTGCTCTGACAGCTTTGGCGTTTGCTCTTCATTTTGGAAGCAAAATTCTTGCTGCGAATGTGAAAAAATTTTCACACATAAGCATACACATACATATATACTACGATTATACGGCACCTAATCGCAATTCTGTAGGCCGTTAGGGGCCCCATATAGCGACTTTTGTTCAATTTTTTGTTATGAAAACCGCCCCTTCGCCATGCCCATTTTTCCGAATTTTTTGAATTCGTATCGGAGGCTTAAATGGACGCTCAATTTCTAAATTACATTGAAATAAGTAGTTCGAAAAAGTCCGATTATGGGGCAGTTTTGGGAGTTTTTGTGACAGGCCCTAGTACTGGAGGTACCCTTAATAATGCACCGATCAAGGAAATTTTTAGAGAGAATGTTTATGGCTACAAAGGAAGCATACGTGCTAATTTTCAAGTCCCATTTGAATTTCAGGTGTATGAGACAATTTTTGAAAAATGCCCCTCGGCCACGCCCACTTTTTCAATTTCCAGAAATTACATTAATTGCCTTTAAATGTCTCAAATTTGATCAAAATATTTTGAAAAGCTCCGGTTTTAGAGCAATTTTTGTGATTTTCATATCAGACCCTAGTACTGGAGGTACCTCTAAAAATGGGCCGATCGGGTTCATTCTCGAACTCGATCTTACTCATTTCCCTGCCAATACGCATACCAAATTTTGTCAAGATAGCTCAACTCCTTCGATAAGAAAACTGTATGCGGACAAACGGTTAGACAGACAAACAGGCAGACGGACAGACATGGCCAAATTGAGTGTCCTGGTGACGCTAGAAGACTAGAGGAACATTTTATTAATGCACAAAGTAAAACGCTATTCTGCCCCGCCCACTTTTTTCAAATTTCAAAAGTCATATTAATTGCCTTTAAATATGTTCAAATGTCAAATTTCATAAAAAATATTTTGAAAGAACTCCAGTCTCGGAGCAATTTTTAAGAAATTCATAACCATTCATGCCTCGGAATTTGAATATGTAAAAAAATTAAAAAAAATTAAAAAAAAAAAATTTTTTTAAATGCAAAAAAATCAAAATATTCAAAAAAAAATTAAAAAAAAAAAATTTTTTTTTAATGCAAAAAATTGAAAATATTCAAAAAATTCACAGTCAAAAATTCCACGCCTTGAGTTATATGGAACTGAGAACTGTTTATCAAAACCACATATAATAGAGGCTTTTCAAGTGGCTCTGGGATAGCGTAGGGGATGCGTGCTATGCTCGTGATCCCAGGGACCGAGGTTCTATTCACGGCATAGGCCAAACAGAGTGTAATGTTCCAAGGTTAGCACTGGTTTTTCAAAAAATCGCATGCTAAGGGGAACACTACATAAAAATTGATACACTCACACAAATACAAAAACTCCTCGTGCAACGGTCTAAGTGGCAGCCAAACCAGTGGAAACTTATCTCCTAAATGACAATGTCATCTGTGATATCATCGATGACATATAGGTGACATTGTCATGCATGACATCTTGGAGGACATGTCATCGTGGAGGGCTGTTCACATGCTTGAATCTCATTAGTATGCCTCGGAATTTGAATATGTAAAAAATTGAAACAAAAAAAAATTCAAAAAAATTGTTTTAAAAATGCAAAAAATTCAAAATATTCAAAAAATATTCAAAAAAAATTTTTTTTTAATGCAAAAAATTCAAAATATTCAAAAAATTCGTAGTCAAACATTCCAAATTAGTTCGATTTAGTATGCCTATTAAAATGTTGAATTGTCAAATTAAAAAAAAGCCTACTTCAGTGAATAAAATATTCAAAAAGCACAGTTAAATGCAAAAAAAAATTCAACAAAAATTCAAAATATTCAATAAATTCAAAAAAATTCAAAAAAATCAAAATCCGAGCTCTATTCATAACAGACCCTAGCACTGGAAGTACTCTGAAAAACTGTGGTCTCACTTCGGACAGAGATTTTTGCCATTAGTCCATTTAATTGATCGAAATGATTTTTCCTGTTTGCAAATGAAGAGCCAAACAAAACAAAATACAAAATACAAAATTTCCCTATCAAATATTTCTGAAATCCTTTACTATTAAAAACCACTTGGCAGTTGAACTGCTATAGGAATGCAGAAGCAACTTTCGAATCGTTTTCAAAACTATTTACAATGCGCCGCAATGACGAGCTCTGAATTTACGGATTTCTGACAGAACGAAAGAATGAAAGATTGAATGAAAGAATTCCCAGCTATTCATTCGGCAATTCCACACACTGGCACCTTTTGAACGAATGCCTAAAAATGTTGAAAGAAATCGAACACCTGTTGCTGCTGTTGATAAAGCGTGGATTCTCTTGTTGGTTCATTAATTTTATGAAATGCGTTAAAATGTTAAGAGCCAAGGCAGCACACTCACACGCGCACACATGCACAAAGAATACATATTTGCGATCAACACAAAATCGAACAGGGCACAAAATAGGGCCACAAACGCGACCGAGCAAACAAACATCAATAAACAGAAATGCAAAGCTCTCGTATCTATGCCTCCTCATCGGTGAATATTGCCTAACGTTAGTGCGAGTTTTATGGTGAATTCCAAAGCCAACAATCGCGGACAAGAATCGCGGCCGTCCGCATTGCTGCGATGCAACACATTCCCTTCCATTTCGTTCCCGCTCGATTCTGTTCCGTTTGGCAAATTCGCGTTGGCCGCATAAAGACATGACGAGTGGATCTATGTATGTATGTAAGAGTAGGTACATATATCCTCACAAAACATATTAGATTCACACACAAAAGGACTTAATACCGAACCATATACAGTCTTATGAGCTAAAATTGGTCGCTACGGGCATTCGCTCCATCGCATTATCTGCAAACACATCCACATCCGCATACGTACATATGTATGTTTTTGCACACGTGTATGTATTAGGCAAAGAAATAAAGCCGACACGATGGTAGTGTAAACGGTTAATGAAGCGAACGAAATGAAAAGTTCTTTATCGCTTCAGATACCTTTACTAAATAAGTACTTCATTTCATTACAATGCGTTCGAGAGAGTTTGGAGTTGAGCTTGGAATATAATACCTGCACGGTATCGATGAGGTTGGGGTGAGCCAGGTGAGGTCACGTACTTAAAAATTAAAAGCTGGAAAATACTCAGACAATCGTTTTGCCCTTGCCAAATGCCTTTCAATAGCTCTAAAGTGCGCACATATGTACATACATACACGTAAATACATACATATATCGTGTGTGGCGAAATATAAATTTCATTCACATTTCGAAAGAGAAAGAGAGAGAGAGAGAGAGAGAGGGAGAGAAAAAGAGAGAGAGAGAGAGAAAGAGATAGAGAGAGAGAGATTGAAAGAGAGGGAGAAAGAGAAAGAGTGAAAGAGTGAAAGAGAGGGAGAAAGAGAGAGAAAGAGGGAGAAAGAGATAGAAAGAGAGAGAAAGAGAGAGAAAGAAGAGAAGAAAGAGAGAAAGAGAAGAGAAGAGAGAGAAAGAGAAGAAAGAGAAGAGAGAGAGAGAAGAAAGAGAAGAGAGAAAGAGAGAAAGAAAGAGAGAAGAGAAAAGAGAAAGAAAGAGAGAAGAAAGAAGAGAAAGAAAGAGAAGAAAGAGAAAGAAAGAGAAGAGAAAGAGAGAAAGAAAGAGAAAGAAAGAGAAAAGAAAGAGAAAGAGAAAGAGAAGAAAGAGAAAGAAAGAGAAGAAAGAGAAAGAAAGAGAAAGAAAAGAAAGAGAGAAAGAAAAGAAGAAAAGAAAGAAAGAGGAAAGAAAGAGAAAGAAAGAGAAAGAAAGAAAGAAAGAAAAGAAGAAGAAAGAAAGAGAAAGAAAGAGAAAAAGAAAGAAAGAGAAAGAAAGAGAAGAAGAGAGAAGAGAAAGAAAGAGAAGAAGAGAAAAAGAGAAAGAAAGAAGAAAGAAAAGAAGAAAAAAGAAAAGAGAAGAAAGAGAAAGAAAGAGAAATAAAAAGAACGAGAAAGTAAGGGAGAAGGAGAGAGCAAGATAGAGAAAGAGAGAGGAAGAAAGAAAAAGAGAGAGAAAGAGCGAGAGAGAAAGATAAAATAAGAAAGTGAGGAGAGAAAAGGAAAGGGACATAGGCAGAGGGGGAGGGGGAGGGAGAGAGAGAAAGAGAGGGAAATAAGAGACAGTGGGTTATTTATAGGTAAAGAGGTCCATAGAGAGAGTAGCAAAGGTAGATACAGAAATAGCATTAAGTAGAATAAGAAGGAAAGCAAATGGGAATGAGAGACAAAAGGAGAAAAGCAAATCCGCCAAAGCCCAATTCAATTGTTAAAGCAAACTTCTACACAGGTATTTTACTCAATATTACCTACCAGTTTAAAAAATTCGACCCCAATAATAAAATGTTGAAGTGAACGAAATCGCACATATGTACTTGTTCATATACGAATATATACATATATATATATATATATATAAGTACCTTCAACATGTATAGACTAAGTGCTCAATATGTCAAATTTATAAGCACAATATGAGAGCCCATAAAGATATCAGTACCTATCGCATAAACTTTATCAATTTTTTAGTACTTAACTTGAGTACCTGTTCGCTCATGTGAGGCCTTGTTTTTTGTGTGCGCAAGGTTGTGTGTGCGTGTGTGTTCCCGCACCTCTTCATTGTAAATTAAGCCATATTTGTCAATCAAATGTTCGTTTGTCAGTCTATGCGAATCAATACCATCGACTGGAAATGGGTCTGTTGCACTGTGAAAAAAAAAATTACCGTTCAACTTTGTCCCAAATCACTTTCACAACGAAATTCTATCCAACTGGAAATCCGCATACCGTTTACTTATGCTCCGAATGCCACTTCACTTTACGCATTATTTGACTTTAACCATTTCCTGTTT
Organism: Chlorops oryzae; assembly: GCA_020466095.1. Classification (NCBI taxonomy): domain Eukaryota; kingdom Metazoa; phylum Arthropoda; class Insecta; order Diptera; family Chloropidae; genus Chlorops; species Chlorops oryzae. Next base: position 2,208,723 of record CM035806.1, on the reverse strand, counting down.
CCTGTATTTGCCATCAATGCTGAAAGAAATATTAATATTTCCCGATGCCAAAAAAAAAAAAAAAAAAAAAAAAAAACAAGGGAGCCCCTATTTTATGTTCATATTGATATTGAGACATGCTCATTTCAAAGTTTTTTAAGCATATGATTTATGTACCTAAACGATCTCCGTCGGACTTGAATTGACTTGCCTTGACAGACAAACATTTCCCTGCGTTCCTTTCATTCCTCGTGTGCGAATGTGTGCTTATTAATATCCCAACAGGAAAATATTTGCCATTTCCAATGACAAAGTCATCAGTCCCGTCATGGACGACATACCGATGACAGTGTCATGCATGACATTGGTGTTTTTTCTTTTTCATTTCTTTACATAATTGTGAACTTAGCGCGCTCCATAAACTGGCTTATATACAGGGCTCGGATTTTGTTGACTTTTTAAAATTTAATGCATACTTTGGGGAGTAAAAATTTTGTTCAACTCACATAAAGCTAAGATTCAAATCGATTTTTAACTTCAATATGAACTTTTTTGAAGTTAGAAAATCGGTTTAAAGTTCGATTTCGCCAAACTGATTCGCAAAATGTTGTTAAGAAAAATTTTGGCGCCATAAAGTATGCCTTTCATTTTTAAAAGTCAACAAAATCCGAGCCCTACTTATATATTTGAAAATCTTCAACTAGAGTGCTGTGAATGAGTGAAAGAGAACGAGGGTGGACACACTATAATATGCATAAGCATTCCAGCAGGACAATGTAAGTGAATATCTTTTTGTGTTGCATTCCATAATGACAATGTGACTTGTGACATTCGTGTTTAAAATTGAAGAATTTCATATGTTCCGCCTCTGAATGATGTCCCGCCGAGCATGCGAGTGTGTATGTTAGCCCGCCTGCATGTTGGCAAAAAAAAACAAAAAAATGTATTTGTTGTCGTACAAAGGGAAATGTGTTTTGTGTATTTAGTCCTTGGGGGGGGCTGCATTGTATGCCCTAACTCATCGATGGATGATGGACCCATAGCAGGCTAAAAACAAAAAAAAAATAAAACCAAATTCTGAAAATTCACTTCACTTTCGAAAGTCTTTGTCGTCATGAGAGTTCATGTGCTCTTCAAATATATTATATATTAAATTCTGTTTTTTTTTTTTTTTTGGTTCCATACCATTCAGTCGGTCTACCTACCAACTCGTAGGAACGACAAAAAAAAAAAGAAAAGAAAACCAACTGGTTTGCCAGGGAAGCAGAATTTTGTTGAGGGACAAAATTGGCAAAATGGAAAAAGGCCAAAAAAAAAAAAGACTGAGAGCTGCTCCTTGGTTTTCAAGGGCCCAAGACGAACAAGAGGATGGAGTAAGAGAAGAAAATGGGGAATGTGTAAAAAGAAACTCATGTGCGTAACCATCAAAATGGAAAAGTAAATAATGCCGCATATATATGACAAAATTGTAGGAATTTTCTTATGAATTATTTGAGAAAAGGCGTTGAGGTGAAATTCTGACAACGAATAAATTTCGCTAGAACTTGTAAATCTATTGTTTTTAAGCATGTTTAACAAAATCCTCTAAAAATAGACACACACACACAAATACGTACAAACACATACGAGTACGTACACCACCCTTATTTGCTTTGAAGGCAATCGGGATTAGCCATTTGCATGACATGTGTATCCGTAATTTTCCCTTTTTTTTTCTTTTTCTTCACAAATAGATTTGTTCAAAAAAATAAATAAAGAAAGAAAAATAAACAACGCTTAGGAGAAAACGCAATTAAAATAAAAAAAGAAAGAAAGAAAAAAAAGGAATGAAAATTCAGAGCTAGGATGTTGGACTTCTATGATTAGGTCTGAAGAAGAAAACCCCCGTCATATTTTATCTTTAGGGGCTATATCCAGCTCTGTCAGAAATGAAAAACTTAATGCAAAATAAAAAGAAAGAAAAACGCTTCAAAAATGAATCAGAAATATTCTGAAGTGCTATGAAGTTTTTCATTTCTGAAACAACTGGAGATATAGCCCCTTATACAGAAGTTTTTCCTATCCAACACTATATTTGACGAATCAAGTGCAATTTAACTACTTTTTGGAAAAGACTTTCGTCCGATTCTCTTGTTGAATTGTAGGTATAAAAGAACTCTTCCCAAAACCTACTCCAGCGGCCAACAGTGACTACCGCCTACAAAGTATACGAGACTGTAAGCGACCTGAATATTCATAGCTTACAAAGTATACGAGATTGTAAGCGAACTGTATATTAATAGCTTACAAACAGTGACGTGTCCAGAGAAAGAGTGCTTTGATAGTGCTTATATTTTCCACAGTGGTATATTGAACAATTATAAGGTATTAACCCAAAAAAATTTAGGGAGGGCTAGAGGAAGTTTAGAGAGTTATGGACCAAAAACCAAAAAAATCCGAAAAATTCATGGCGTCCGATTTGGATGAAAATTTACATATAGAATAAGCGAAACTTTCTAAGAATTTTAGCACTAAAATTTTTTCAAAGAACTGGTCTTTTTTGGACCAGTTTGGAACTAGACCCAAACTAGACTAGTTGTAATCCGTTTCTTGAAAAAATTTTGACGCCAAAAATCGAAGAATTTCTAGTTCTAAATTTTCATTCAAATCGGACGCCATGAATTTTTCGGATTTTTTTGGTTTTTGGTCCATAACTCTCTAAACTTCCTCTAGCCCTCCCTAAATTTTTTTGGGTTAATACCTTATAATTGTTCAATATACCACTGTGGCAAATATAAGCACTATCAAAGCACTCTTTCTCTGGACACGTCACTGCTTACAAAGTATACGAGATTGTAGACGAACTGCCCACCAATAGCTCACAAAGTATACGAGATTGTAGGCGAGCTGTTACGGTTCATTGCTTCTGTAGGCAGCATTTTGGCCCCTGGGACTCTGTCAAATAAAATTCAAGGACTTCAATTAAGCACAGCTAGCATTCGGAAGACTTTTTTTTTATCAGATGTTTGAATTACGAGAGTCTATTTCGAGCCCCCCTGAGGATTAAAAAAAAACCATTGATAACATGCACGATCGAAAGATGACTCAAAACTGACTCTTAAATATATTTCAAGTATATATACAAGTCGTTTTGAAGGTACAAAAACAAAACTTAAAGCTATCGCCAATTAATTCCGCAGGGGATTGGAATATGGTTATTCAGCCTGTTGCTATGTGATTTAAGACTCAATGGAATTGAGTAAAAATATTTATTAATTTGGGATCAAAGTTATGAGCGAAAAACAAAATCCCTGACTTTCGTCCCTGGCAAACACTGTGTCCACGGGTGAGCACATGACCAGAAAAAGGCGACTTTCCCCGAGGTTCAAATGCCCACATAGGGGAATTAAAAGCAAGAAAGAAAAAGCCCCAAGGCGGAAGCAAAAAATAAATTAATTGAAATTATATCACATATTCTATATATGTAACTAAGAACCTAAAAATGTGTGTTAACTCAGGATTTATTTTTTTTTTTTGTTTTCTTGGAAAGTAAATGAAAAAGACTCGGAAAATGATCAAATGATCACAAAGATGATAACAAATATGAGCCTCAGGAGACTCGAAAATGATATCCAATATGACTACCCAAAAATGTCGCGGCTAAGTTTCTATTTTCTCCTGTCAAAAGTATCATATCTGATCTGAAAAGATATTAGTTTAATCGGAAAGGTCCCTGTAGAAAGCTGTTGGGCAATTTGCCTAAAAGAACTAGTACTTTTACCAGTACTAAAAGAACTAGTGCAAAGTTTGGGTAAGTTTGCACCATAACTACACTAGTGATCAGTGGAATAATTGCATTCATTGAGGCATTATAAATAAATAATTAATACACAATCAAATGGTTTTCTTTTATTATAAATATTTATTTTCATTATGTACTGAAAAAAAAAAAAATCAACGATTCTGTTACATTTTTCCCGTAAGCATCACTAGTATTTAACTGGTGCAAATTTACCCAATTGAATCGAAAAGTGCTTTCCTGTACAGATGTTATACTGATTTTCGACAGAATTTTATATGGATAGGGGTATAGAAAAGAACTAGTACTGGTGGCTTTTGCACTAGTAAAGTACTAGTACGGCACTAGTTCAAATTCCTACAGGGGTGCCTCGAAAAGGAGTTGCCTTTGATCAAAAATTCTTTTGAAGAAATGCTGGCTGAGAAACTCAACGAAATAAAAAAATTTTTTTATTAGAATTTTTATGCTGGGAGTATTTGACAGCACGGTCATGATCAAGTCCATTACCAAATTTGATCTTCCTTAGTGATTCAATTGTCGTGTTTTGTTAAGTTTTTAAAGCTCATTAGAATTTAAAACTGTATACGGACAATAGACAAGCTTATAGATGGGCAGACCTTGGGGAAAAATAGACAGACGGAGAGACGGACAGATGGATGGAGAGCGACATGCCGATTTTTTCGTCCCATGATATAAAAAGGCAAAGAAAGCGAGCAAAAGGAGGCAAGAACTTCCTTAATTTGCTTGAGACAGTAAATCAAATCGTCTCGATGCCATATTTTCATAGTCCCTGAATTTTCCTCATCCTCAAACCAGGACATTGAAATTCCTTTTATGTATGTTTGTATGTTGGATTGGCTGCCACTTAGGCCGTTGTGATAACACGAGGAGTTTTCTTGTATTTGTGTGAGTGTATGTCTTTGTATGTAGTGTTCCCCTTAGCATGGGATTTTTTGAAAAACCAGTGCTAGCCTTGGAACATTACACTCTGTTTGGCCTGTGCCGGGAATCGAACCTGATAAACAGTTCCCAGTTCCATATAACTCAAAGCGTATAAAGAAAAATTTTCTCATTTTTAACGACTTTCATTTTAAAAAGTTAAAAATTATTAAAATATCCTTTTAACTCGAACACATAAAAATAACTGCCATGCCTTTTTTTTTTACACTTCACTTTAGTCTTGCGATGGCATTCAATTATTACTTTCGATTCTATTAGGTTAGGTTAGGTTAGAGTGGCTGCCCCCTTTAAGGGGACACACTTAGGCCACATATGGGCCCGTTGTGGTACCACATGGGAAGACATGCCTCCCTAATTACCCGTTTGGTGAAGCCACTTGGACTCATTAATGAAGCGAGCTATGTCTTTTATTCGAACAGATGACAGCTCAGTGAGAGAGGAGAAGAAGAAAGAACCGAGCAGCCTGGATCTTCTCATGGCCAAGCCCGGGCAGTGGCACATGAGGTGACTCACCGTTTCTTCTTCCTCTTCCGATCTGCAACTTCTACAGAAGTCATTGTAAGGAACGCCAAGGCGTTCTGCGTGTCTGCCTATTAGGCAGTGTCCTGTGATTCGATTCTATTAAAGTGCCAAAAAATCATCGAAGTTCAATGAAAGCCGCTCCGAATAAATGAAAGCAACAAAAATTCTATAAAAAAATTGAAATAAGAATACCGAAGGATTTCCTTCAACACTTCAACAAAATAATTTCAAACGTTCGGACTCTTTACGTCTTAAGTTCTTTTTCATGGGAGTTTTTACACATGCCCAATTCGAAGTGCCCACATAAATTGCAGTTCGATAGAAAGTTTTTCCGCAGAAATTACAACAAAAAAAAAAAAAAAACCAAAAGACAGAAGACAAACCTCTTAAACATTTAATAAGGAATCAACTTGTCCTTCATTTTCATTTTATTTTTTTTTTTTTAATGAAAATTCCCACACTGTGAGTTTGTATGTGCTTTCCCAACTTGAAACAAAATTTTTAAAAAGAATGAAAAATGAAAATATAAAAAATTTTAAAAATAAAAACCAAAATAGGCTCATTCAATGATCGTTTATAAATACAAAAAAACCATATTAAAAAAAATACAGTGGTGGACGCATTAAATATTTAGAGCAATTCAATTTTCGAAGAAATTCCTTCGTTCAATCGCAATCCGAAGTCGATTCGAGGTGGCTTCAATCAAATGACAGAAAATAGAGGAAACAAAAAGCAGAAAGCAAAGAACAGGAAAGAAAAAAGTCGCCTCCACCCCCCGAAAAATTGACAAGATAAAACAAGAAGAACAGAAAACACTCGATACTCGACTTGAAGCAGAAGGTGATACGCAAATCCCTTAAGAGGACAATTCCAAGTTGTAATTGAATGAATGGCTCAGTCTGACCACGCGGAATCATCGGAATCTGTGGAAATTCAAGTGCTGTATGTGGATCATAATACCCATAAGAGGCTCACATAAATTTAATTTTATTTAATTTTTTTCTATTTTTTTTTTTTTTCATTCTTTTATTTCGTGTCAATTGTACATATTTTCTATAGTTGAGCAAATTGATGGGTGTCTTAAATTTTTGTTTTCTTTTTCTCCTCGTTCTTTCCTTTCTTCAAATTTCTTATTTTTCATCTCCAAGGTGATGGAGAGTTTCCCCCGCAAATGCTTCGACAAAGTTCCCAAGCAACTACTCCACCCACACACACACACACACACACCAGATGTCTTCCATTCCTATTGCAATCGTTGGCTATCGTTGATTGTATCATTAGCAAGTTGAGAAGACCGAGAATAGTTCGAGAAAAAAAAAAAAAAACTTATAATTGAATGATTATTTCTAAAAGAACTCATTATCGCATCAGCGACACTCGCGGCACTTGAAGCAACAGTGTGACGACATTTTTTTCGTGTAATGTACACTAGTCCTTTTTCTATCAGTTTTGTCTTATTTTTATAACATTTTTTTTTTTTTTTTTTTTGTATTTGTCATGTATTTCCCTTTTTTTTTTTTATGTCAACGTAGTCTGAGGGCGTTCGAAATATTGAAATTCAACACCACTAGGATCGTGTTACATTTGCTTGAATAGTGTTGCGATTTTCACCCTTTAGAGGGTTCATGGAATTGAGAGTGTGGCTAATTTTTACTCCTATTGAAGCTGTTGTGTTGCCCCATTGGTGTGAAAGCGGTTATATATTGAAGCTATTTCATAAAATTCAATATGACGATCCATTTTGTTGAACATTAATTAACAGAGGCTCGGATTTTGTTGAATTTTAAAAATTTAAAGCATACTTTATGGGGCGAACAAATTTTCTTATCAACATTTTGCGAATAAGTTGAGGGAATTTGAACTTCAAACCGCCTTTCTAACTTCATAAAAATTCATATTGAAATTAAAAACCGATTTGCATCTTAAATTTATGTGAGTTGAACAAGATTTGGACTCCATAAGGTATGCTTTAAATTAATAAAAGTCAACAAAATCCGAGCCCCTGTTAATGAATGATTTTGGAAAGAACGAAGAAAGCTCAATAAATTTTCGATTACTTAAAAAACAAAAAGAGAAGCATATGAAAGGGCGGCTTCATATTGCTATGTCCTAAGACTCCTTTTGTTCTTAAAACTATTCTGTTTTTCTTTTGTTTGGAATTATTTGTATGGAATATATACACATTTATGTGTGTGTGTGCATGTGTGCGTGTGCATGTGTGTGTGCATTTGTGTGTGAGTTGTCAAACATCATTTCCAAGAACTGAAATATCGAATGCTACAGTGGCTTATACTTAGCTCGGGCTTATTCAATTTATGACATGTTTCTTCCTTCAGATCCCTTTCCGGTTCCTAATTAGTTTTATTAATTAGCTATGAGCAGAATAACATTTATTGTACTTGTGTTTATTAGATTGTTTCATGACGTCCGGACCAACGAAATCATCTCTCACCATCATAATTCACACCTTCGCCCACACACTCACTCAATCATTAGCTCACTCAATCACTCACGCAACATGCTGCCGAAGAAATCCTTTGTATGAGGATGAGAAATTCATTCTTGTCGTCCTGACTTTATGATGTCAATATTAGGATAGAAGCTTTCGCTACTGCTTACAGTGCATTAACCTGTTTAATTCGTTAAACCTTTCGCAGGTGTAAAACTAATGAACCGCCATCGCAGTCTCTTCTTAAAATAATAGTCTTCAAAGCATGAAATTCCTGCAAGAAATTTAATAAACCGAACGGAACTGTGAAATTTAACTAAGTGATATTCAATTCCATTCAGTCCACAGTACAATTTCTTATTGAAATTCTAATTGACTTCACAATATTTTACCTAAAATCTGAGTCCATGGAAGACGGAACTGCCCTCCTTATTAAGCTTCTTTCTTGTTTTATAATGAAATTATTCTATTCTTAATTTACTTATTTAATTATTTATTTCATTATTTATTTGATAAAAAATTTGATTATTTATTTATTTGATAACTTGTTATCAAACTTAATTTTGTTAATTTTGTGTTGATCTTTGAAAAATACTGGGGGTCTTCCCTTAAACGTCGAAAAGATCGAAAAAGCGTTATGCGCTGTATAGACACATCAAATGCTTGTCAGGCATGTAAGCGTTAATTAATGAATTCTGTTCGCACAACGTATACGTGTGCCTTTTTCACTTACACACTCTCATGTGTCTATACAACCCTGCAGGAAGCCTGTCGCCATATGGCCCCATGTCTATATTGACGTCAATATAGACAAGAGAACTAGTTCCAACGTCAACAGTATTTACGGGCGGTGTCATTATAGAAACTGTACTGTCAAGAGGTATAGTTCATCTTTATTGACCATGTCAACAACATGTCTATATAATAGTACCGACGTCAATAGTTCGTCAATAGTTTTCCGGTCTACTGTTGACATTCAATGACAACTCAATGTTAAATGTCAATAACGCAAAGCATTGCGACGGGTTTAACTGGTCAGTAGTACTGTTGACGCAGTCAGTAGAGAAAGAGTATAGATTCACTATTGACATTTCCTGCCGGGAAGCTATTAAAATGTAAATTTTTCATACAAAACTTCGTTCATTAATTTCTAAGCCTTCTTGATTTACGAGTTTTCAAAGTTTTCGAGGCAAATACAGGCTTAAGGGAAGACCCCTACTATTTTTTTTTTCTTTGAATTTTTGAGAAAATATATCGACCCTTTTTCGAGCGGATTATTGCCAAGCACAGCCATTTCGTTCCGTTTTGAGCTGTGGGTAAAATGCATTTTTGGATATAATGCGCTCGCTTCGTTGTTATTGAGGGAAAATTGCTGTCTAAGCATGTTCAATGCTTTGTTTTGCGGATTTATCTTGTAGATCCCATTGTGATATATACATCATTTTATAGATAAAAAGATTGGCATTTTTTCGAAATTAAAAAAAAAAATTTTCTTTAATAAGATCTCCCGTAGATCTCCTTTAACGTTACCAAAAACTATTTTTTCGAAAAGATCAGAAAATTTACTTAAAGAAACATTCAAAAAAAATGTCCATTGACTTCTCTTAAGCCTCGTTATAATGCAACAAAATATGGTCTACTCAAATAATTCGCTTACTTTGACACCCTATAATATCTCGGCACCCTGTGAATATAATGTACCGTCATTTTGCACATTTCTTGTACTCATCAACCTGAATAACTTCATTTACATCGGAGAGAAAAATTTTTTCAGGCGGGTGCACTTGACGTGTTTTGCCCTGCATAGGTATATGCGACTGTGTATAAGCTAAAACTAATTCCGCATTATCTCCATAACTACAGTCCTTTAGGTTATAATATCTTGCCATGAGATGAGTTGAAGGCTTTAGAACAAAATTCACATCAAAACGTCAAATTTCGTTAAAAAAAATGTAACATACGATGATTCCGCGAAAAGGAATCGATATATGTATATAAAATGGGAACAAAAGAAAATAATCGGGCATGCTCTAGAAATATTTCGAATATTTTAATGCGGATTATTCAAAATGAATAAAATGATTGAATGAATGAAATGTTTACTGTGACTTTGAAGTACTTTGAAGTACTTTTTCATTATATTGGGCGTTCTAGCCGATTCAACTCACAAATGTAGGTATTTTTATTCACCAGATTTAATGGGGGTTTCGATTTTTAGAGCACGCCTGAATATTTTGTGATTCGAGAATAATATCGGTTCTGCCCTGTTCAGTAAATAAAACCATATTTTTATAAAAGAATGAAGGCTTCGTGTCTCATTAAGGTGTTCAGGAATCCAAATTGAAAGGATTTAAATTCAAAGCTGAAAGGATTCATTTTCAGGAATAATTGAAAGGATCACTTATATGGAAAGGCGTATCTCAACAGAAACAAAACACAAATACATATGAAAATAGAAAAATGCAAAATGCTAATTTCCCAGAAATGCCAGCTATGTGATGTGATATTGCAAACCGCATAATATGCATTGCTAGCGTTGAATAATATGTGTGAATTGTTTGGAATCCACCTAATTAGATTGTAAAGCACCGTCGCAGGGCTGGTATCAAACAACCTTTGCGGCTGCGGAACATTCTTCAAACAAATTTAATTGAAAATGAACAGAAAATTTCCAGAATTTTCAGTGGAATTCGCTCACTGAAATAAAATTGAAATAATTAAAAACTTTGATTTTTTTTTTTTCATTTTCATTTTTAATTATTGAAGAAAATGTTTACTTTTTTATTAATGCGGAAAAATTGTTTGTTTTTTTTTTGTTTCACAGAAACAACTGCATATTTAAGGACAAAAACAAACAGAAACTAAGGAATGTTGTACCCAACAGTTGCATAACTACAAAAGGAAAGTTTATAAAACCAAGCAAAACAAAATAAAAATCAAATTGGAAAACAAAACCGAGGACATCATGAAAAATGAGAGACAACAAAAAAAAAAATGATTATTAATTATGTAAGAAAACTCGTGCGGACTCAATCAAGAAGGATCTGTAACCATGTACAGCAAATAAAAAATTAGAGGACGGAAGCATTTTTGCCACTGAAAGCCGAAAGCCGAAAGCCTTCGAGGTGTGATTGATTTCGATGCCAAATTACGGTGAGTTTTAGTTTATCTTCGAGAGTTTTTCTTTGGAACACGATGAGCCGAAAGAAAAAAAAATACATAGTAATAATAAGTAACTAAATATATCGCTGAAGCAATTTACTCTGAACTGACTTCGGATGAGAGCCAACCAAGGAATATTCAATTCCATTCAATCCCCAGTACAATTTCTTATTGCAATTCTAATTGACTGCACAACATTTTACCTAAAATCTGAGTCCATGGAAGACGGAACTGCCCCCTTATTAAGCTTCTTTCTTGTTTTATAATGAAATTAAATAATTTTTTTTTCTATTTTAAATTTACTTATTTAATTATTTATTTAATTTATTAATTTGATTATTTATTTGACTATTTATTTCATTATTTATTTGATCATTTATTTTGATTAGTTATTTGATTATTGTTATTTGATTATTTATTTGATTTTTTATTTGATTTTTTATTTGATTTTTTATTTGATTTATTGATATTTATTATTATTTAGATTTATTTATTTTTTATTTGATTTTTATTTAATTTTTTATTTGATTATTATTTTGATTATTATTTGATTATTTGATTGATTATTTTGTTATTTATTTGATTATTATATTTGATTATTTTATTTGATTTTTTTTTGATTATTTAAATTGTATTTATTTGATTATTTATTTGATTATTTATTTGATTTTTTATTTGATTATTTATTTGATTAGTTATTTGATTTTTTTATTTGATATTTAGTTTGTTATGTATTTATTTGATTATTATTTGATATTAATTTGATAATTTTTTGATTATTAATTTGATTATTAATTTGATTTTTTATTTATTTTTTATTTGATTTTTTATTTGATTATTTATTTGATTATTATAGTTTGATTATTATATTTGATTATTTATTTGATTATTTTGATTTTTATTTTGAGTTATTATTTTGACTAGTTATTTAATTTTTATTTATTTATTTGATTATTTTTATTTGATTTTATGATGATATTTGATTATTTATTTGATTTATTTATTGATTTTTTTTTGATTTTATTTGATTTTTTATTTGATATATATTTGATTATTAATTTGATTATTAATTTGATTATTTATTTGATCTTAATTTGATTATTAATTTAATATTAATTTGATATTTATTTATTATTAATTTGACTATTAATTTGATTATTTATTTGTATTATTTATTTATTGAATTATTTATTAATTAAAATTTATTTATTTAGTAATTTATCTCACACAGCAATAAAATATGTTTTTTTTTTATTGTTTTTAAGTCCTTACACGACTACAGCAACGTTCATGCTCTCCACGAATGCAATTTACGTGCTTCTAGGGTTATTGTCAGGCCTGAATTTATTATGTGCAGTTCAATTTGTGACTATTGTTCTCAGAAATCTCACCCAACAATGAACTGACATTAATATCAATACGAATGCTTGTATGTACCCTTACTCAAGTGTGTAAGTAAGTTTGGACAGCACGAAGTAGCAATCCAGCAGCGAAAATTCTTCCTCAAATCACAATTCTACACAGATTTTATATACATAAGTAGCAACGACTCCAGCGACATTTATCGTGAGATTCTAAAAATCCTAAACCAATATAAATACCATTATACCTACGAACAATTCCTACGATAATATCTCCCCCGATCGATATTGTTCTACGCCACCGATGTGGCGTATTGAAGAACAGTATTAATGAATTTGTTGTCATGCAGTAGAAAATTTCCTACCGGGAATAAAAGAGAAACAAAATTTAGTCCGGCTTTGCTGTGAAAATTGAATATTAAGTGCGAATCTGGCCGGAAGCCGAGAAGTGGATACAACAAAAAAAAAAAGGGCAGTCGGTTTATTTATTTGTTTTTGTTTTCTTATTTTCTTTTTATTGTTTTTGTTATTGTTCTCTGTTATTTTTATATTCATAAGACCCAATGTCACTGTCAAATAGCGATGGCAATTACAGTCACAGTTTAAGATGACACAAATAGACAGCTAAGGAATGTGAAATCGAATTTTGAGTGGAATTTTACGCATAAATAAATAAATTTTAAGCACAACGAAAACATTTCGACGCACTATGGCGACCAACATGAGACCAATAAACCCCTAACCCCCCCCCCCCCCCCCCAACACACACACACACAACATCCTTTTCGTTCCGTTTTGTACTCACCACTAAGCGATGTGCGGAAAAAGTCGCCTTTTATTAACGTTAAAAGAGCGTGTGAGATATACGTATAACATATGTTATACAATGGAGTTCATAGGTATGAATGTGTGTGTGTGTGTGTGTGTGTGATATACGGAGTGTTATAATTGGAGTTCTTATATTAGGCTTTTTGCGGTGTGGATGAGTTCGTCGGTTCTTTTATTTTATTTTTATTTTTGATTTATTGTGCTCCACACAAATGTATTTTGGTGCCACCAGTTGCTAGGCGTGAATTTAGCAGATTTTCTATCAAATTGTCTGTTAGCACCAGTATTTTCCTTATTTTTTGTTATCTATTATATTAAGAATTCAAGTGAATTCGTCAAGGCAGGAAAGGTTCTGGCGGGTTAAGCAAAGGCATACGGCATCATGAAGGGAATTTTTAAGTTTTGTTGATTCTTCGATAGGTGCTATCTAAAAACACTGTGAAGACTACTTTTTAGATTTTTATTTTGAACGGTCCTTGAAAATCCTTTTTTCATAAGCCTTTTTTCACACTTTTATATCTCAAAAACTAATTAAGCTAAGAAGATGAAACAAACGTTGGCCGATTGCTTATATAATAGGAAATCAAAAAAAAAATTTTTTTTAATTTTTACACTGAGAAAAATTTTCCCACAGAACTAAAAAGACAATTTTAACAATTTTTTTCAGTGTATTCCCAGTTTGCTAATATAACAGGAAATCAAAAAAAAATATTTTTAATTTTTACACTGCGAAAAAATTTTCCCACAAAACTAAAAAGACAATTTTAAAAAAATTTTTTCAGTGTATTCCCAGTTCGACGCCACTCTACAAATTTTTTTAAAAGATACCTCTAAGTATTTTCTTTCATTAAAAAAAAAAAAATTTCATTCAAATTAAATGGCGCAACAGTGAAATATTCAAAAAATGACAAGTGCACATAGATGCTCTAGTACTAATTTCCAGTACAAATGTACGAAAATGATACAAAACACATTACTCATGCGGCATGTTTTTAAAAATTTAATATCTCCAGAAATAATTTAGATAAAAAAATGAAACAAACGGTGACTTATTGTTAATAAAACAAGGTATTTTTTTAAAAAAACATTCAAAAGGTTTTACAAAAATTGAAATACACTTGTAAACTTGTAATTTTTTGAATATTGCGAAGAAAACTTTTGGGCCGTTTTGAGGTGGTCTTTGGGGCCAAGTTGATTTCGCAATCTATCACGCATAAAGCTTCTAGAAGACCGTTAGCTCAGCCCCTTTGGGAAGGCGATATTATTCGATATTTTACGCACAAGATACGAACATCACTCGGAAATATGAATGGCCTTGTTATTCTTCTGGCACGATCGCTAAAAACTTTTCAAAGCAACTGGGTTATTGTTCTCAATGGAAAATCGCTTCAGGGTCGCTCTTTGTCGAAAACTTTTTCGCGATTAGAAAACCAAAGTTTCGCGAGGGTAAAATCATTGCCGCGACATTTTACGGAAGTATTTTCCGCAATCGAAAACGTTTGCTGAGTTCTTTTTAGGATTTATTTTTTTTGTTTTTTTTTTTTGTTTTTTTCTTTTTTCTAAGTGTACACGAGAAACTGACCAAAATTCGTAAGTATCATGTTTCGCATTTTGTCAAATTATGATGTGAAAGGCGAAAAAAGTTTTATGCGGTAATCATTCAAATTGTTTTCTTTCCCTTTGACAGGTATTTATAAAGGGAACGATAGAAATTCAGATAAATGATGAAAGAAGCCTTTAATGGTTTCAAATTTCAGTTTTTGGTTCAAAAGTGACCGAAAACAAGTAAGGGTGTTATAGTCAGGCGAGCCTGACCATAGAATACCCGACACAGACACACGTGTTCAAATAATTTTTAATATCAAGAGGTGTTTAAGGCCATAAGGGGCCCAATACACCGACTTTTGTTATATTTCTTTATGAAAACTGCCCCTCTGCCACGCCCACTTTTCCAATTTTTTGGAATTCTAATCGGAGGCTTAGATATACGCTCAAATCCTAAGTTTCATTGAAATATTTGGAAAAAGTCCGATTTTGAGGCAGTTTTGAGATTTTTGTGACAGACCCTAGTACTGGAGGTACCCTTAATAATGGACCGATCCAGGAAATTTTTTGGGAGAATGTTTATGGCTACAAAAGAAGCATAAGTGCCAACTTTCGTTCAAGTCCCATTTTAAGTTCGGGTGTAGGGGACCATTTTCGAAAAACGCCCTTCTTCCACGCCCACTTTTAAAATTTTTGGAAATCGTATTACATGCCTTTAAATATGTTCAAATATCAAATTTCATCAAAATATGTTGAAAAACTTCAATTTTAGAGCAGTTTTTGTGATTTTCGTAACAGACCCTAGTACTGGAGGTACCCCTAAAAATGGTCCGATCGGGTCCATTCTCGAACTTGTTCTTACTCATGTCCCCGTGAGCACGCATACCAAATTTTGTCAAGATAGCTCAACTCCTTCGATAAGATAACTGTATACAGACAGACGGACAGACAGACAGACAGACAGACGGACATGTCTAAATCGAATCTCCTGGTGACGCTGATCATTTCTATATACATTTTGTATGGTCTATCTCGACTGGTTCTGGGTGTTACACACAACCCAACAAACGCAATATACCCTCGACACAGAGTGTGTCGGGTATAATGACAATCGAAAAGAAAGAGAGAGAGAGAGAGAGAGAGAGAGAGAGAGAGAGAAAAAGAGAGAGAGGGAGAGAGAGAGATAGAGAGAAAGAGAGAGAGATAGAGAGAAAGAGAGAGAGAGAGAGAGAGAGAAAAAGAGAGAGAGGGAGAGAGAGAGATAGAGAGAAAGAGAGAGAGAGAGAGGGAGAGAGAGGCAGAGAAAGAGAGAGAAAGCGAGAGATAGAGAGATATATATATAGAGAGAGAGAGAGAGACAGAGAGAGAGAGAGAGAGAGAGAGAGTGAGAGAGAGATAGAGAGGGAGAGAGAGATAGAGAGGGAGAGATAGGGAGAGAGAAAGAGGGAGAAAGAGATAGAGATAGAGATAGATAGAGAGAGAGAGAGAGATAGAGAGGGAGAGATAGGGAGAGAGAGAGAGATAGAGAGGGAGAGATAGGGAGAGAGAGAGAGATAGAGAGAGAGAGAGAGATCGATAGAGAGAGAAAGAGAGAGAGAGAGATCGATAGAGAGAGAAAGAGAGAGAGATAGAGAGAAAGAGATAGATAGAGAGAGAGAGAGAGAGAGAGAGAAAGAGTCAAGGCTATGTTCGTTAGGTCCATAATTCGAAAAATCCCATCGTTTTTAGAATTATTTAAGAAAGAGCTGCCAAAAATGTTTCATCAATTGAATCATAGTTTTGTCTTCATTTCATAAAAAGCGATTAGCAGAAGAATAATAATAGCCAAGCAGATTTTCTCAAATGCGATCGCATCAATGCAGTCCATATCAGTACCATATCGAATGATGGAATTAAATGAAAATAAATAACATTTTGTAATTATTCGGGTCTGTATTGAAATTTTGGTAATTATATAAAAGTCCTCCGGTGCTGGCCGAAAGTGCGTAGCAAAAAAAGGACCGCTTTCTCGAATACAAGATTTCTAGTTGCCCACGCAAGTGTCGCGTCCGTGTGGAAATGTCCATATATGCCACATAGCCACAATAGTCAGTGGTCAAAAATTCGAATGTCCAACAGACGCTGATCTTAGGGCTAAGAAATTGAATTGAGAATTATTTCCATCCCAAGTTTATGGTCACTTTAGGCTCCTTAGAAGCATTGCATTTTCTTTACAGTCTGTCTCGGTCCAATCAAAAAGGATTTCGGCTGCGCAGAATTCTTATTGCAATAAAATATCAATATGAAAAAGAAGAATTGAATGGAAATCATTTCAATCGTTGAGCTTTCGATATTTCCTATCGATTCTCCACATAACGGTCGTATAAATTCAATTGATATTGAATTGATAGTGCTTAATAAAAGAAAAAATCTCCTTGGCATAGTTTTCAAGGCTCAGTGTCTTTTGTTCGAGTACTCGATATCAATTTTATGTATTTATGAATGTGTATACGTCTGGTGATATGTTCTATCATTCTGTCCGCCCTATCATTCTATGTTTTCTATTTTTTTTTTTTTTGTTCTTTCAATCATATTATGTAGCCAGTGCTATAGTCTTTGAAAGAATTTTTGGTTCCTTCCAAGAAAATACGAAAAAAAAAAAGAAAAGCAACAAACAAATTTCGAAAGAGAAATTTCATTGAAATGCAGCGCAATAAGAATATCGTTAACCTCTGAATTAAATTGTGGAGAAAAATATTCGAATACATTCAATTATACATACATATATACGATGTTCATTCTTCGGAATTCAGGCTTTCCACTGCCATCCCAGCTTAAAATACGCAAACAGCGAAAAAATCTGATGACATTTCCAATCAAAAATAAAATGGAACAAAAAAAAAACAAAAAAAAAAAAACCGAAGAAAAACAAACAAGCAATATAACAATCAACATGAAAATGGAAAACTGAGAACGGAAAAATATTTAAAGAAAACTTACAAATAAATAAAAAAATTTTAATGGGAAAAAAATCGCTTTCCGCGGACATCTATTCTTGAGAGCAATGCGTGCAGTAGCAACAAATGTGCTTAATTATCCTTTCAGTGTTTTTCCGATATTCCGAAAACTCAATAACAATATTAAAAGGCCAGAAAACAGTTGAAAGAAGGCCGGAGAGGGGTCGGGGGGGGGTGGGAGAAGAAAGAACAATATTAAAAAAAAAAGGAACGAAATATGCAATACAATCATAACAGCAAGACAAACAACACCAATAACTGAAAATGGGATAACGAAAGGCAAAGGCAGTGACGGGGTCGGTAGTGTGGGTGGGGGTGGGGGTGTGTTTTTCCTGGAAACGAATTGAAATGAAGAGCAGGAAGGCGAAGGCGAAGCAAAAGGAAAGCGGAGCCGATAGGAGCGTGTCGTGGCGAATGAGCATAAAATGAGCCGCCGCTTGTTTCCTGTCAATATGGCCGATGGAAATGGCGGCATTGAAGATGACAATGCCATCAAACTTGTGCAACCGGAATCTGTTAATTCTTGTTTTTTGTTCGTTTGTTTGTGTTTTTTGTTCGTTTGTTTTTTCATTTTCCATTTTTTTTCTCGATTTTTCACGTTTTTAATTTTTTCTTTCTCTTTTTTAAATTTTTTTTTTTTTTGTGTTTATGCGCCTGTTGTTTGTTGTGACTTAAACAACGAATATGCGAAATGAAATGAAGGCTTTTCTATTTGTTGTTGTTGTTGCTGCTGCTGGTCCTGGTCCTCGTGCTGGTGATAGTGGCGCTGTTATTGCTGCCATAGACAGATGGTTTGTCACGAAGAATAAATACTTCGTGATGTTTCTCCGGAATTCGGTATTATATGACGATTTTTGATGTCGCATGGTGGGAACTCTTTACCCCCCGGAGGTGGACGAGGACGGTAGCTGGGTAGTAGTGGTATTCAACAACGTGATATATAGCCGAAAGGCGCGTGCTAGACAACAATATTATGGAGTGTTTTTACTGAGCTCACGGGCAAATAAGACCGTGATCGGCCGTGATTTCTCCGAATCACAATTTTATTTCAGTTCCCTGAAATTGCGAATCGAGGCTATTGGGAAATGGTGTACAAAAAAAAATTTTCAATCTAACTTAATGAAAGTCTTAAGAGAGTTTTAACAACAATTCAATAAAGTATTAGACGCTTGCGGCTCTCATAATAAAGCTAATCAATTCGATTCCGGATCAATTGGTTTTACTACATAAATACTTATATTATATTTTCCATGCGAAATGCGGAAATCAAAAAATAAATAAATAAATCAAAAATAAAATTAAAAAAAAAATTCAAACGCCTTAAATAGCAAGAATTTTGCAAGCCTTTTTGAATTTTTGAATCCTTTAAAGGACATGCTATAAGGACACTTTTAAAATATTTTGCGAACCAAAAACAAAAAATTCCCGAATTTTTGGGTATCTGGAAGGTGGTGATCGAATTATCGAATTCTGGAGGGGGAACCAAAAAAACCAAAAATTCTTTCAAAGACTATAGCACTGGCTACATAACATGATTGAAAAAACAAACAAAAAATAGAAAACATAGAATGATAGGGCGGACAGAATGATAGAACATATCACCAGACGTATACACATTCATAAATACATAAAATTGATATCGAGTACTCGAACAAAAGACACTGAGCCTTGAAAACTATGCCAAGGAGATTTTTTCTTTTTATTAAGCACTATCAATTCAATATCAATTGAATTTATACAACCGTTATGTGGAGAATCGATAGGAAATATCGAAAGCTCAACGATTGAAATGATTTCCATTCAATTCTTCTTTTTCATATTGATATTTTATTGCAATAAGAATTCTGCGCAGCCGAAATCCTTTTTGATTGGACCGAGACTGTAAAGAAAATGCAATGCTTCTAAGGAGCCTAAAGTGACCATAAACTTGGGATGGAAATAATTATCAATTCAATTTCTTAGCCCTAAGATCATCGTCTGTTGGACATTCGAATTTTTGACCACTGACTATTGTGGCTATGTGGCATATATGGACATTTCAACACGGACGCGACACTTGCGTGGGCAATTTGAAATCTTGTATTCGAGAAAGCGGTCCTTTTTTTGCTACGCACTTTCGGCCAGCACCGGAGGACTTTGATATAATTACCAAAATTTCTATGCAGACTTGAAAGGAAATCAGATAACTGCGGACGTGACAAAAACATTAATGCCCATACATGTTTTTTATATAGATAGTAAATGGCCAGACGATGGATTATTTTTTTTTTAATTTGAGGTTTTGCCACGATTTATTCTTCATGGGGTTTTTAATTTTTTTTATTTTTTATTTTTGATTTTAATATAAATTATTATCAAGTGGAAATTGGTCTAAAATTAATGCTTAGACAAAACCAAACACGAACTTCGCGGCATCGATTCCATTTGAAGAGATATCATTCATATTAAAAGCCAGTTTATCGCGCTGTCCTCTGACATCTCGCACCCCATGAATGCCTTGCACAGAAAGAGAGATTAACAATTAATTTTTGTTTTTTTTTTTTTCAATTAACTCGTCCAAAATGAGTTTAAAAATAAGATCCTTAAGTGAAAATTTCCATAAGTCCATCAAAGTTTTCGCGCTAAATGTTGGTCGAAGCTTGATTTTATTTATTTTTTAAATACAATCACTGGAAAAGCCATTTCCGTTTGAATTTCTTTCTCGTATCGAATTCAATTAAGGGGGTCTTCTCATTGAGCAACTTTTTTTTTCGACTTTTTTTTTGCATTTATTTATAGCTTGGGTAGTTGTGAATATGCCCCTAAAAGGATTTTTTGAAATTCGAAATAGTTTAGAGGATAGAGCCTTCTTTGTCGAGCAAGATCGGCGCTAAAACGAGTAATTTTTGCGTTGCTTCAAACTTTAAACGCGTTTATCTCGAAACCACGTTTTTCGAACTGGCGGCCATGATATCTCCAGTTCAACTGAACCGATTTTCATGAAACAAATTGGAATCGACGCAGAATTGTCACCATTCTCGGGTGAACCTCGACCATAATTTTAAAAATTTTTTTACTATTTTTTTTTTTACACTAAACTACAAAAAAAAGCCCGAAATTGAAATTTTTTTTTTTAATGGCCGCCATTTTGTCAAAAAAAATCACAAAATTAAGCTTGAGGTTCACCCGAGAATTACATCTATACTGATTATAACCCCGTTTTTTTTTTCCATTTCGGACGCTCCGGAGACCCGGAATCGTGGCCGCCGTGACGGCACCTTTTTTTCACCACCAACTTTAAAGTCTCATTACTTTTTGAACTGCCCACGTATCGAGGCAAAAAAATTTTTTCATTTACTTTGAACCTTTTGTAATACAATATATAAAAAAAGTTTTCAATTATTCTTTGCGTTTTCAAATAAGAATTTTTTTAAAAAGGGTCCAAAAAACGGGTTTTCAATGAGAAGACCCCCTTAAATTCAAAGACGCTTTTTAATATCCGAAATTCCATATAAATCTCATAAGATATGGAAATGGAAAAAAAAAGAATCCTTTTCTTTTGAAGGCTATCGAAGCATTTCGCTTAAAATGTGTAAAGTTTTTTTCTTCACCTCAACTTCTAGAATCGGTTTTATTCGGGCTTGAAAGTGGAAAGAATAATTTTTCTCTCGCTAAATTGATAAATTGATCGTAAAATTTCTTCATCTCTTTTCAGATTGACCGCTGGAAAGAAAACGTTTTGTGAGTTCAAAAACTGCTGATCAAATTAAAAAATAATAATAAAAATTTCAATTAAATGAAAAATCGTTTTAATGATTTTCCTGCGTTTATTTGACCCTAAGAGCTCGAATAAACGCCGGAAAATCATACAAAACGATTTTTCATTTAATGATCAAAATATCAACGAAAGGTCGAACAATAAAATACCGAATAAAAATAAAAATGTAAAATTTAAGGACACACCCAGGCACGAGCTCAGAGCTATAGAGAGGGATTAAAGGGCGAGAGAGAGAGAGAGAGAGAGAGAGAGAGAGAGCGAGAGAGGCAGCCGGGATATACTTATTAGTGGGGCTCGGTGAAAAATATCCTAAAAATGATGGAAAATTTCCGATTTCGGAGACATCACCTAAGAGAAAAATAGATAAATCTTAACTTTGCGAGAGGAAAGTGGTTTGAGCTCCAAAGCCGAGCCACTGGAGACCCTTTGGCTCCGTGGCTGTCCAAAGCAAAGGCAAAGTCAAACGAATTCATTAGAAACGGCGAGAAGACGACAAAGGGACGGTGAAGAAAAAAAAATAAGAATAAAACACTTAATTCTTCTCCTCATCCTCTTGATCCTGCCCATCTTCAATCGTATAATACGTGATGCGATTAATCGAGGGCGTCAGGCCGAACTATAAATTGCCAAGTTCAATCGATATTGAAATATTGAAGATGATGTGCTTGAGAAACTGCGGAAAACCGCTTCCATTGCTGCCCACTAATTTCATTTCACCTTTTTTTTTGTGGCTTTCACGACTCATAAATGGCTGGAACAAAATGGACATCCGGTTGCAGCTCTATGGCACTTAATGTTCCAATAAAGCCAGAAAGCAAACACAACGCAAACAGCAGCAATGACGTCGACAAAGGGAGCAAAAACAACGAGAATTGATGATAGCGTCAACATCTAATGACGACGCCGACGTGTTGCAGCATGGCAAAATTGTTGAACCACTACCAGAAGAGCTCAATGGAACGTTCATATGGATGTAATGAGTGAAAGAGCTGGGCGTTACACTATTCTGTGAAATGTGTGGGAGTTCCAATGTGGATTTCCTTTTGCATAAAATTGGAAAATAATTGCTATCCCACACGAGCTGCAGCGCGCTGCTGCTGTTGCTGTTGCTGAGTGTTGACTCTATTCACCCATTGTACGCTGTGCTGGCTACTCCGTCGAAACACAATGAAAGCGAAAAATAGATAGCCCCCCGCCCGTGCTCGACGGTGTCCATTCATTCGGATGAAACGCGATACGAGCGTTGACAGTCAAGTGAACAAGAAGTCAAGTAGCCGGGAGCACTAAACTATTCCCGAGAAGAGATTTCGTGTCATTTCAACTAGGCCAACAAGAGCAACTGCTCGCTCGCTGACTGCCTGACTGCCTGCCTGCCTGGGTGGTTGCCACTGGCTCATACTGCCACTCTATAAAGCATTCCAGTGGCTCTTACATTACACTTTCGATATTGCGGAGTCGAGTCGCCACTTGTTACGCCCCGTAAAGAGCACGCGTTGTCAATTTGTGCGCGTAGAACATTAAATTATTATAAAATAGCATTGCACTGCTGTGCCATTAATACGGTCTAGTGTAGTGTTGTAGTTGTAGTTGTAATTGTAGTTGAGACACCGTTCTGGAATTCCTTGGGATCTCCATTGCAATTTCCATCGATTTCCGGTACGCGAATGTCTCACAATGGGGCAATTGTCCCTTTGAACGAACGTTGCTCCTGCTTCGCTGCCTGCTTCCCTGCTTCCTTGTTTCCTTGCTTAATTTAATTAATTACGCCAACACCCTTATAAAAAATAAAATCAAATAAAATAAAACAACAAGAACCTACACACAAAATGGCAAAACGATGAAGAGCAACAACACACACACACACAGACACACTCACAACGCACACTATCGACGCGATGCAGGACTACGAACGTAGAACAAGACACGAAAAGACGCGCACGCAAGGCAGCCGAGGAAGCCAAGGCGGGAGCATTGAGCGTTGACGCTCGTCGGAGAACATTTGTGCCCTAACGCGATTACTTACGATTACGTCGCGGTGTGCTGAATTATCTTTGTGTATGTGCACATTTAATTGCCGTCGTGAATCGCATTTAAGTACTTAATTACAATTAAATTGTAATTAATTAGTAGAATGTGTAATTAAGCGCGAACGTAAGTGTAAACCGAAACCATTTCCCAAGTCGAAATATAGAAAAGAAAAAAAACCAACAAAAAAAACCGTAACAACAACAAAAATTATTCTCCTTAAACGCACATAAATATATGCAAAAACTATTAATGTATGCATGTATGGATGTGTGCATTAGGGTGTCCCAAAATAAATTTTTCTTTTCGAATTTCATAGTAGAACGTAAGTTTTTAGAAAGCTTTTATGCTAAAATATTTTTTAGAATTTTTTCAGATTTTTTGTAAAAGGTTTAGAGGACGCTGAACGCGGTTTTTCCAAACCGGTCCTTTTTTTCCCCTCAATTAACTTGTTTATATGGAATGTCTTTCAACATTTTTAGGCACTTATCGGTAGAAAAGCATCCACACCTTATTTCCATATACATAAACTACAAAATATTCCTTCATTTTATGCCATTAAGCGTCATCAATTGCAATTTTTTCCCCATAAAACTGGGCGCCCAAAAACAAGAATCCTTCATAATTTCCAAATTTTATATGAAAATGGTTGAAACTAATGATACAGCTTTAAAGAACCCCAAATCCTTTGTATTTTGAAAGAAGAAGTACAAATTTTGCTGTTAGACTTTTAGAGCTATGTCCGATTTTGTCCTAAAAATATTTCAAAAATACGTTGCATACTTACAGGCTTTTATATTTAGTTTTCAGTGCTAACATCTCAATCTTGAATAGAATATTTTTCATAGGCATTTATTTGAATTTTTCCGCTTAAAAAGAGGCCGTGCTATTATCCTTTTATTTAACCCTTTCATGCATTTTTTGTTAAAAAATGTTGAAAGGCACTGAAAAACCGCGCTGAGCGACCTCTAAACCTTTTACAAAAAATCTGAAAAAATTCTCAAAAATATTTTAGCATATAAGCTTTCAGAAAACTCACGTTCCAAAAAAAAAAAAAAAAAATTGTTTTTATGGGAAACCCTAGTGTACATTTGCTTTAATGCTGACAACGCAGTATTTATGTACTTCGTGGCAACTCTTCCGCATACAATATCATCGACTTCCGGTACATCGGCATCAGTGTCAAAGTAAAAAGAAACTTGAATGGCCACGCGTATTCTTGGGTTGCTAACACACATATAAGGTTGTTATTGCTTGAGAATACACGTAGTTAACAAGTCTACATCCACGAGGCTTTTGACCGTTTAATGACACTTTGAGCCGAGCTGAGCATCTGAAGTGAATGCTTTTCGCATCCACCGACACGCAGGGAGAACAACTGAAATTACTATGCTCCAATAACACAGTGAGATCCATTTGATTTATTTTTATGTGAATGTGAAACGAAATTCCGTTCACTTTAACAGCATTGGCCGCTAGATTTATACGCCATATATTGAGATGGTCACCGAATAACGCTTAATGCCAAAGGCATTATGTGCGAGCTGTATTATGAGAAAGCTATCTACACTCGCACCCATGTATGCCCATTGTGCATGTTAAAGTTGTTTCCGGCGCCCAATCAAATCAAATGCCATTCAATTTAATAAACTCATATTAATTTCCATTATAAAAATAAAACTAAAAATAACAACGAAAATAAAAATACAAATAAAAATAAAAATAAAATGCTTCTTTTAGCTGCCGATAGGCAGCAAGAGGAGGATCTTTAAGGACTACATTCAATAAAGAATATATTAAATACCCCGACCGAAAACAGTCGTTGGTATAGCAGCAAGGACATTTAGAGCTTAATGATTTAATCTATGAATGTCTGTTAAGTTGGGACGATTTGTTAACCTCCTATTCTATCGCCCATACTTAATAATAATGCCGAAAAAACCATAGGTGGATCGTAATCCTGAGCTTTTGTAAACAAAGGTTTTCCATGCTAAATTCGAATGACTTTTGTGTGGTCATTGTTGGTGGAAACATCATTACTCAAAATTCAAGCCATTAAAAAAATTTTCTATTTTCTTTAATAACTCTTTTATCAGATGCTAAGCTGATCAGAACAGAAGACGCGAAGAAAGAAGAGAAGAGGTAAATGACGTAACAAGCGTATTGGGGAAGTTGAAGAGAAAACGCAGGAAGATGCATGCGAGATGCTAAGTCAACCCTTCACGAATGCTACGACCCTCCAGCATGGTTCTTTGGAATGGAATGAATGAAGAAGTCTTTTAAAATGACCGATTAATGTTGGTTCTTTAGGCAACAGAAAATATTTAAATTCAATGCCTTAAAATATGCTTATAAATATTATGAATATTTCTGGCAATGAGATATCTGTTAGTTCTTACAGCTTTGTTCAACCAATTAGGAATGTCATGAGTAGGGCTCGGATTTTGTTGACTTTTAAATATGAAAGGCATACTTTATGGCGCCAAAATTTTTCTTAACAACATTTTGCGAATCAGTTTGGCGAAATCGAACTTCAAACCGATTTTCTTACTTCAAAAAAATGCATATTGAAGTTAAAAATCGATTTGAATCTTAGCTTTATGTGAGTTGAACAAAATTTTTACTCCCTAAAGTATGCATAAAATTTTAAAAAGTCAACAAAATCCGAGCCCTGGTCATGAGCAAGGATTTTATGCGTTACGTTTTTATTCTTGGAGCCTTAATCATGCTCCACTTGAAGAGGCTTAAAAATGATAAATAATTAGTTTTGAGATACATATTCAAAAGCATACATCTAGGTGTTGAATTTAAATAATTTCTGTTTTGCCCTAATTATTTTGGTAAATTTAAAAGGACAAATGTTATTATGTTTTAATGAAGATACAACCCGATTGAGCAACCCGAGTGGGTCAGACCACTGAAACCAAAAACTGACGTCGCTAATTTATTCATTTATTTCGTTGACTTAATTTCATTGAGGATGATGTTTTTGACAACCAGATCTTGGTTTTTTTTTTTTTGGCACATTGATGGTGACAGAAACGAGCTGCTGACAAGGAGCATTAAAGACGGGAAATGCGTCAGATACATCGTCCGCATATTTGTGCACTTAAAGCATTGCTTTGAATTCCAGCAACTGCAAGGCATCGTCGATGTGGCCGAAATGATCCTGTTATTAATACATTTCATTTTCTTAGTTATTTTTTTTATTTGAATTTGTTATGATCAGGGCTCGGATTTTGTTGACTTTTATAAATTTAAAGCATACTTTTTGGAGTACAAATCTTGTTCAACTCACATAAATTTAAGATTCAAATCGATTTTTCATTTCAATATGAATTTTTTTGAAGTTAGAAAACCGGTTTATAGTTCAAATTCCCTCAACTTATTCGCAAAATGTTGGTAAGAAAATTTTGTTTGCCCCATAAAGTATGCTTTAAATTTATAAGAGTCAACAAAATCCGAGCCCTGGTTAGTATCTTAATATAATTATGACAATTACCTAAAGCTTAGATGGAAATTCAAGGTTGGAGAAAACGGGGGCGTCCGAAACAGCGCTGGATGGACACAATAAAATGGGACCTAGAGGCTGTAGGACTTACCTCGGATGATGCAACCCACAGAACAAAATGGAGGAACTTGGTCGCGTTTTGCGGACCCCGGGATAGTTAAACACGCAAGATGAAGAAGATTATCTAAAGCTATGACAGTAACCTTTCCGCCATTTTCATATTACTTATTCTATTATCATATTACTACTTATTATATTTATTAATACCTTAGTATTTAAAATTATTTAATAAAATTTAAAATTTTAGTGATATTAATGTTCGAAAAGAAATGATTGATTGACATAAGGTTAAAGGTTGAATAATAAATTCAAATTTTGTAATATTTATATTTTATTTCGAATGAATTTGATCAAACTTTTATTTGAAATTTAATAACTATTTAATGATGCATATTAATAAAGAATATTAGAAGAATTGAATGATGTGTAAGTGTAATTACTTCCCTTGGTATTTTAGCCTAAACGATGCCTGTCCTTATGGACTTTCGCTATTCTATGCTGGTTTACGTATTGAACAATTACTGCTATCCATATCTACTGTGTTATATGGTCCTTTGTATAGCTTTTCTAATTTATGTCCAGCATAGACAAATGAAAGGGAGTGTCACCGGTTGTGTTTTTTCGCTAATAACTTTTTTTCCAAGTCACTACTATGCATTGGTATGGACACCAGTGGAAAATAAAAGGACTAAGCTAAGTAACTACATAGATTTAGTCGATCAGAAAAATTTTATAATCAACTTTGCGACGGTGTGGTAATTGGCGAAAAAAAATTTTCGTACCCCGTGGTGTAGACATGCTTGTAGAATCGCTCTAACTCTTCAAAATATGAAGTTAAATTCATAGAAACGACAAAAAGGATACGTCGGTTTTTATTTATTTGGAAAACAGAAAGTCCTTCAGTGAAGAAACAAATGGCAAAATGAAGAAGAAACATTAATCTGAATCGGAAATGCAATGCTGGCGTATACGTAATGTTACAGCCAACAAAATTTTTGTTCAAATAACATTGCTCATACGTCGGGTTGTACACTAAGAATTTTTCCATAAGGCGTTCGCTCGAGTTCTGTCAGAAATGAAAAACTTCATATAAAAAACCCTTCAGAAATGAATCAGAAATGTTCTGCGAAGTTTTTCATTTCTGACAGAGAAATTTCTGAGTTGGAGGTAGCCCCTAACTCAAGAACGCGTCGATAGATTTCGTGCAAACTATTATCTATTATTACGACAATACGAACAAACTCGGAAATTTTGATCGAATTCGGTCTGACCGTCCGTTAGCTATAAACGAAAAAAGCTTTTGCAATATATTTTAAGCTCGGATATTGTTGACTTTTATAAATTTAAAGCATACTTTATGGAGCAAAAAAAATTTTCTTATCAACATTTTACGAATAAGTTGAGGGAATTTGAACTTCAAACCGCTTTTCAATTCATATTGAAATGAAAAATCGATTTGAATCTTAAATTTATGTGAGTTGTACGAGATTTGTACTCCATAAGGTATGCTTTAAATTTTATTAAAGTCAACAAAAGCCAGCCGAGGCTCGCTTATATCCTTAGATATGAAAATTTTAAATAAATGCCAATTGTATCTTCTTTGGAATGCAGTTTCCCTCTGGTAGTGAAAGAGTTAACATAAACAACGATATTTGGCCGTTTTCTGGACAAAACAGACACTTTAAGTGCAAAGAACGAGGGTTCACTAGGGCTCGGATTTTGAATATTTTAATTTTTTTTGAATTATTTGAATTTATTGAATATTTTGAATTTTTTTAAATTTTTTTGCATTTTTTTTTTGAATATTTTTGAATATTTTTTGCATTTAACTGTGCTTTTTGAATATTTTATTCACTGATCTAGTCTTTTTTTTTTAATTTGACAATTCAACATTTTAATAGGCATACTAAGGGCCGTTTTCTCATATTTTTTTATCGATAAGTTAAATTATCCTGATGATAATTTCATACAAATTTGATTAATAAGTCAAAGAAATTGAAATTTAACTGCCAGATAGAGCTTAAAAGTAGAATGAGAAAACGTCGAACTAATTTGGATTTTTTGACTGTGCATTTTTTGAATATTTTGAATTTTTTTCATTTTTGTTTGAATTTTTCTGAATATTTTGAATTTTTTGAATTTTTTTTTTAATGTTTTTGAATATTTTTTGAATTTTTTTTTGAATTTTTCTTCATTTTTTTACATATTCAAATTCCGAGGCATACACATCACAAAATACACTAAGTATACTGTTTAGCCGAGCTGTAAATAAATGATTCCTTTTTCAGTAAATCAGTGAATTATTCACATATTAGTGGTATCTAGGAATCCAATCCTTGCACCAAAATTTCAATCCCGCAATCAGGAGGGATAAATCATCTTATCAAGGATATCTCAAGGACACTTCGTAACAGGAACCTTAAAAGCGCTTTCTACAGAGATTTTAGATAATACATATCGAAAAGTAAACAAAGCTCTAAAATCCCTTTCTGGAGCCGCAGTCGGAAATATCCTTTTTATTTGGAATAGATTTTTCAGTGGAATTAGGGAAAATTTGGACTGTGGTTAGACTTTTCTATAGGATTAAGCAAGTTTTTATTCTTATTTGTAGTTCGTAGCACAAATTCACCTGATATGACTATACGGAAAAATCATATTGATGCATATCAATCACCGGTTTACCCGAGAAGTATGCAACATTTTTTTTTATTTTCTTTTTTTAAAGATGTTGCATCCGGCTGAGCGTATTGAAACTTAACATACTTAATCTTGGGATGAAACTCTATTTTCGTGTATTTTGCGTTAGTTGTACCACTTGTGGAACAAGAAAAAGATGGTCATGAAATAATATCCGTCCACGGGAGCATGTATTGATTTTACCCAAATTGTTTGAAAAATATTTTTGTAATATTTTCTGAGCAATTTTATATTTGTGGGCTTTTGAATGAACATTCTATCTTTATTACTGCCTTAGATATGATTTTTTTAAAATTTCTCTTAAGAGACTATTTTTCAGGATATTCAAGGAATATATGAGATAGAGAGCCGAAACTCGTCGCGAATTACATTTTTTTTTTCATTTTTCATCTTTCGTCGAAATAGGCTTAGGGGGAGGGGCCAAATCACCATGCTTATAGTGCTATACCCTTTATACAAAAAAAAATCTACTCAATTTTCCCATCCTTTCACCAGTGTTCCCAGTTTATGAGTTTTCCTCGTAGATTTAGAATTTTTTTTTTTTTGTGGCTTTTATGGCGCAGTTCAGGGGCAACAAATTTTTAGGGGCATCTTTAGGGGGGAACAAATTTTCCGTGGGAAAATTTTAGGGGCTTATGATATGTAACGCTCAGGCAGTTATATTGACTTCAATAATTCATTGACATCTTTAATACATATCGATGCTTAATCGTAATATCTAAAATGACTGCGAAACAAACTGCGGAAGAATGGCGACCTTATCGCCAAAGCCGGAAATACGTTCAAAAATATCGCAAGTCTTGGGAAATGAATCCTTTGTTCGAAGGTAATAGTAAGTAGGAAAGCAATAAATGGATTCAACTTGAAGACATTTCATATTGTGGGTTTTATGACAGCATGTCCAGGTGATGATGCAAGGGCATTCTGAGTTTACTGCGAAAGATTACTGCGTAAAAATGGCTTGTTTGAGCATGCTGAAACCAATTCTCTCGAAGTTTATTGTGCTTAAAAAAGGAAATCCGTCAAATTTTCTGTTGTTCTCTCTGAATTACTTTTTTTTCCATTTAGAATTTTGTACGTTTTAGGGCGAAGATCTCGAATCAAGGGGGATTTAAGGGGCTTTCTGGGGGGAGCTACCTGGCAACACTGCCTTTCCCAGCAAACATATTCGGAGTGCTCACAGAAATATGAGTCTGAAATGAGTCCGAAATATGCATGTAGAAAATAAGAAAAATAAAATCAAATTCAATTGGACTTTAAACTTTTAGGTAAATGAAAATAATCCAACCATTTCGATTTGGCAAACACGGTTTCGATGGCTGTGCACATGACTAGAAAGCGATAGTTCGAGGTTCAAATCCCACACAGGCACGAGCTATTGAGTACTCTTTCGCTAGTACCGATGCATAGACAAAATCACGTGGAATTACTAGTTGGAGACACGTTGTCGACGTGGTCAGTAGAGATAAACTAGACCTTTCGACAGAATAACTTTTCTAGTGCTACCGCTTGGAAAAGCTGTTGACTTTTGAACTAGTTCAATTGTCTATACTGACGACAGTATAGACATGGGGCCATATGGCGACAGGCTTCCAGCAGGGTTGACAATTGAATTCATTGGCAGGGAAATTATGAACGAGAAGTACTGTTGATTTGGGGGACGAGTCGAAGAGTACTTCTGCACTAGTTTCAATTTTCGGCAGGGTACGTAAAAACCAAGAAATGTGTGTGTGTATCTATCCATACATTTTTTTAAAGCATCCCTGTAGTAAGTAGTACTAGTAGTAGTACTGGTAGTAGTACTAGTAGTAGTACTAGTAGTAGTACTAGTAGTAGTAGTAGTAGTACTAGTATTAGTGCTAGTAAGATATCATCTCAAAAAGATAGGCCTATCGAACGAATCGAAATGCCGGTTTTGTGAAATGGATGAAGAAACGCCAGAACACATTCTCTGTGACTGTCCATCTCTGGCCAGCCGCAGAATCCTCAACTTTGGGGAGGCGCTTGTCGCCCCCTACAAATTTTGGTCTGTCTTAAAACCGTCCACAGTGCTCAAATATATAAAGAGCCTAAGGATAAATAATTAAGACAACCCTGGGGGTAGCACAATAGATTCATTATGGGTCGCGGTGCGCACAGAGCCCCCATATAATAATAATAATAATTAGTGCTAGTAGTAGTAGTAGTAGTAGTAGTAGTAGTAGTAGTTACTAGTAGTAGTACTAGTAGTAGTGTAGTACTAGTAGTAGTGGTAGTAGTAGTACTAGTAGTATCTACTAGTAGTAGTAGTACTAGTAGTAGTAGTAGTAGTACTAGTATTAGTGCTAGTAGTAGTAGTAGTAGTAGTGCTAGTAGTAGTAGTAGTAGTAGTAGTAGTAGTACTAGTAGTAGTACTAGTAGTAGTACTAGTAGTAGTACTAGTAGTAGTGCTAGTAGTAGTGCTAGTAGTAGTACTAGTAGTACTTTTGTCCGAATTTTTGACTTTGATCGTCTATTTTTCCTACAATTGGTAAAATTTTGTCTATCAATTTAATTTTGTCTTACAACAAATACAATCGGCTATTTAACCTCATGAAACTTTTTTTTTTTTAATGAACCGATATGAGCAGGAATTTTTTTTTTTTTCAGAACTTAGTGCAGACAAGTTTTTAAAGCCTCGTAGCTCCTCAGAGATGGATTTGCAACCCGCCCCTCCCACACGCTTTATGGTTCGTCTTGACTCCCCCTATCAACTGATTTCGGATATACAATCCTTATGCGAAACATCCTGTATATGATATATGTATATATGTATATAATATTAATGGCAAAACTGGTTTTAATATTAAACTCCGGTCTTTACTGTGCAACGATTGCGAGTTGATGTTCGGCCATAAATCGAAGTTGGAATTTTCTGACAGTCCAAAGGGAAGTGTTTAAAGCATAAGTACTACGAAAGGATTGGAAAAATATATTACAAGGAATTTGAAAAAGAATCCATCATTTGCAATTATGAATAATTTTTTTAATTGGTAATTGGATTCGATGTTTCAGCTACAGAGTTTTTTCTTTCGAATTCAACATAACTTTAATTGCACTGGCTTTTTGTGAGGAATGAAAAAAAAAAAAGGATGTGGGTAAAATACAAATTCAACGCGACTATGGATAGGCTGACATACGAACGAATGGATCGAACGGAAGGTGCGGAGGACAGGATGATGGAACATCGAATTCGATACTGCATGATGCTATATGTGAATACGTTTAAGTCGTTAGTGGCAATCCCAATTCCAGACCATCCCAATGTGAAGCGCCAAAAGAGATCAAATGGCACAGAATATTCCTATGTGTATGTTTAATTGAGTTCCAATCCATCGCAATCCCATTGCATCCCAGTTGAATTCCGATCGTTTCGGTGGGCTTCGTCTGACTTCGGTTCGGTTCAATTCAATTCAATTCAATTCGATTCAACAATAAAACCTAATGACTGACGCGCTTTTGTCCAATAAAATTAATTATGTCTCATTAAATTCGACTGAAAATGTTGAGCAATTATACCGGAGCGCATCGCGTTCTGAATGAATTTGAAAGGCATCCGCTTGCTCATACGACAGGCGCCGCCGCATGTCAGCGTCACCGTCATCGACTACGTCATATTCATGGCATCGCCATCGACACTTTCATCGCGACCGCCAGTTTTTCGAGCACAGAACGCGACGGAGGAGGAAGGACGGGAGGAAGGACGAAGCATGGACAAAAAGTCCTTTTCAAAAAATGACATTTTAGCATACATTATCAGCGACGCTCGAAATCTTAAGAAAACATTATTAATGAGATGCAAATTGTTATTCCATCTTATTTTGTTCTTGCTTTTGCTCATCTCATCCCTCTCCTTGTCCTTCTCATTCTCATTCTCATTCTTCTTGTTTTTGTTTTTGTTCTTGTGTTCATGCTGTCGTTGTTATTGTCCTTATTGTCCTTTGTAGTGATGTTTCGTTGTTGCTGCTGCTGCTGCTGTATGCATAAACACTCTATTATGTTAAGTTATTTACCGCTCAAGGGAGGGGGGGTAATATCAACGAGAGGGTGAACCGATGCTAAGATTCCACTCAATTAATTTCCAAGTGAAAGAATAAAAAAAGGCGATATTGAGTTTTTTGATGGAAATTTCTCTTTTATGGCTTGTTAGTTTATTTTAATATTATTTTGAATATTGTTTTCAATTCTAGCCTCGATTTGGATTTGGATTTCGATTTGCATTTAATCGCCTTTAATTGACTGAAAACAAAAGACACATTTTTTTGCTACGAAGCCAATGTCAAAGATCCAAAGATAGCTGGAAATAAAATAAATAAAAAATATTTCATAGCTCTCTTTTGATGTACCTACCTACCTACTAGGAGCTCTTAAATCCCAATTGATTTTAATAATTATGATTTTATATACAGTGTACTCTCTCTCCTCTTAAGCGGACACTTTTTAGTATTCCAGGGGCCCTACTCTGTATTGCGATGCGATACGCAAATCGATGCGATAGCTTATTTCAAGTCGCAATTGGAATGGTTGTTTGCACTTATTTCCTTTTTCAGTTTAATTGGTGTGTTTGAAATGCATTTCCGAACCTTTCAGTTCATTTTTACGAATCAAAAACTATAAGAAACCATTCCAATTGCGACTCGAAATAAGCTATCGCATCGATTTGCGTATCGCATCGCAATACAGAGTAGGGCCCCTGCTTCTCAAATAGTTTCCTCTTAAGCGGACGTTTTTTTCCGCTTAAGAGATATTAAACTGTAGGAGGCAAAAAATTGCCGCATCCATCTGAAAGTACAGATTGAGCACCGTGTGCATTTGTCCTGTTTTCGAACATGATGATGTCATTCTAGGAAAAAACAATCGCATGTATTCACGAGCTCGACAAAGCCCACTATTTGGGTAACATCAAAGCATTGAAATACTTTTTTTTTTTCTACTTATTCCAGTTTGTAAAACTTCCCGTTACAGTATTTCGCCCTGGCAACATTTTAATTTCTCGGAACGAGAAGTTTAATCTCAACCGTATCAAAGCCAGCCTAAGCACATATCGTTGCATCCCTTCAATAGCCACGTAAGCGCCAATTTCTCAGAAACGAAATTTTTGGTTTTTATGGAAGGAAAATCCCCCCTCCCCCTAATTCTGAATAATATTTCACGTGAAATTTTTCACAATTTAATAAATGAACCAACTATATTTTGGATTGCCTTTCGAATATGAAAATGTATATTTGAAGCAGTTCTTTGTCTGTCCTGTACAATTTTTCAAATGTGAGTTAGCAGGTTTACACTCTTAGCAAATAAACAAATAAATGAAACGAAAATATTTAAAAATTTTAAAGGGAAACAAAAATGATAAATGGTGAGAAAGAAGTTGACAAAGGAGTTTTCGGCCTCAAAATAAAAAATTAAAAAATATAAAAAAAACAAAAATAAATAAAAAAAACAAAAATAAATAAAAAAAACAAAATAAAAACAAAAAATTTAAAAAAAAGTTAACAAAAAAACAAAAAAAAATTCAAAAAAACAAAAAAATTAAAAAACAACAAAAGAAAAACAAAAAAATAAATAAAGAAAGAAACAAAAATAAGTAAACAAAAAAACAAAAATAAAGAAACAAAAAAAAATTCAAAAAAACAAAAAACAAGAAAACAGAAATCGCTACAACAAAACCACTCGTCAGAACCTCGAAAAACATATACATATCTCGACTTAAAAACGCATCTTAAAAAATAAACAAAAAAAAAAAAAAAAATATATTTAAAAAAAATAAATAAAAATAAAATAAAAATAAAATAAAAAAAAAATAAAAAAATTTAAAAAAAACCAAAAAACAAAAAATAAATAAAAAACAAAAAAAATATACTCATAAATAAAAAAAAACAAAAAATAAATAAATAAAAAAAGTTAACAAAAAAATTTACAAAATATAAAAAAACAAAAAAAAAAAAATAAAAAATAACAAAAAAATAAATAAATAAAAAAACACCCTTCAGGATGCTCAACGCAAATCAACTTTTTTCCCAGTTGCCTCCGGGGAGTCACTGTCACGGACTTATTTAGAGGTATATATTCTTAATTTCTCAAATATTCTTAGCATGACGGCCTATGGCGGCGTAGTTGGTTGAGATGCAACAACTTACCTTGCAAACGGCGACTGGGTTCAACTTCCAGCCCAGTCCTGGATGTTTGTTATGTCGATTTTTAGGGTTTTTTCCTTTCCATCTTTCATTTTTTTTCACCTTTTCGGGACTCTCTGGATGGTCTCTGTTGGTAGTGCCCTCTATGCAGTATAGTAAAGTACCTACTTATCACATACCCAAATAAACAATCAAGAACAACGTGTTCATATAGACCTTTAAGCCCTAACCATCCATCTCGTTCAAAGAAAACTCAGTATATCCTTGCTGGAAAAGAAAACATTTCACACATATATATTTATTAAAAATTTTTTTTTTTTTTTGCTTTTGAAATAAAGCATATTATTTTGCATATTTCTTCTTTATGATAAAGTCTTACTGCTTGAACTACAATAAACACAGTTTATTTGTTTTATACGTTAAAAAGATTATGTCTTAAACACAAATTTAAAGAAAAAAAGCCGCAATAACACAAAATATAGTTTTTATTTATAATTTTACTTTTATTTTTATTTTATACAATAATTCATAAAGGAAAGACGATGGCTTTCTCTAAACTGTTAATTTTTATTTTTTTTTTTGTTTCTTTGATTCATTCACAGAAGTGCCTGAATACGCGAGACTAGTTAGAGGAAGTATTTTGTCTCATATATTTTCAAATTGAATTAATTTCAATTCATCAAAAATGCCATCCGTAAGTAATTTTCTTGAGGTTGGATCTTAAAGACGAACCATTTTACATTCCGTCGCTGAGGCGGGAATTTCTCTTCTTCCTTTTTCTTAAATTTTTTTTTCTTTCCTTTTTTTTAAGAAAAGGATTTCATCATAAACATTAAGTCTTTTGAGAAAACACACAATGAAATTTCTAATCGATCCTTTATAATAGGAGGTAGATTCCATGTTCCATGCATGTTCCAATTAGATTGCTAATTAGATTTAAGCGGATATTTATATGCACGACAAAAGGATAATTATGCAAATATTATATGAAATATTTGCTCTTAATAATACCAAACATCCATATAAAATTCAAAAAAAAAAAAAAAAAAAAAAAGTCTTCTAAAATCTCTTTTAAAAAAATCACCAGCTAAAGTGAGTATTTTTTGCTCTAAAAATAAATTCAAAAAGGATTTTAGAAGCCTTTGTCAATTGTCTTAAAATAGATACATATATATATTTTCTTTTCAATGTTTTTTGATTATTTATTATTAAAAAAAAAAAAAAAACAGGTTCATCTTCAATTTCAACATTTGCACTGAAACTGAATGATCTTCGTTTCTGTGTGTGTGTGTGTGTGTGTGTGTATATACAGTCGAAACTCTCTATAAAGCTACCCAGCGGACAAAAGCGATGAATCGTAACACATTTTTTAGACCGTAGGTGGTAATGCATACGACCTCATATACCATCCTAGTATACTTTTGATCGAGCGTGGCCGTTTTTTTAAAGAGAAAACGCATACCACCAACCCACAAAGTAAGCTTTTGGTAGGCAGTTTATCTACAATTTCGTACACTTTGTAAGCTATTAATAAGGTATTAATTAAACTATTAATTAAGGTCGCTTACAGTCTTGTATACTTTGTAGGCGGTATGCACTGTTGGCCGCTGGGTAAGTTAGGAATGAAAAACTCCATATGAAAAAGAGCTTCAAAAAAAAAGAGAGTAGAATACAGTCAACGTCATTGAGGGTTGCAGAAACATTCGCAAAAACTTTTCTAAAACATCTAAAAAAAAAAAATGGATTTACTATTTTATATTTTATATTACATACATGCCAGAAATGGTCATATGTATGTATGTATGTAATTAATTATGCGAAATGCATTTATTGGCAAATATCTGCTCTGATAATTAGATTAGATGGTTATTGTTAGACGAATATATATATATATATATATATATATATATATATATTGGAGTTGCTTATACGCTATACATATATTGCGACTAAACTATGTGGTGATGTAGCAAGGTTATTTAAGACTTAATCATAACTTTCGTCTCCAAACGAGGTCAAAGTAATTTGACAGGTAATTTCTCTGTTTCTTTTTTGTTTTTTGTTTTTTGTTTCTTATTTCTTATTTCTTGTTTTTCGTTTTTCAGTTTTTGTTTTGTTTTCATTTTTTGTTTTTGGTTTTCTTTCGAAGGAGTGGACTAATAAATGGGTTCGGTGGCGTTGAGCGCCTAAAATCGATGTGGTCGAATGAACGACATGACAAGACAGGACAGAACATACGGCAAATACTCAGGACATAGTCTTATTGCGCGTTCTTCAGTGTATATTTTCATAGTATTATTATTTTGTTTTTTTTTTCACAATTACACACAAATTCAACTTATATATTTATATGTAAATGGTGAGCGGCTTTAATAACAGCAAGAGAGAAGCAAAAATTTGCAACGTTTCCCAGTGGCGTAGCGAGACATTTCGGCGCGCGCGTGGGGGGCACGATGGATGGGGTCACAATGCAGGCAATGCCGCATAAATAAAATGACCTTTTAAATAAATAAAAATTAAAATATGACGCTGCTGACGTTTCCAAATAAGATTTGTTGTATGAATTTCGTTGAAGAGTTCACTTCAAGGAGAAACGAATGCACAAATGGTTGTTGTGCTTTTATTTCGCGCAGTCCATATTAATGATAACAAATACACCTTCCCCATTTCTAAGGATACTCTCCGCTTTTTTCGAAAAAAAATAAAAAGCGGTCGAGCGTAGTGTTAAGCAGAATTTCAGGATATCCAAGCTTAAGTTAAAAAAAAAAAAAATAAAAAAAATTTCTTTTTTTTTTTTTTGGCTAATTCAAATTCTCTAGATTTATAGGC
This sequence comes from Chlorops oryzae, assembly GCA_020466095.1. NCBI lineage: Eukaryota > Metazoa > Arthropoda > Insecta > Diptera > Chloropidae > Chlorops > Chlorops oryzae. The sequence continues at coordinate 2,170,112 of CM035806.1, read as the reverse complement.
TGCTCCATGTGCAATGAAGTTTGCTGTAAAGATTTATTAATTTTGGAATTCAGAATGTTGGTGTTCCATCTCGCTGGCATTGCGGCGATCAACATTATTCTCTTCAGTGGAACTTATGTTCTTTTGATCGTCGTTGACAATCGTTGATGAAAATTCCAGCTCTGTCGATGTTGTTCCGCCCTTTTTGCTGCTGCTGCTGCTGCTGCGGCTAATGTTGATGGATGTTTTGTTGATATTATTTCTGAGTTTTTGTTTTCATTACGAATAAAACTATCGCACAAAGTCTTCTTATCGTCATCTCGAGTCGAATACCGACAATCAACGCTATCAATCATTTCCAAGTTTTCATTTCTTTTCAATGCCAATGGAATCAAATTTGAAGAAATTGAAATCGAAGTTGATGTAGCTGCTGTGCTGCTGCTGCTGCTGAAGTTGTTGCAACAATATGGTCAGCGTTGCCCATCAATTCACTGTTTTCAATATTCGTTTGATTTATTGGCTGCAACATATCGGCTGGATTCGCTGTCAATCCTTTTCGCACAATTTCTTTTACCGGATCAGCTTCATAAGGCTTTAACTCATCGCCTGCGGCGGCGGTGGTGGCCTTTGTTGTTGTTATCTTTGTTGCGGTTTTTATTGTTGCTTCCGTGCTGGATTCCTGCGGAGCCTTATTGTATTCTGTGCCATTGGCTTTCATGTCACCTTTCACAATGGCATACAAATCATTTTCTAATTGCTCATTCGGGCTGTTGTTGTTGTTGTTGTTGCTATTTTTGCTGCCAGTTGTTCTTTGTGCTTTTATTGACTCTTCATTTTCTCCTTCTTTAGTTGTTGCTTCGGTCGCTATTGTTGTTGTTGCCAAGATGGCATCATAGCAGCTAGTCTGCATAATTTCAACGTCAACATAATTTTCTGGATTCCCTTCATTCTTTGCATCAGAAAATACCTTTTCAATTTTATTATTATCAATACATTCCGGTTGTTCATTATGATTGCCACCCGTTGCTCTCTCAAAATGTTGTACAACTTGAAAAGCTCTCCCATTGTGGCCTTCTACATCCGAAATAGAACATATGTACAATGTAAATGGAGAATAAGTAAATGTGACGTAAATCGAGAAAATAGCTAGATTTCTCCCAGCATGCGTATGTAAAAATACTAAAAAAATATATATGTATATGTATATATATATGTATAGGTAATATTATATTTGGGGGTGTTATGGAAACCATTAATTTGAAATCAATACAGGTTTTAGGTGTTACAGAAGCAGATTTATCGATTTGGTTGCCTGATTTAAAACGAGCAGCTTATAGTTCACAGAATCGGTAGAATTATTCGTGGCTGGTTTTTCAGTAGAAATATAAGAAAATACTTTAGTTTAATTTTCCTTAATTGTTTTGGTATTTTATGTTTTTGACTAACAGAAAGCGTAAAAAAAAACGACTCCGCTTTCTATGGCGACACGATTTCGTAAACAAAAATTTAACGACTGTTTTTGAAAGTGCTCGTTGAGTATAACAACGCCTCATACTCAGTTTTGTCAAGTCACCTCTACTTCTTTTAAAAATAGACTTCAAAAATTGGGGCCGGGAATTAAATTACTCATTTACTTATGGCTATATCTCGTAATCCGTTCATTATTTTAATTTCCTTTCTATCACAATTTATAGCTCTGAACTCATTTTAAATAGTTTTAGTGGAAACCGATTCGAAAAAACTCTATCTAGTTGGTGCAAATCGCAAAAATTCCTAAAATTTGACGGATTTTTTTTATCATATTTTATTTTGTATGGCCTCTAGCTCCCAAGGCAATAAACATTTTTTCAAAATTTTTTGATGCAACTATAGAAAGATTATAACTAAAGAACTTCTTCATATACACGAACTGCATCCAAGCACTACTTGATACCGTTTTGCCGTTGCAAAGTTGAACAATTTTTACCAAAAATCGGAAGAAAAAACGTAAAATCATCCTTTGGGTATGCACGAAATTTTTCAATCCAACGCAAATGGTTCCGAACCATGAAAATAATATTTAATCAGTGTTGTACTGGATAATCTGCCAAGGAAAAAACTCCCTAAATTTCTTTTTGCCTTGGCAGATTATCCAGAAAAGAAAATAGTAAGTGAGTAATTTAATTCTCGGCCCCAGTTTTTGAAATCTATTTTTAAAAAAAGTAGAGGTGACTTGACAAATCTGAGTATGAGGCGTTGTTATACTCACCGAGCACTTTCAAAAACAATCGTCAAACTTTTGTTTACAAAATCGTGTCGCACTGTGTAATTGAATTGATGGAAAACCATCCGGGCGTGGCCAAAGAGTTTACAAAGCGGGACGGATGTTATCGCAACAACTCGTAGTGTCGTCAAAATGCTGTAGATCCACCCACAACAGATGTTATCATCCACCCAAAAAAAACACACAACTAGCATCCACGACCTCAGCTGGGAGCTGAACCCAGAGCATCTCGCATCAAAAGTTGATATCCCAGCCAACTACGCCGTCAACATTAATCGAATTTTTAACACAAATTCCAAGTTTTGCTTCATTCTTTTGTATGACAGCAAAATCGCTGTTTCATTTGTCGGGTTTTCCTATCTTCGAAAATCGATTTCGCTATCTTCAAAAAGAGCAGGACTGTGTCCTTTTTACACAACACAATTTTAAACCGATATTGGATCGATATCTCCTGTCCTTTTTGGACCAGTTTAAAGTTTTCAATTCACTTGCATTTTGCTAAACAAAAAAAAAACAAAAAAAAAAAAAGAATGCATTATTCTCTTCCCATAAAGAGAGTATACTAAGTATTGATACGAAATTTTTACACAATGTGAGGCATGATACGCCGAATATTTCCTCATCGTGAGCACAAAAATCGAGTTTTTTTTTTGAGATTTGACATTCCTAAAGTAAATGAGCGATATATTCTTATCTTCAAATGAGAAAGGGAAAACTGCGTCAAAACTAAATCGTCATGGTGTGTGGACCAATTTAAATTCTGGACTATTTTGGAGTTCATTTCTGCGATATCCTCGTAAATTTCATTTTAAAAAAAAATTGGGTTTACGGAAATAACAGAAAGATATAGACCAGATTGAAAGTTTTGAAGTCGGAAGACATAAGTTTGGAGTACAAAACCATCATTGGAATGACTATTTATAGACTAAATTTTTGAGAATAACACTGTATGAAGCAGCTGTAAAATGTACTCACAGCCGTGGAAGTGAAAGGTCCTGCCATAAAATTCTGAACTTCGAATAACTGCGATATTGAAGATGAAAGGGTCTGGCGGGTTGCGGCATCATGAAAGGAATTTTTAAATTTTGTTGATTTTTTGATAGGTGCCATCTAAAAACACTGTGGAGACTACTTTTTATACCCAGCGTAAGCGGGGTATATTAGTTTTGTGCGAATCTTGTAACAGGGAGAACTAAGCTCCGGAGATATAGACATATATATATAGAAATGATCAGGATCAAAAACTGAATCGATTTAGACATGTCCGTCTGTCCGTCCGTCCGTCCGTCCGTCTGTCCGTCTGTCCGTCCGTCCGTGGTCGGATCTCCTCCGAAACAGCTGGACCAATCAAGTCGAAATTTGGCACACAGGTATATCGGGATCCGAGTATGTTCCTAAGTAAAAATGGGAGACATCCGCCCACTGCCACGCCCACAAATGAATATAATGTGTTTTCAGTAAAATGCTTGTTACTTGCGAACCACTCAACACATTCCATTGATATTTGGTGTACTGGTAAACTACGAAAAGGGACATATCCTGGAAAAAAATTGACGCCGCCCTCCGTGAGCCACGCCCACAAATAAGCCCACAAATAAGGGCTTATCGTAACTTGTGAAGTAAAAGGCGTAGAAGCTTCAAATTCGCAACATAGGTTGACCAAGGCGAAGAAAAGGTGTAGGAAAAAAATTTATATGGTCCGCCCACTGCCACGCCCACAAATGGAGATTTTTCGTAACTTCCGAATTAATAGGCGTAGACGCTTCAAATTCGCAACATAGGTTGACCAAGGCAAATGAAAGGTGTAGGGAAAAAATTTAACTTGCCCGCCCCCTGCCACGCCCACAAATGAAGATTTTTCGAAACTTCCGAAGTAAAAGGAGTAGAAGCTTCACATTCGCAACATAGGTTCACCACGGCGAATGAAAGGTGTATGTAAAAACTTTATGTGGCCCGCCCACTGCCACGCCCACAAATAAAGATTTTTCGTAACTTCCGAATTAAAAGGCGTAGAAGCTTCAAATTGGCAACATAGGTTCACCAAGGCGAATGAAAGGTGTAGGGAAAAAATTTATTTTGCCCTCCTACTGCCACGCCCACAAATAGAGAAGCAAAACATAGTGCGCTCATAATGTCGGGACGCTGGGTATTTCAAAGTCGGGCTTGACCGACTTTAGCTTTCTTACTTGTTAGATTTTTATTTTGAACGGTCCTTGAAATATCTTTGAGAATCCTTTTTTCAAAATTTTATATCTCAAAAACGAATTAAGATAAGAAGATGAAACAAACGTTGGCCGATTGTTTATATAACAGGATATCAAAAAAAAAAGTTTTTTAATTTTTTTACACTGAGAAAAACTTTTCTACAAAACTAAAAAGATAATTTTAAAATTTTTTTCAGTGTATTCCCAGTTTGCTAATATTACAGGATATCAAAAAAATTTCTAAATTTTTACACTGAGAAAAAATTTTCCACAAAACTTAAGAGATAATTTAAAAAAAAATTTTCAGTGTATTCCCAGTTTGCTAATAACATATAACAGGAAATCAAATAATTTTTTTTAAATTTTTACACTGAGAAAAAATTTTCTACAAAACTAAAAACACAATTTTAACCATTTTTTTCAGTGTATTCCCAGTTGGACGCCGCTTTAGAAATGTTTTTTTGAAAAATACCTCTAAGCATTTGCTTTCATTTAAAAAAAAATTTCATTCAAATTAAATGGAGCAACAGTGAGATATTCAAAAAATTACAAGTGCACATAGATGCTCTAGTACAAATATCCAGTAAAAATGTACGAAAATGATACAAAACACATTACTCATGCGGCATGTTTTTAAAAATTTAATCTCTTGAAATAATTAAGATAAAAAGATGAAACAAACGGTGACTTATTGTTAATAAAACAAGGTATTTTTTTAAACATTCAAAAGGTTTTACAAAAACTTAAATACACTGAAAAAAATAGTTAAATTTTTGGTTTATTTTTTGTGAAAAAATTTTTCTCAGTGTAAAATTTAAAAATAAATTTTTGTGATTTCCTGTTATATTAGCAATCGGCCAACGTTTTTTATGGAATACACTGAAAAAAATTGTTAAAATTGTATTTTTAGTTTTGTGGAAAAAATTTTCTGTGTAAAAATTTAAAAAAAATTTTTGATTTCCTGTTATATAAGCAATCGGACAACATTTGTTTCATCTTCTTATCTTAATTAGTTTTTAAGATATAAAATTTTGAAAAAAGGCTTATTAAAAACGGATTTTCAAGGACCGTTTAAAATAAAAATCTAAAAAGTAGTCTCCACAGTGTTTTTAAATGGTACCTATCGAAAAATCAATAAAATTTAAAAATTGCTTTCATGATGCGACATGCCTTTGCTTAACCCGCCAGACCCTTTAAAATTGAATTTTTTTCTTTTTTGATTTTAAAATATTTTTAAATTTGTTTAGCAATATTGGCGCCTTAATTTATCAAAAACTAAGTACTTTTAATTATGTACATGGTATTTATACTTGTTTTTTTTTTTTTTTTTTTTTGTGTTCTTATCACAGCAAAAAATTATAAACTCGATCAGTCGAATAAAGTTAAGTGTTGGCAATAAAAAATGTTAATCTCAAGTGTTACAGCGAATCGGTTGGAATGTCGGCACTGAATAGCACTGAATTGGGCATACATTTTTTTATATTTTTTTTTTTTAAACACACACCCACATAACTTCCACTGCGACGGCACATTCGTAAGGTGTATCGCAATCGTGTATGAAGGCGGTGTGCATTCATTATTGCACACCCTCATAATGTTATCGGGCCAAGTCGTCCCGGGCCGGGTCAGGTCGGGTGTATGTCGGTGTGGAGAGATCAACCCCTTCAACGAATATAAGACACGTTAAATCAATCGGAATGGAACGAATGAAAATTCAAATTACAATTCATTGAGCACTGAGCATTGGAATTCGTTCGATTATCGAGGAAACGTTCTGGAGCAACCGGAGATGGTGGAGAAGGCTACCAATTGACGATATTTACGTGAGAAGCTGCTTTTTTTTTTGTATTTTATTTTTGGTATTTTTGTTTTGGTTTTTTATTGTTGTTGTTATTTCATGTGGGTATGTTCATCGTTAGTGTTCGAATTAAATTTGTTATTGTTTCAGTTGATATATTTCTGTATTGAAAAGGTTTGAATTCGATAATACGAAACGAAAACGAAAACACGCCGAATTTCCGACGAACGGATGAAGATGGCTTTAAATTAAATTATCTCAAGTTAAATGTCATGACAACACGGAGTGGTCATTCGCATGGGCATGGGGGAAAATTCCGAACTGATGGATTAACAAAATGAAAAGATCTCAAAGTAATTTAATTGTGTTGAATTCAGCTTCAAGTGATAGCAACGCGTAATGCCAGCTCTCGACGGCGACGGCGACGATGACGGGGTGACGGGTAACGAGTGACAAAGGTGGCCAGGCGGCCAGGGGGAGGGTTAGCGATTATGCGTGGAAGACGTTTTGAAGAAGAATATTAAAGCGAAACGATGGCTAATCAATGCAACGGATTTATTAATGCGTTAACAATGAGAGCCAATTGGATTTATTTTTTTAACAACGTAAACAGTCTGAAGAGTTTTTTTTATAGATATTGAAGAAAAACAATTCCTAATTAGGTATATTCCATCGTTAAAATAATTGTTTTCAAAATTTCTATGAAGACACTCAACGACTAATTAGTGCTAGAATTTTTTATACTTGGATAAGATTGTTAGTTTTTTTTTGAGCAAGATGCATTTTGTGTCGGGAGTATATTACGTTTGTGTGTAACGCCTACAGCAACAGTCGCGATATATGGGCATTTCCACAGAAATGTCAACCACAACTTAAAAATTTAATGTGCTGCTAAGTCAAATTCTTTTATATTAGGTATAGTAAAAAGAAATCCATTATTTTTGCATTAAATTGAGGGCTTTATTTAAGATAGTTAGAATGACTCGATTTAGGTCAAATATGCGCCGTTTTGTTCGATAACTTGTTGCCATTTTAAAGGTAATTTCATAATGCCTCTCTCATAGAAGCCCTCGTTCCTATTAGCAAAAAATTGAGACAGTCGAATTTCAGAAGCCTCTCTTGAAGCGAATGTTTCACCAGCAAAATTGTTCGCCATGGACAGGAACAGATGGTAATCACTTGGTGCCAGGTCCGGACTATAAGGTGGATGCAGAAGAACCTCCCAACCAAACTCCCGGAGCTTCTGGCGAGTCACTATCGATGTGTGTGGCCTGGCGTTGTCCTGATGGAACACAATTCCTCTCCTATTGGCCAAAGCTGGCCGCTTATGGGCGATTGCTTCCTTCAGACGGTCCAATTGTTGACAGTAGAGTTCCGAGTTAAGAGTTTTGCCGTATGGGAGCAGCTCATAGTAGATAATTCCCTGCCAATCCCACCAAACACACAGCAAAACCTTCCTGGCCGTCAATCCTGGCTTGGCCACCGTTTCCGCTGGTTCACCGTGTTTCGACCACGACCGTTTTCGCTTGACGTTGTCGTAAGTGACCCACTTTTCATCACCAGTCACCAACCGCTTCAGAAATGGGTCGATTTTGTTGCGGTTCAGCAGCGATTCGCAGATGGAAATTCGGTCTATGAGGTTTTTTTGCGTTAACTCGTGTGGCACCCATACATCGAGCTTCTTTGTGTATCCAGCCTTATTCAAATGGTTCCAAACGGTTTTTTGTGCAATCTTTAGCTCTTTTGCAATCGAAACAGTGCTAACATGACGGTCGGACTCGATAATTTCCATGACTTTATCGACATTTTCGACAATTGGCCTTACAGTGCGTGGTGCATCCTTGACATCGAAGTTACCGGAACGGAATCGACGAAACCAAAATTGCGCATGATTGGCTGTTACAGTATCAGGTCCATAAACGCTATTCACATTTTCAGCCGATTTTTGGTCGAAAATAGGTAAAAAATTCCCTATTGAGTGACTTAAAATTGACTTAACTTTGAATTCCAAATTAGGTAATTTTTCAAGGAAAACAGACCAATTTTTTGACTAAAATTCGACTTTAAAGTCCGTTTGACTTATAGGGCGAAATAGGGTCAAAAGTTGACTTATTTTGTTGCATGCTTCGACTTCAAAGTCGAGCGGACTTGATTTTTGGACTTCATAGTCGGTTTGACTTTAAAGTCGAAATAGGTCAAAATAGGTCGAGCTCCGCCATGTTTTTCGAATGGCAAATTGAGAATTATTCTTCTGCATATGTTTTTTCTTTAAGAAAAACAATTTTTTTCAAGCAATATTTATTTAATTTCCATCAATGAGAAAGCCCCTTAAAAATGAAGAAGTAGAAGGAACACTTTCACGAAAAATCTCAGCGGGCATATGTTTTTGGGACTTATTAAGCGCAAAATAATTTTTAATGAAGTCCATATTTTATTTATTATTTATTTCTTAAGACACACGAAGAAGAAAATCTCTCGTTCATTTCTGCTTTCGAGTAATACGAATGACTGAGTAAGATATTATGTATTTATATCTTTCTCTGTTACTCTCTCTCTCACTTTTTTCGTTTCCTTTTACGTTCTCTTTCGTTTTACTCATAAGTCCAATTAGGTCGAAAATTGGTCATTGCGACTTCTTTTCGACTAATATTAGGTAAACGGACTTCTTTTCGCCCTGACTTTGAAGTCGAAATGCCCTATTATGACCTATTATTACCGCCAATCGACTTCCAATCTATTCCCCACTTACGTCGACTCGACGTCGAATCGACGTAATTTCGACCTATTTAGGTTAGGTCAAGTAAATATTCTGACCTAATATAGGTAAGAATTTACCAATTTTCGACCTATTTTGCTACTTGGGCTAGTACTGGAGGTACCCTTAAAAATTGACCGATCAAGGAAATTTTTCGGAAGGATGTTTAAGGCTACAAAGGAAACATAAGTGCCAAATTTCGTTCAAGTCCCATTTGAATTTCGGGTGTAGGAGACAATTTTCGAAAACCGCCCTTATGCCACGCCCATTTTTCCAACTTTTTTAAATTACAGTACTTGCCTTGAACATATTCAAATATCAAATTTCATCAAAATATCTTGAAAAACTTCGACTTTAGAGCAGTTTTTGTCATTTTCGTAACAGACCCTAGTACTGGAGGTACCCCTAAAAATGGTCCGATCGGATCCACTTGTTCTTACTCATGTCCCCGTGAGCACGCATACCAAATTTCATCAAGATAGCTCAACTCCTTCGATAAGAAAACTGTATACAAACAGACAGACAGACATACGGACAGACGGACATGTCTAAATCGAATCACCTGGTGACGCTGAACATTTGTATATATATTTTGTATGGTCCATCTCGACTGGTTCTGGTTGTTACACACAACCACACAAACGCAATATACCCTCTACACAGATTGTGTCGGGTATAAAAATTCTAAAATGAATAAATATCTTATATGTTCTATTTTATAAAACAAATGAGAATTATACACAACGAAAAAAAATGTAATTAAACATATTTCCTTTCAAATCAACCAAAAATGTTGTTGACTCAACAATTTTTCTTTTGAAGTTTTCGCTCGAAAATCAAAAGGACTGTGAATAACAATGCGCCCTTTAAAAAAAAAAATCATGGTAAATTTCGCTCAGTGTGCAAAGCACGACCAGATGCAACCTTTTTTCGGGTGTTCCTTTTCCACAAACTATAAAACTGCTCTCCCACATTTCCAAGATCTCCTTTATCTCATTTGATAAAATTACCTTCTCGCCTGACTCCTCCCAGTTTTAACTAATTATAAAAAAAAATAAAAAAACCAAAACAAAAATCGGCGTTCGCTTGTCCGGGGAGTTAAACGTGTGCCGTGAGCAACGACCGTGAGCTCGGTGCGGTCTCCCATCTCTAAACGCAGTATATCAAATTTACTGAATTGGCCGTGTTGCCTATATTTCTGCACTAGTTCAAACGCTGGTGTCGATTTTCGAATGACACCTCGGAGTAAAATTTTACGGTTCAATTCATTGGGGGGGAATTTAAGAGCGAGTAGTAGTGTACTGCTGATGTGGAAAGTAGTTCAATTTCCTACAGGGTTATGCTTAAAACGGAAAGGAAATCAAGTCCTATCATATTCTTACATTGATTAAAAGGAGCAATATAAAAAATCAAACAAAAGCATAAATAACTTGCATGTGCTCTCGCCTTTGAATGCATTTAATTCGTATGAAATTCCAAGCAACGGACTCGATCAATTGTCCTGGATGCAAGACAATTTATAATTGCTGGAAATTCCAGCAAATACAGTATACAAAATATGTATTTAGTAGTTAAATTTTGAATCGCCTTTCGAAGGAGGAGGCCATGCATACTTATAATTTGCGGTCGAGTGCTTTAAATGGAAAGCACCAGAGGCAGGGCAGTTCGAGCAACCAAGATTCGGTGGTTTATGGGAGACAAACCTCAATTGCTGTTGACAGCTTTTCAAGTTGACAGCATATTCTGAGTGCCAAAACTATATTCAATTCATAATTTATATGGCAGCAGGAATGCAAGAAAAACGAATAAATTGAAAAGCAGGAATTACAAGGATTTCTGATGTCGGTACATCTGCTCCTGTTGCTGTTGCTGACGGACTGGCTGACTGCAGCCTTACAAGCCAAACCATTGCATTGTCATGGAGCTCAAATAGAAAACAAATACAATTTGTATCTTGCATTCTTGACGGAGCAAAAATTTCAAGGAAAAAAATATGTATAAATAAAAACAACAATGGGGGAGGGGGAGGGAGGAATGTAAAAAATTGTAAATAAAACGTTAGACGAGATTTCGCAGGAATTAAAAATCATGATTAAAATATAGTTAGCATACTTTCAGGGGTCAGTTCAGCAACACGTGCCGCCGACTATCTTACTTACCTGATGAATCGAGATTTGCTGTGCTGCTTACGGTTGCTGATGATGATGGTTTTGATGGTATTGTGGCATTTTCATTGCTTTCAGCGTTGGTTTCCCTGCTGTTCGCTGCGGTCGATGTTAACCCATCGGCGGCATTTCGCATTGCAGCTGGTGCTGATGCTGGTCCTGGTGCTGATGCTGAAGTAGTTGCAGAATTGCTGCTACCGCTCGATGCGTTGTTTCTGGGGGTCGGTGTTATTTCGACTGTTAATTCATTTGTTGCCTCACTTGTCTCAAAATTGTCGGCGCCACTACGTAATGTTTGAACTGCTGTTGTGGCCAAACTCACTACGTTCTGTTGCACCGTATGTAGACTGATGTTACGATGTACGTTGCCAATTTGGACACGAATGGGTAGATTGGGTTGTGTACGAAAAATTCGCTAAATTTTCAACTTGTAACTTTGCTTGTAAAACGCACTTCCTTTTTTTGTCGCGTGGGTTACGAAAACATTTAACTTTGCTTTTCTTAGTTAGTTGTTGCAAGGACAATTTTGATAGACGATACCGTTAGTACTTCTACTAAGATATATGTACATTGTAAATTTTTTATACCTTAATTACATAAACTTTCGAGTAAGCAAGCCTTGAAGTCGTACGCCTGTCGCGTGAGTTACGATGGAAATGCCCATATGCCAAGCGGGAAATTATCACCTGCATGACAATGTCATCAGTGATGTCATCGATGACATATAGGTGACATTGTCACGCATGACATCTTGGAGGACATGTCATCGTGGAGGGATGCTGTTCATGTGCTTGAAACTTATAAGTATGCTTTGGAATTTGAATATGTAAAAAATTAAAAAGAAAATTCAAAAAAATATTCAAAAAATATTCAAAAAAAAAAAATGCAAGAAATTCAAAATATTCAAAAAATATTTTAAAAAATTCAAAAAATTAAAAAAAAAAATTCAAGAAATTCAAAATATTCAAAAAATATTCAAACAAAAATGCAAGAAATTCAAAATATTCAAAAAATATTCAAAAAAAATTTTTTTTAATTAAAAAAAAAAAGCAAGAAATTCAAAATATTCAAAAAATATTTTTAAAAATTCAAAAAAATTGAAAAAAAATTCAAGAAATTCAAAATATTCAAAAAAAAAATGCAAGAAATTCAAAATATGTATTCAAAAAAAAATTCAAACAAAAATACAAAAAATTTAAAATATTCAAAAAATTTGCAGTCAAAAATTTTAAATTATTTCGATTAAGCATGCCTATTAAAATGTTGAATTGTCAAATTAACAAAAAAAAAGCTTACTTCAGTGAATAAAATATTCAAAAAGCACAGTTAAATGCAAAAAAAAATTCAAAAAAATTCAATAAGGTTTTAAACGTCAGTTGAACGTTAGCATGAAGTGGCGTAGATGATGTGTGCTCGACTCAAGGTGCTTGTACACGTTCAACAAAATGCGTCAACATTAGGGCAATATTAGATGTTGCCCGTATGTTGCTCATGTAAACTGGATAGCAACAGGACGGCAACATTGTTGCTCGTCAACACCCAATGCTGCCGATCAACATTTTTGTTGACCATGTAAATATGAACAAAAATGATATTTGTATATTGCCGATCAACAAATTTGTTTATGAAAGCGTTCAAAAACATTTTGATGTTGACGGCAACAAAATGAACTGAAAACAAAAAAAATTAAATCTAGTAGCCCATGTAAGTGGAAAGTTTGAATTATTCTTTCACTTTCATTTAAAAAACTAATATTTGGCCACTAATGTCTGCGGAAAAGAAGGAAAAGTTTTGGTCTCTGGAAAGAGAGACCAAACTCATATCCCTATTTGAGTTACAACCAATGCTATGGGAGCTCAGTAATGCTCAATACCGCAATACCCAAAGAAAAAATGCTGCATATACGGATATCGGCGCTGAAGTTGGGTGCTCGGGGGAAGAAGTAAAAAAAAAATCAAGTCTCTTCGGACACAATACAAAAGAGAGTGCAATATGATATTGAAAAAAGCAAGCGGCTCTGGTACAGCAGAAAACTATGTGTAACATCCAAGCTCATTACGACGTCCGACCCAGTCACGTACCCATTGTTTTCTTTTGCGACGGTTTTTCTGGTTGGCTTCAGCTTGTTTCAGAGCACTGTCTTTGTCCTGCATCATTTTTAATAACAAAATTGCAGCTGCTTGCTCAGCATCAATGCTTATTTCGGACGATTCAATATCCATTTCCTCTTAATAAAATAAACGTATAAATCTATTTAATTTACAAATGGAAATAATTATCGCTTACCTCGCTCTCGCATAATAAATGATTAAATAACGAATTAAAAAAAAAAAATTGACGTTTAAATTTTAAAAATGTTTCTCTAATTGTTGACATCAACATGTTTCTATTGCCGGTGTAAACACTTCGGCAATAACTTTGAACAACATTGAAGGCAACGAACAAAAAATTGTTGCCCGGCTAGAAAAAAATGTTGACAAGGCGAATGTTGTCGTGCTAGTGTAAACTGGGAAGCAATATTGCCGCTGGAAACATATAAATGTTGCCGAAAATTTTGTTGAACGTGTACAAGCACCTTCAGAATCTGAAGATCGCCGATTCGATCCCTGGCTGAGGCGAACAAAAATTGTTAAAAATAGATTTTTTAAAATTTTCGAAATATTCAAAGAGAGGACAAAGAAGAGAGTTAACAAATCGGTTTCCATAAATTGACATTTAGAGAGAAAAAGAGCAATGTGCTGCTCTCAAATGCGTTTTTCGCTATCGCACCCCCTAGCATGACAATGTCACCAGTGAATTCACTGTCCAACTCCTGTACGAATGTCATAAAAAGTGTCATATGAATTGTCATGCATACCGGATCCAAAGTCACCGTGACTTCATCGATGATGTCAGCGGGACATTTGTCGCTGGGTACCATGCAAACTATACATCGTGGGGGATACCAGCTAAACGGAGAATGATTTTTGGGGGCCGTCTCTCCGATTTTGATGATAAAAATTGGTGGGGCGGGTGAGTAGCACGAGAAAAGTGCAGCCCAAAAGTTTTTGCACATTTTTGTAAAAAAAAAATCAGACCGAAATTCCAAGTATTAAAAAAGTTGCAACTCATAATCGTCGACGCGCCCCCCTAGCGACTGGTTCTGCCCTTGAAACCTTCAAGCATTTTTTGAAACATAATTTTCTAGAACGGTCAAAATCTTACAAGCCAAACTATCCAACCGATTGCTTTTGGAACATTAATGTATTCTTCCATTTATTAGTTGTTCTCGCAGATACCAGAATTATATTTTTTCAAAAATTTATTAAAAATATTTACAACGATTTTTTACAAAAAAAAAAAAAAAAAAAAAATCCAGAATTTCGACACTTTTTTCCACATCCTGCCATATTTTTTTTTTAAATGAATTTTGATTGTTTTGGTAGGGACGATAACGATAGATGTACTTAATTATAATCCATGCGATATTTTTATTTCAGACAACAGGAACAACCTCTGCCGTATTGACCAACGACCTACTTTTTTTAGTGCAAAATTTGACTAAAAAAAAATATATATAAAAAATGTAAAAAAAATGAATTAATTTTTATTCAGTTTAAGTTAGAAATAAAAATATATGGCCAAATTTCACAAAAGTTCCATTTCTGTAACGGTACCAGCAACCTTTAACCCCTTATAGCTCCTTAACCATAAGTGCAATCGAAACAAGTAAGGGTGTTATAGGGTGACAATAGAATACCCGACACAGACTCACATGTCACACAAATAATTTTTAATATCAAGAGGTGTATAAGACCATAAGGGGCCCCATATACCGACTTTTATTAAATTTCTTTATAAAAACCGCCCTTTTGCCACGCCCACTTTTCCAATTTTTTTGAATTGTAATCGGAGGCTTATATATACGCTCAAAACTTAAGTTTCATTGAAATATTTGGAAAAAGACCGTTTTTGAGGCAGTTTTGAGATTTTTGTGACAGACCCTAGTACTGGAGGTACCCCTAAAAATGGTCCGATCGGTTCCATTCTCGAACTTGTTCTTACTCATGTTGCCGTGAGCACGCATACCAAATTTCATCAAGATAGCTCAACTCCTTCGATAAGAAAACTGTATAAAAACAGACAGACAGACAGACAGACATACGGACAGACGGACATGTCTAAATCGAATCTCCTGGTGACGCTGATCATTTCTATATATATTTTGTATGGTCTATCTCGACTGGTTCTGGGTGTTACACACAACCACACAAACGCAATATACCCTCTACACAGAGTGTGTCGGGTATAAAATTTCTAAGATGAATAAATATCTTTGTATGTCCTATTTTATAAAACAGATGAGAATTATACACAACGAAAAAAAAAATGTAATTAAACATATTTCCTTTCAAATCAACCAAAAATGTTGTTGACTCAACCATTTTTCTTTTGAAATTTTCGCTCGAAAATCAAAAGGATTGTGAATAATAATGCGTCCTTTTGAAACAAAATCATGGTAAATTTCGCTCAGTGTGCAAAGCACGACCATTTTCAAACTTTTTTTTGGGTGTTCCTTTTCCACAAACTATAAAACTGCTCTCCCACATTTCCAAGATCTCCTTTATCTCATTTGATGAACAGGGCTCGGATTTTGTTGACTTTTTAAATTTAATGCATACTTTAGGGAGTAAAAATTTTGTTCAACTCACATAAAGTTACGATTCAAATCGATTTTTAACTTCAATATGCATTTTTTTGAAGTTAGAAAATCGGTTTGAAGTTCGATTTCGCCAAACTGATTCGCAAAATGTTGTTAAGAAAAAATTTTGCGCCATAAAATATGCCTTACATTTTTAAAAGTCAACATAATCCGAGCCCTATTGATGAAATTACCTTCTCGCCTGACTCCTCCCAGTTTTAACTAATTATAAAAAAAATAAAAAAACCAAAACAAAAATCGGCGTTCGCTTGTCCGGGGAGTTAAACGTGTGCCGTGAGCAACGACCGTGAGCTCGGTGCGGTCTCCCATCTCTAAACGCAGTATATCAAATTTACTGAATTGGCCGTGTTGCCTATATTTCTGCACTAGTTCAAACGCTGGTGTCGATTTTCGAATGACACCTCGGAGTAAAATTTTACGGTTCAATTCATTGGCGGGGAAATTAAGAGCGAGTAGTAGGTACTGCTGATGTGGAAAGTAGTTCAATTTCCTACAGGGTTATGCTTAAAACGGAAAGGAAATCAAGTCCTATCATATTCTTACATTGATTAAAAGGAACAATATAAAACAAAAAAAATCATACAAAAGCATAAATAAACTTGCATGTGCTCTCGCCTTTGAATGCATTTAATTCGTATGAAATTCCAAGCAACGGACTCGATCAATTGTCCTGGATGCAAGACAATTAATAATTGCTAGAAATTCCAGCAAATACAGTATACAAAATATGTATTAGTGATGCCACGAATAGTGGATTTGGCCGAATACCGAATACCGAATATTCGGTCACCCTCTCGGCCGAATAACGAATATTCGGCAACCGAATATTCGGCACGTAGCAAAGACAGCTTGAGCCTACTCGCGACTAGCTGGAGTCAAGGCAAAAACTGCCGCTGAAAAATTTGCCCACTGTTTATAATGTTTTCGAAGAAAATTTAGAAGAAGCTAGCGTACATTTAATATTTCTAAAGAATAAAAAGCAAATCTGCTGTATTTTTAGATCTCGTTAATTAAATTTTTTTACGTTATTGTGAGAAAAACTTAATTTGTAGTTACTGCTGATTTTTTTAATAAGTTATTTCTACTATTCGGTATTCGGCCGAATATTTTAACTATTCGGCCGAATACCGAATACTGAAAAATGACGCCGAATAGGCCGAATACCGAATAGTGGCCGAATATTCGTGGCATCACTAATATGTATTTAGTAGTTAAATTTTGAATCGCCTTTCGAAGGAGGAGGCCATGCATACTTATAATTTGCGGTCGAGCGCTTTAAATGGACCAAGGGAAAGCACCAGAGGCAGGGCAGTTCCAGCAACCAAGATTCGGTGGTTTATGGGAGACAAACCTCAATTGCTGTTGACAGCTTTTCAAGTTGACAGCATATTCTGAGTGCCAAAACTATATTCAATTCATAATTTATATGGCAGCAGGAGTGCAAGAAAAACGAATAAATTGAAAAGCAGGAATTACAAGGATTTCTGATGTCGGTACATCTGCTCCTGTTGCTGTTGCTGACGGACTGGCTGACTGCAGCCTTACAAGCCAAACCATTGCATTGTCATGGAGCTCAAATAGAAAACAAATACAATTTGTATCTTGCATTCTTGACGGAGCAAAAATTTCAAGGAAAAAAATATGTATAAATAAAAACAACAATGGGGGAGGGGGAGGGAGGAATGTAAAAAATTGTAAATAAAACGTTAGACGAGATTTCGCAGGAATTAAAAATCATGATTAAAAAATAGTTAGCATACTTTCAGGGGTCAGTTCAGCAACACGTGCCGCCGACTATCTTACTTACCTGTTGAATCGAGATTTGCTGTGCTGCTTACGGTTGCTGATGATGATGGTTTTGATGGTATTGTGGCATTTTCATTGCTTTCAGCGTTGGTTTCCCTGCTGTTCGCTGCGGTCGATGTTAACCCATCGGCGGCATTTCGCATTGCAGCTGGTGCTGATGCTGGTCCTGGTGCTGATGCTGAAGTAGTTGCAGAATTGCTGCTACCGCTCGATGCGTTGTTTCTGGGGGTCGGTGTTATTTCGACTGTTAATTCATTTGTTGCCTCACTTGTCTCAAAATTGTCGGCGCCACTACGTAATGTTTGAACTGCTGTTGTGGCCAAACTCACTACGTTCTGTTGCACCGTATGTAGACTGATGTTACGATGTACGTTGCCAATTTGGACACGAATGGGTAGATTGGGACGCCAACCGCGTTGGAGTATTGAACGTTGTATGCTCTCCCAAGTTGTCGGACGATTTCGCACCGGTAAAATACGTATCGGTTGCTGACGAAGTAAGAATACCCCTTGCCTAAACTGCGGTTGCTGCTGTTGCTGACCACCAGCGCCATCTCCATTGTTGGGTATCCCTCCAGGGCCAACGCCACCGCCAGCACCGCCAGCACCGGCTATGGCACCGGCACCAGCACCGACTCCAGCATCGCCAGCTGCTGCAGCCGCATTGGGTTGGTTACGCGTTAAGAAGATTATTTGCGCTTGTTGAACAATCACCGGCAACTCATAGCGATGGAAGAAAAAGACCATGGAATGCTAAAAACATCAAGGATTAGAGAAACGAGAAAAGTGGATATTAATGTTAATGAAGTGAAAATGAAGGCCAGCGATAGAAGATGATGAAATAACAAAAAAAAAAAAAAAAAATAAAATTAAAAATAACAAGAAGAAAAAATCGACGAAACGAAATCCTTCGCGGGAAAGCCAACGCATTTTGATGAACTAACTTGTTGCAAATGGAGAGTACGTCGCGACGTGCCTCTAATAGAGTGAGTAATCCAAAAATTTTCATTATTCCCATTCCTCTTAGCGGTTTACAGAACAAAAAAAAATAAAAATAAAGTTTAAAAAAAACCCCTTGTTATTGTTTTCGCTAGGAGGATAGAACATTGACACCAATGCGAATTAAGCGCTTGTTGGGTTAATGCCTCAGCGAGGCCGCTTAGAGAAGAGTCTAGTCTCGATTCAGTCATCCTCGTCTGTTTACTCTTTTTTATGAAAGCTCATTTTGAACCGAAGAAACCATTTTTTTTTTTTTTTAACAATTTGAAACGGTTTCCTTGGCTGTTCATCATTTGAGGGCATTCCTCAAATAATTTCATCTTTGAGAAAACTTATTTCGAATTTTTAGCCAAAGAAGAAAATGCCATCAAATATGTACATTTATTAACAGTTTTTTTTTTTTTTTTTGTCAATCAGTAGTTCCTGCCATTCCCATATATGGCAACGCTAAACCGGCACAATTCAAAAAATTTTCAATCAGTTTTTTCATGTTCGTCAACTTTTTGCTGTAGGAAAAGCAACACTTGGAAAATTAACATTGATATTAATTGATTCTGCAGTTAATTAAGAATAATATAAAATTTAGAAAAGAAATTGATTTTACAGGCGTCGAGAGTTATAGGCTTTTTGCCCGAGAAATGCAAAATTTTGAGTTGTGCCGTTTTAGTGATTAGTGTACGATATGTTATTAAAAACAAAAAATATTAATTGTGGCTTAAGCCCAAAATCCAATATTGCGAGAGCCCGATGCGAGAGTGCGCGACGTCACGAAAATGTTTTGCGTGACGCATTTCAATATCCAATGAGAGTTTTGCGTCACGCAGATGATAGCATAATTTCGCTTCTAGTAATACAATATTTGAACCGAGTACCAATCTAACGAGTACCGAGTACTCATACAAATTATACGTTATCACTTGAGTTTAAATTTTAATTCAAAATTTTCAAAAAATTTTCAAAATGAACCGAAGCTCTCGAAATATTTTAAAAGCTCTTTTTCACCGAACAGTGAACAGTTTTTGTTTTATTAGTTTAAACGAGTACCCAATAGCGAGTACTCAAAAAATACCTACATCATTAACCCCTGTCAAATTGCCTCGCAACGAGAAATATTCAATTTTTCAAAATTTTCTCGCTACGAGATCTTGCAGTGCGATACATTGAAGCTTGAGCCATATGATTGAATGTATTGAAATTTGTGTGCGTCTCGCATCGGGATCTCGCAATGTTGGATTTTGGGCTTTATATTTTCTCCACATTTCGGATTCATTTCGGACTTATGTTTCTGGACTTATTAAAACGAAATCTCGGAACATTTTTGCTGAGTGCTCTTTCAACATACAAAAAAAAAAAAAAAAAATCGCCTCATGTCGCTGCTACACAGTTTCATCTTTGCCGTGCGGTTATGTCCCCCGTTCGCATAGACAAATTATGAAATATTTATGGAGACATTCAGGGCAGGGCATAATAAATGTCTAACTCAATTCAGCTCTATAGTCTCAAAGATGAATCCAATTAAAGGTAAATTTAAATATGAAAACTTCATGGCACTTTGCTCGGCTTAATACTTTGCCATGCCGTGACGTGCCGTTCCTTGCCTTGGCTTGGCTTGCTTTGCTTTGCTTTGCTTTGCTTTGCTTTACCATGCCAAGCCATGCAATGGAGCTCTCACCGACATTATTGGCTGCCATTGTCATTCGAAATGCGTAAATCATCATACAAACGATATGGACGGGCTTCGTTTGGCTACAAATATACTATGTAGTTGTAGCTGAAACGACACGTGAGCACTTAAAATCGATAGTTGCCACGTGAATCGTACCGTTCCGTTTGGTTCGGTTACCGACCTTTTTTGGTCCTTTTCCGGTTCCCGGACGTCCCGCTCCTTTCGGTTCGGTTATATTCAGTTTAGTTTCATTCCGTTCCGTTCCATTCCGTTCTGTTCTGTTCCGTTCAGGAAGCAAGTCAAGTCAAATTGCTACATACAACGGTGACTGGAAGCTGAGCCGATGCAGTCAGCGTACGCCAACTGTTTCATTGTGTTCATAATTATGACAAAAAAAAGGATCATGCCTTTTATAATGGCACATCCATGTGTAAGTGTCTTTAGTGACTGATTGAATCTGTCACCAGTTCCTCTGCCACCAGTACTAGTGACCAACTGTACCCGCGCCATTGCATTCTCTTATTGACACTTTCTATGGGCATATGTTCGAGCGGACACCAGGTGACGATTTAACTGGTGATGGCAACTGGTGATGGCAACAGCGGAAGCGCATTCGCTTAGGTACGCAAATGGGATGGCGTAGTGTAAAGAGTCTAGAGGTAACCGATTTCGAATCTCGCTCGGGAAATTGCCGAATTTTTTTCTTTATTTTAATTCGATAATCAGGGTTGGTTGTCATATAGAATCCGATAGCTGTCGGAATTGGAATTTTAGTCGACTGAATTTTTATATATATATCTTCTATTTAATTTTTCCCTTGTATGCAATCGTGACTAGCACTAAGTAAATAACTTTTATGTCTTTGTGCGGACTAATAATAATATATAATAATAATAATAATAATAATAATAATAATAATAATAATAATAATAATAATCTGATAGACATCCGGATAAAATAGGGTTCTGTGCAACTGAGAACCGATAATGATTCCGATTCGAAACCAAAAAAGACCAAATTTGTAAATGATGATCGATTTTAATTCCGATTCCGTCAGCTATCGGATTCTGTGACACCCCTGAATATTATGGGTACCTTAAATTCAAAATTTAAGATTATTAAATTTTAAGGAATTTTCGCACGAAGCTGTTCAGAACGGAAATTTTTCTTTCTCTCTTCTCATCCATAAGTTCTCGTCTGCCTGGGATTCGAGAACACGAGCCTTCGGATTGATGATCGGACAGAGACTAACCTGATTTCTGATTTTCGCGCAGCAAATTGAATGCTCGAGAAAATTGAACTGAACTGATGACCCCATATGTCTATAAAATGACAGTGGATGAAAACGGAGTCAATTTGCCACGCATTTACTGCAGGGATTGTAATTTTTTTTTTAATAGTGGCGGAGAGTGTTTGTGAGTCGCTCGCTTTGTGGTATTGAAAAGATGAACGTAACACGTGATCATGCACAGCGGGTTGCCGCCGTGTCGTTGAGTTAAACCAATTCGAGGAGCACATCATTCGGCAGTTTGGCGGGCGTGCAGTTAGCATCTGGATGCTCGTTTCCTCCCATACTTGCAGGCAGGCACACAGAAACATACATAGGCGCACATGTACACATAAAGTTACAAGTTGTGTGGCAAAACTTTGTTGAATGGACGGACTTGAGGACTTGAAGTGATTCAGGAAATTTTAATGAATATCGAGAAGTAATGAAAACTTTCACTACGGTATACAAACATATAAGAGGGTTGTTGTTCTCAGAAGGCAACATAAGGATTGAGATTACTTTTGCAGTGAGCGGGGATTCCCTGTTGGCATGAATTCTTTTTTTTTTTTTTTTTTTTGTTTTTGGCTCACCTGTATGAAAAGCCACGATGTGATCAAAGATAAGTTACGATTTTGGCCATTGAATCGATGGTGATAGGCATAAAATGCAAAGTGATATAAATAGAAGAATCTGCAAAAAAACAAGAAGAATAAATTATTAATATTATTTATTAATAATATAAACAGTTAGAGCAGCCTTAAACTACAACACGCAACAGATCATGTTTTGCATACTATATATTATATAAATATATATTGTATATAAATCAATAGATAGAGCAATAAAAATTTCAACAACAAAAACTAAGCCTTAAGATATGCAACGTTTTTTTTGTTTAAAATGTTTTTGATTACTTTCCCTCATTTTAATATGACGTATAACGGTTATGAAGCCTCGTTTTCGAGACTTCTGAAATTTTAACAATTTTGATTAAACTTCGAAATTTTCTTAATTAAGCCATTTTATGGGCTTGTGCCAAATTTCATTGCCCTACGACACTTATTTCTATTTTTGTCCATCAAATGTATGGTATCGAAGCACTGTGCGTCGCGTCCGCTCATGGGAGATGTCCGCTTTTGGAAGAGCACAACAAAAATGCTTCAGAGTCACAGTATTGTAAAAATTATCGCTTCGCGAATGAGGTAAAAGTCGAAAAATAACAGTTGCCGTTTAACACAACTACAAAGGGGAATTGCCAAAGAATGGAAGAGCAAGATTGACCTTATGTACAAGCAATCAATCAATAGTTTAGGACTGTTACACTGTAGAATCTGAAGATCGGGAGAGAAAAAAGAATCAGTGAGCCAGCTCATGTGTCACTGCCCGAGTCTGGCCAGAAAAAGATCCAGGCTGCTCGGCTTCGTCTTCTTATCCTCCCACATCGAGTTATCATCTGTTGGAATAAAAGACATGGCCCGCTTCATAAATGAGTCCAATTGGCTCCACCAAACGGGTAACTAGGGAGGTATGCCTTCCCTCGTGGTATCACAATGGGCCGATACGCGGCCTAAGGGACACCCCTTTAAAGGGGGCTGCCACCCTAACCTAACCTTACCTACCACTAGTCATTTAATTATATTCAGTGATAGTTTCTTTTCTCGTTTGGAGGTGCATTCAAAAAGAATTGACCGTCAATTTCTGTTTTTTTTTCTAATTTTGTATATCGTTTTGCTCATATTTTAAACATTTTCCAGAGAGTTTCCAAAAAAAAATTTAACATCGAAAGAAAAAATCGATTTTATTTAAAATCGAAAAAAACGTAATCGATGCTAAAAAACCTTTATCTTAAGCCAAAAAAATCGATTAAATCGAAACTTTGAATGTTTTTTTTACAGCCCTACTAGGAACCGAGAGTTCGTTCTGAAGTCCAAGGCCCAAAAAAGTACAATCGAAATAATTTTTTTTTTTTTATTTCGGATTTTTTCTTATGTTTCGGGTGGTGTGGAGTTCATCCGAAAAAAAAAATTATTTCTATTGTACTTTTTTGGGCTTTGAACTTCAGAACTCTCGGTTCCTAGTCATATGCTTTCCCATTATGCCGCCTTGTCAAATATAAAAACGGGTCCCAAAATCGAAATTAATTTTTGGAGCAAGTAAAATGTTTTAAGTAAAAAACAAAATTATGCTTGCATACTTTAGGGATTCACGCTTTTTAAACGCGAAAATCTCCGTTAACTGAGCCAATCCAAAAAAAAAATCAATATCATTCAGCGCATTTGACTTAATATTTCTAGATATGAAAGCCGTCTGTCGGTTTTTTGAACTAGCACAAAGTAATTAATGACGCCTATATCTATTATACAGAATGTCTAGCAAACTTTTTTAAAAAATTAATCCATCGATAGGTCGATTCAAGAGAAGTGTTTTTTTTTTTTTTTTTTTTTTTGCTTTTAAACCACCTTTCTACGTGGTACTGTTTACACGTACCTCCGAAACACTTCCCAGCGGCCAACAGTGCCTACGTACCGCCTACAAAGCATGGGCGTAGCCAGGAATTTTTTTAGGTCTTTTTTCGAGGACAATTTCTCAAAAATCAATGAAAAAACGAGGAAATTTTTTCGTCAAATAAAGTCGTCACTTATGGTTAAATTTTAAACATGACCACAATTCGAAATTCGCAAAAATTTGATCTTCACTATTTTGAATTGAGTATTTTTCAGCTAGACTTAATGCCCTCTTACGGTAACATTTTGACAATGATTAACATCCGCGAAATTTGCAAAAATTTGATATTGACTGGACAACACAAGAATTTACCCACTACACACATTTTTTTTTTTTTTTGCCCGACTGCAACAGAAGAAGGGTAATGTTTTAACATATTTTAGGCTGAGGAAAAGGTATGTGTGCAATCGGCTTAGCTCATGTAAATTTCTTTACTTGTTTCTTCTAATAACTATATAAAGTGCATTGCCACGCGTATTTATGCAGTAATAAGCTTGAAAACTAGTAGGGTACTGTACGGTCAAGCTTGCCCCACAGTACCACTCTCACTTGTTTTTTCTAGATTTTCAATGAAATTACGATGACTACCCCATTAAAAAAAAACGGGGAACTCCGTCTCAATAAAATTAAGATGATTTCTAGTAAAAACAAGAGGAAAATCTTCTCAATTAAATTAAGATGATTTCTAGTAAAAATAAGAGGGAATTTCTTTTCAATAAAATTAAGATGACACCCCATAAAAAACTAGAAGTTTTGCAACTGAATAATTTTACGATGATAATCGGTTAGAAACAAGCAGTTTTGCCTCTCATTTGCACTTTTTATGACATAAAAAAGAGAAGAAGAAGAGAGAATAAGAAGTTTCCCCCTTATTTTTACTAGATTTCCTTTTCAATAAAATTAAGATGATTTGTAAGCTAAAATTAAGATGAATTTCTACTAAATATTTCTTCACTCTTTTCCCCTGTCACTCTCCTTGGTCGACATGCAATTTAAGATGGAAATCCTCTTAAATTTAGGGGACATTTTTCGCTCTGTGCGTTTTTCTGCAATTTTGCGAATTGTCCTCATTTTTTATAAAAATTTTCATTGATACTCCTTTTTTTCCGCTTTTTTCCTAAATTGTCCTCGTTTTTTTCGAGAATACTCTTTGAAAAGTCCTCGTTGTTTCAGCATTTTCTCCAAATCTCCTCGAGGACAAAGATTAATTTTTTCTTAAAAAACGCAGAATTTTTCGAGGACATTTGGCTTAGGTTGGGGCATTTGCCCCTACCTGCCCCACCCCCCTGGCTACGCCCATGCTACAAAGTATACGAGACTGTAAGCGACCTGAGCATTAATAGCTTCCAACGGTATACGAGATTGTAGGCGACCTGGCTTACTTTATGTGATTCACTCACACAAAATTGCCATGATCGAGTAAAAGTATACTAGGTATGTATATGAGGTCGTATGCAATACTGCCTTCGGCCTGCGAAATGTGCTACGGTTCATTGCTTCTGTGGGGAGTATTTTCGCCGCTGGGCTATAAAGTTAATTTGTTTTAAAAATAAAGAACCTTCCGCTCTAAAAGGGTCATAGGATAGCAATAAAAATTTGCAAAAAAAAAAATTTTTTAATTAAAAATTAACTAAATTTTTTGGAATCACATATTCTCGGATTCAAATCGAAGCCTCATTTGGCACGGGAATTCATTATTTAATTTTCGAAAATACATTTCGCATGCAAGCGGAAGCAATTATTTTTTATATAAAATTGCTGAGGGACACATGAAGCATGAATTTCACTTCGTCCTGGCCGGAGCTAGCCATGCCAGCTACAAGCACGGACACGGGTATATGCCAATCAGCTCACTCGTGTCACTGTGGTAACAAAATTACTGCGAAATTCATCAATTACGAAACCAAAGGAAATCATCGTCTACAATAACAACAGCAAATACACACAAAAAATAACAAAAAAACAAAAAAAAAATTAACAATAGCAAAAGTAAAAACAAAAACACAAACAAATATAATAATAATGATATCAATAAGAATAAGAATAAGAATACAACACGGGCAGGACACAAACTAAATCAGAAAATAACAAGAAAAAACAAAAACAAAACAAAAATTAAATTAAAAAAATAAAAATATTTTAAAAAAAAATAAAAAAAAAGAAATAGAAATCAAAAAAAAAGAAATGAAATAAAAATAAAAAATAAAAAGAAATGAAATGAAATAAAAATCAAAACAGGTAGGGGACCATTTGTCGATAGAAATCGAACAAATCGTTTATGTTGTGCTCAGTTGAATTTTGTCCCATGGTCAACAACATCCGTATCCATTTCATTTTGACCCTATTGATTGTATTTTGTATTTATTTTAAAATGAGTTGTCAAATTGAATTATACGTCCATCATCAGGACTCGAACACGAAGTCGGACGGACTTGGGTGGGGTGTTCGGGCTCCGACTTCAACGTCGACTCGGTATCGAAAAACAATAGTTGTTGATTGTGTATTTTCAACTGGCTGTGCTCGAATATACATATCTACCGCTTCGTACTTTTTTTTTTTGTTTAATTTGTTAAAAACCCCAAACGCAAAAAAAGCAACAAAAAAAAAATTATATAAATTGAAAAATGAAATGAGCGACGGAGACGGAGTGCGACAAGAGCGCGAACAAGAGGGAATAAAGGGGGGGAAAACACAACGATTTCCCGCTAGCAATACTTATACAATCAACTTAAACCGAGTATCGAATACCCCGGAGGTTAACGCGACTATATAACCGCAACACATTCACAGTAAACTGCCCTTTTTCGCCAACGAATTATGTTGGATCATCCTTGACATATTTGACCTCAAAAACAAAAAAAAAAAAAAAATAATAATAATAATAACAATAATAATAATAATAAACAAATAGAAGAAATGAATGAAGAACGAAGGAAAAACTCATGCATGTATGTATGTGTATATGTGTGAGCGTCTTGCATGTTTTTGTGTTTAAGCGAGCACGCACTAAAAACCACCCAGCCGGCAAAAATCTCCTGCAGGACAAAGTCATCAGTGATTTGAATGGGACATACATTTACTACGTGACATAGTAGTCACGCATGATTGATTCCTTGGCTGACAATGTCATCGCAGAAGGTTGCTGCTCTCTTCATGGGCTTGAATCTCATTGAATCTCTCTCCGAACCTTTCAGTTCATTTTTACGAATCAAAAACTATAAGAAACCGTTCCAATTGCGGACTCGAAATAAGCTATCGCATCGCAATACAGAGCAAGGCCCAAGGTCTTAGCATCAGCTGATCCTTAGAATTACATGGCGTAGTACTAGATAGCGTTCGCACCTAACAGTCCGAAGGAAGATCGCGCGAGTTCGATGCCTAAGCTCAATCAAGTGTTAGGGTTGTAAGTTTTGATATTAAAACAGATCCGCTTTCTTTTAATTGTTTTACTAGAATTTTATTTAAACCGTCTCGGACGTTGTCACTCTTCGTTGAAAAAATTGCAACTCTAAAAAATTGGCGCCCGAGCAGGGACATTTTTTTTTTCTTATATAAACTACCGATATTTGAAAATAGGGGTGTTAAATTTTTGATAAAAACCAAGTTTCTTATGCTATAAAAATTTTTTCCATACAAAAAGAGTTTTTTTGGTTTTGGTAAACAGTTTCTTAATGGCGGGATTTTCTTCTTATATACGAGTTTCTTATATACAAACATTTTTGTACAGAGCATAATATAAATAGACTTGGTGCCCTGAGATTCCTTTCTTCAAAGCAAGTTTATCTTATATACGAGTTTTTCATATAGCGAAACTACTGTACACATAGATAAGAAGAAAAGAAAAAAAAACACAGAGTTTTCCTGCACTCAGGAAAGTGTTGGGAAAAACTCATCAAATTATTTCTATAAATAAAACATTTGGAAAGAAAATAGCATGTACAGCTGTCCAATGCTTTTTCCGCCATCGCATTCTCTAGCAAAAGCACTCAAAAGCACTCTCCATCACATCATCGATTCGGTCAGGGTGACTCTCCCTGCTGGGTACCCATCAGCGGCATACTCGTACCATAATCATTATCAATCGAAATGACAAGCTACGACAGCCAGCGTGTACAGACGACAGTTGAGCAACTTCATCATGCTTGGTGGATCTGATGGGCACAGCACAACTGATGGGTGGGGGTGGGCTCTGTCAACTTATATTGCATAAAAAGGATGAGAACAATGCTAACCAATCATGCCTCTCAGCATGATTATTTTTCAATAATATTTACCAAAATAGAAATGGGTCAATCAAATCAGAATGTTGTTTTTCATATTAAAATCGGAAAAGCGAATTATCGTTGAGTGTTTTCCAAATCTCCTCTTTTGGCAATGTTTTTTTTTTTTTTTTTTTTGTTTATTTATTAATTTTTTTTTTTATTTTATTTTTTTTTTTAAGATGAAATTATTGGCCTTCAATCAACTCTTCTGTTTTCGAAGGGAAGAAAGAACGTATTTTGCTGAGATTTAAAAATGTCGAGAGAAAAAAAAACCATTTCAACTTTTGCATGAATAAACACAATTGAAGTGTGAAAATTTTAATATACAAAAAGACTTAATATTTATGAGAATAAACAAGAAGAATTGTTAGTAGTTGAAGTTCGAGAATTTCCTTCTCATTCAAGGACTATTTACTATATGTTCATGTAAGACGACTTCCTACGATATTACATAAGAAAGTATGCACTGAAATAATATAGGTATATATAAGTACATGTAGGTGTATGTCTTGATTCAAACTAAAGGATTCATGTTTCCAGATTGAAAAGGACAAGAAGACCAGCAAAAACTTTTTTGTTTTGATTGAAACGAGATCCCGTATTTCTCCCTTCCGTGAAAACACAAAAAAAAAACAAGTTGAGTTGTGTCATAGGACACCAGATAAGAACGAAGTTCATTATGGTATTTATAAATGTTAGTAAATATAATTCGCAGCAAGGTTTTTCGCAAAACTCAATTGTTTTTATTAATCGAAAAATATATGTATACAAGACGGCTGTTTGTTGTTTTCAACTGTTTTTAACAAGCGAAAATGCGATACAGTATATTCTGCTTAGCTGCATTCTATTATTTTCCAGACAATTTTATGCACTTAGGCGAAAAACGCACCTACCCGAATTTTTTTGATGTATTTTTGAGTAACATATCAGAATGTGTTTAACAACACTTGAATTCTTAAAAGAACGCCGTCCAAATATTAATTTTATTAACAAACAAGTAAGAAAGCTAAAGTCGGTCAAGCCCGACTTTGAAACACCCAGCGTCCCGACATTATGAGCGCACTATGTTTTGCTTCTCTATTTGTGGGCGTGGCAGTGGGAGGGCCACATTAATTATTTCCTTACACCTTGCATTGACCTTGGTGAACCTATGTTGCGAATTTGAAGCTTCTACGCCTTTTACTTCGGAAGTTACGAAAAATCTTCATTTGTGGGCGTGGCAGTGGGCGGGCCACATACATTTTTTTCCTACACCTTTCATTCGCCTTGCTGAACCTATGTTGCGAATTTGAAGCTTCTACGCCTTTTACTTAGGAAGTTACGAAAAATCTTCATTTGTGGGCGTGGCAGTGGGCGGGCCAAATAAAATTTTTTCCTACACCTTTCCTTCGCCTTGGTCAACCTATGTTGCGAATTTGAAGCTTCTACGCTTTTTACTTCGGAAGTTACGAAAATTCTCCATTTGTGGGCGTGGCAGTGGGCGGGCTACATAAATTTTTGTTCCTACACCTTTCATTTGCCTTTGTCAACCTATGTTGCGAATTTGAAGCTTCTACGCCTTTTATTTCACAAGTTACGATAAGCCCTTATTTGTGGGCGTGGCTCACGGAGGGCGGCGTCCATTTTTTTCCAGGATATGTTCCTTTTCGTAGTTTACCAGTACACCAAATATCAATGAAATGTGTTGAGTGGTTCGCAAGTTACAAGCATTTTACTGAAAACACATTAAATTAATTTGTGGGCGTGGCAGTGAGCGGATGTCTTCCATTTTTAGTTGGGATCATACTCGGACCCCGATATACCTGTGTGCCACATTTTGACTTGATTGGTCCAGCCGTTTCGGAGGAGATCCGGACACGGACGGACGGACAGACGGACAGACGGACAGACGGACATGTCTAAATCGAATTTTTGATCCTGATCAAGAATATATATATATTATATATGTGTCTATATCTACGGAGCGTTATTCTGGCTGTTACAAGATACCCTAATATACCCTGCTTACGCTGGGTACAAAAACAAATAAGAACTTTGACTTACTTTCGCTACTTGAAGGCATACGCTTATTACAAGTAATCAGACTCACAGGGTTGCATTTAAGTCAAACATTTCCTATATTTCTGTCAACCTGTCATCGAAATTTCAACTCTGATTTCCTTTCTTCAAAGTAGTGAGTTCGTTACTTCCTTTCAATTTACTTTAACAGCGTTGAGCCCTCAAAGTGCTAAGTTAGATAAGCAGAATATACTGGAACTGAAAAAGCATACGTGTAAAGGGTTTTCCATCGCAAATGAGATAGTCTCGAAAATGCGAATTTTCATACATAAAGATGTTTTAAAGTATCGATATTTTTCACACCGATATTACATCCGCAGCCCCCGGAGTACAGACGATGATTTTAAATATGTTTTAATTATGTACGAATTGACGTATACTTTGATAGCGCAAAAAAATAATAAGCTACCTAAAATGCCCTTATATATTTGCAACAACCTACTAATCGGAGTTATTCTGAAAACGTTCAGTCTGGCAGCACCACATATTGTTTTGTTTTGTTTGAATGCACTTATGTTTGTATGTGGCTGTGTAGTTTCTGAATTTAATAATTAATTGTTTTTTCGGGATATCGTCGGAAATAAGTGTCGCCTAAAAAAGTATAATATCTCGGCCGCATCAGGAAGTCATTTTACGTAAATATATGTATATTTCTTTCTTTTTGCAAAGGTTATTATACCCATTTTTGCGAACTTCAATTTAGGTAACGCGGATTTTATAGCGGTTTTTCACTTTTTCTCGACTAGGTCCCCTGTCGCTATCGTTTCATAAAGAACTTCGTTCTAAAAATTCAAATTAAAGCAAATAAACAGAAGTAAGGGTGTTATAGTCAGGCGAACCTGACAATCAAGGCTCGCTAAATATGTTTTAATATTTTTTAAAACAGTCCGCAAGAATACGATTATTACGAATAACCTTCATGGAGATTGTCAAGACAATGAGGAGGAGCCTCATATGAGAAATTTTAGCGATTTTTTCGACTTTGGTAACAGACCCTAGTAATGGAGGCATCCCTAATAATGGGCCGATCAGGTTCATTCTCGAACTTGTTCTTAATCATGTCCCCGCAAACACGCATACCAAATTTCATGAAGATAGGTCAAATCTTTCGATAAGAAGACCGTGTCAGAGAAAAAGAGAGATAGACAGGCAGAAGGAGAGACGGTCGGAAATGGGATCCCCCCCTGGTGACTCTGATCATACACTGAGCAAACTTATCCATGAATTTTTTTAAAAGGGCGCATTGTTATTCACAATCCTTTTGATTTTCGAGCAGAACGAAAATTTCAAAAGAAAAATGGTTGAGTCAACAATATTTTTGGTTGATTTAAAAGGAAATATGTTTAATTACATTTTTTTTCGTTGTGTATAATTCTCATTTGTTTTATAAAATAGGACATATAAGTTATTTATTCATCTTAGAATTTTTTAAGCACTGCGAAAGCAGTCACACGACTACGGAGTGAAAAAATCGGATGAAGTCCATCCGATGGATATTTTTGGGCTTATGTTCAGCAGAGGACTCTGTGGCCATTTGCTTTGAACGTATATTAAATTTGTTTTGACATTTTTGCTCTTACAGAATTTTTTTTTTTTTGTTTTAAAAATAATCTTGTCATTTCAATTATGTCCGTGGTTAGTTCAAAAATTTAAATCCATTTTTGAAAATTATTATTTCAATTCAATCTGAAATATGATTGATTCAAAATGAAAATCTTTATTTTTTCCAACAAGAAAAATTGTTAAATTAAAAATATTCCTTGTTGAAGCCGTTTTGTATGTTTTTCCTTTTGGTTTAATCAGTTTTCTGGTTGATTTTTTTTCTCTGTGTAGGTACCGTTTTATTTATAAAATCAATAAAAAAAAAAGCACTGTGCCTGAAAGAGGAGTTAAACATATATAGCTATCCTTTATCCGTGTCGGGTATTGGATTGTCAGGTTCACCTGATTATAACACCCTTACGTGGTTTTTTTTTTTCTTCACTTTTAATCGAGGAATAACAACTGTTTCAGTGTAAACACTTTTTCTGCTGACTCGTATTGAAACGAAGTAAATTTCAGATATACTCTGTGTATCGTGTTTGATAATGAAATGTTTTTTTTTTTTTAAGGATATACACATATATGTTTTTCCTTTTGATTTAACAAGTTTTCTGGTTGATTTTTTTTCTCTGTGTATTTATACATATTTTGTATGGTCTATCTCGACTGGTTCCGGATGTTACGCACAACCCCACAAACGCAATTTACCCTCGACACAGATTGTGTCTAATATAAGAAAAGTTGTGAAATAACTTGCCCATAAATTGTTGTAACTTTACCACCGCCCACGAAGGAACTGTATTTCATCCATTTGGCAATCCAATCAGTCCATATCGAATGCTTACAATGAATATCGATATGCTCGTCGCCATTAACTGTCACAGTCACACTCGCACTCGCACTTCGCATTCCTATTGCCATTTTGGGTGTGTACCGGAAGAAATACTACGCTAGATACTCTACATTCAAAAGTAAATTTACACACCTACACGAGCTCATCGCTCAGAAGTCCAGCGTTTGGTTTAATAACATAAATAATTGCTATAGAAAAGCTCTGTCATTGTATACCCCTGCATGCATATATTCATGTGCGTGCGTGTGTTTTGTTGGTTTGTTTTCGCCCAGTTCGGTAAGCTTTTTAGTTTAGTCTCTTTGTGGTTTATAAGTCGCATAAGACAGACTCGTCCATCGTCCGTCGTCCGATTTTCAATATAAGGTACAACCAAGTCGCGCTGGTGTACATCAACTCGGCACACTTTAATGAACTTACCCAGACCGACAGACAGAGAGTCCGACAGTCAGACAGTCTGACAGACCCAGATCGGGGGCAGTTGGGGATATTCTGTTGAATTATGTTATTAAATTAAATTCGAGTTGATTGCATTGACCACAACAATGATACAAGACAGCATGCTCGGTCTTACAAACGAGTCCTGTCCTGGGACACCATAGCCAAGCCATTGTCACTAACAGTAAGGTTTTCCCTATTGTATGTCTCTCAATGTTTATTAGTCCGTCTGTATGTCGTGTATATATACCAAAACGTTCGTCCCAAAAGGCCACAGAAAAACCAGTCATCGAAGTGACTAAACGTTCAAATAACGAAGCACTCAACTCGAGACGAACCGAACATCATTATGGACACTTTGAGGCGTAAAGCTTGAAGCTTCAAGCGCTAAGCGGAAAACGGGAAACGGGAGTGCAGAGGAGAGGAGACGAGACGAGACGAGACGAGAGGACAGGAGAGGAAAACGGAAAGATGACAGGGTAGAGCTTCCTCGTTGTTGTATCTTATCGTGTAAGCATGGCGTTAGTGCTCTCCAAACTATCTTGGCTTTTTCCGTATCGTTTTCTTTTCCGATACATTCGTTTTGTTAATGTTGCGAAAAGACGTCAGCTGTTGAATGCGAATTTGAATTTGAATTTGAATGTGACACTCTCCGCTGCTCATCTAATGCGGCTTCTAGCGACGGGGGTTTTTGGGGTTAACACATTGAGCAATATCAGAGTATGTGCATACACTCTAATCGTTGCACACCATTATATGTGTATATCCTTAAAAAAAAAAAACATTTCATTATCAAACACGATACACAGAGTATATCTGACGTTTACTTCGTTTCAATACGAGTCAGCAGAAAAAGTGTTTACACTGAAACAGTTGTTATTCCTCGATTAATAGTGAAGAAAAAAAAACCACGTAAGGGTGTTATAATCAGGTGAACCTGACAATCCAATACCTGACACGGATAAAGGATTGCTATATATGTTTAACTCCTATTTCAGGAACAGTGCTTTTTTTATTGATTTTATAAATAAAACGGTACCTACACAGAGAAAAAAAATCAACCAGAAAACTGGTTAAACCAAAAGGAAAAACATACAAAACGGCTTCAACAAGGAATATTTTTAATTTAACAATTTTTCTTATTGGAAAAAATAAAGATTTTCATTTTGAATCAACCATATTTCAGGTCGAATTGAAATAATTTTCAAAATTGGATTTAAATTTTTGAACTAACCACGGACATAATTGAAATGACAAGATTATTTTTAAAACAAACAAAAAAATTCTATAAGAGCAAAAATGTCAAAATAAATTTAATTAACGTTCAAAGCAAATGGCCACAGAGTCCTCTGCAGATAATAATCCCAAAAATAGCCATCGGATGGACTTCATCCGATTTGGTCACTCCATTTTCGTGACTGCTTTCGCAATGCTTAAAAAGTTCTTAGATGAATAAATATCTTATATGCCCTATTTTATAAAACAAATGAGAATTATACACAACGAAAAAAATTTAATAAAAAATATTTCCTTTTGAATCAACCAAAAATATTGTCGACTCAACCCCATTTTTCTTTTGAAATTTTCGTTCTGCTCGAAAATCAAAAAGACTGTGAATAACAATGCGCCCTTTTTAAAAAAAAAAATCATGGTAAAGTTCGCTCAGTGTTTTTGGAATAAAAGTAACAATGGCGGGGAAATCATCTACAAAGCACTCAAAGTAGGTGGTTAGAAAAAAAAATTTTTTTTACTAAGCCCCCAGACCACGACCATTAAGATAAGGTGTTCTGGAGATTTTCAAGACCATTTGGGGCATCATGTGGCCAAATAACGGTACCAGCAATCTTTAACCGCTTATAGCTCCTTAACCAAAGTTGCAATCAAAAATATTTTAAGGAATGAATTGTAGGTCTAGTTATTTATTTCTAGCACAAGGATTCAAAAAAATTAGTTTTTGTTTGAGGTGAAACATTGTAAAGAAAAAAACCGAAGTGTTTGTAACGTTACCAGTATGAAAATTGTTCATGTGATGATGCCATTTGTTCCATCGCTTTATTAAAACTGCCCTTTTTTTTCAATTTTTAGAAATTTAATCGGAGACCAAGCTTCATTAAAATATCTCGAGAAATTCGAATTTTAGGAAAGTTTTTGTGATTTATGTGTACCTATATTACCTACTAGTGACCCAAAAAATGATTCAATATTGATTTCATTGTGTCGAATGACAGCAATTGTATGAGGTGAAGCGTTTGAGTTCCTTTCAATTTTTTTTTTTATTATTTTTTACCGTTGCATTTCATTGCTGAAATACGGCTTTTATTTACACGTATACATGGGAAATTCAATCTACAATCCTGCATACTTCATATCTACATCTACCTACAATGTATAAACGTTTTTCTTCATAATTTGTCCTTCGGAACATTGTCGCACAAAAGAAAATGCAATCACAGATAACATCTTCCATTCGAAATTCCTGCCAGGAGTCCGTATAAACTCTTTGTATTTTACTCAATTGATTTCTGAATTGCACAATTTTGTTCACATTTGTAAAAAAAATACCTGGAAAATAATATTCACAATTCAATTCAATTTAAATAAAATGATATTTCCTTGTTATGCGTAGTTTAATACTTTGCACATATGTACAACGCAACACAATTTGAATAAATTAAAGATCGAATCAATATGATTTGCAGCATGTTTTCAAGCCAACAAAATTATTCTACATATTGATAAGTTCAAGTATAAATTCGATATCTCGAACAAGGACGATTTTAATAAGTTCAAGCAATTGCGATGCCGCTGTATATATGTACATACATTAAATACCATAGCCAAGAAAAACAAAATCCTTTTGTCGACTTGTGTAATCTCATACACAGAAAAACTGGCTACGAAAAATTCCAATTAATGGCGTTTGTTAAATTCGATTCATCGGTTTTTTTTTATTGTCCCAATTCAAAAATTTCAAACAAATCACGATATTCGGGGAAAATTCGTAATATTAAATTTTGAACAAAAATTTGGTTGATTATTTTGTTGTATTAAATACCAAAAGTATTAACACTTGACAAAACATTTGCTTGAAATTTTTGAAAGTGCATATAAATATTTTTCTAAAATTCTCATTAGCTTTATGCGGACTTACATATAAGAAGAAACAAAATAATCAAAAATTAGCTCACATATGTTTATGATGTTATAATGTATAAATATCTTCCGTAAACTGACTTTGCAGATCCAAATTTTTATTATGGATTATGTAAATGAGGCAATTTTCCTTTTTTATTTATTTAAAATAATTTGTTAATTTTTAATACCTTCGGTTTGGTTGATATTACAAATCGTTAATTGAAAATTTTTGTTGAGTGTTAATACTTCGAGTAATTGTCCCAATTAAACGATTTGTTAATATAACAAAAAGTGTGATAGGCTGAGTTTTAACAACGAATTTGTTATATTGATTAAAAAATTGGTTGTATTTACGCACAGAAATCTTTCTGTGTATAGGGCATTCCATGCGAAAACGACAACTTTTTTTTGATGTCTCCGAATCTTTCCATTTTTATACCCAGCGTAAGCAGGGTATACTAGTTTTGTGCAAATCTTGTAACAAGGAGAATTAAGCTCCGGAGATATAGACAAATATATATAGAAATGATCAGATCAAAAACTAAATCGATTTAGACATGTCCGTCCGTCCGTCCGTGGTCGGATCTCCTCCGAAACGACTGGACCAATGAAGTCGAAATTAGGCACACAGGTATATCGGGGTCCGAGTATGATCCTAAGTAAAAATGGGAGACTCCGCCCACTGCCACGCCCACAAATGAATTTATTGTGTTTTCAGTAAAATGCTTGCAACTTGCGAACCACTCAACACATTCCATTGATATTTGGTGTGCTGGTAAACTACGAAAAGGGACATATGCTGGCAAAAAATGGACGCCGTCTTTCTCGAGCCACGCCCACAAATAAGGGCCTATCGTAACTTGTGTAGTAAAAGTCGTAAAAGCTTCAAATAAGCAACATAGGTTGACCAAGGCGAATGAAAGGTCTAGGAAAAAAATTTATGTGGCCCGCTCACAGCGACGCCCACAAATGGAGAGGCAAAACATAGTGCGCCAATAATGTCGGGACGCTGGGTATTTCAAAGTCGGGCTTGACCGACTTTAGCTTTCTTACTTGTTTTTTTTTTTTTTTGTATAGTACCTCTATACGTGTATATGAAAATGCCAAGTTTTTACCTTCGAAAAGTAACGGGTGTTCTAGATACAAGGTACTGAAGTTTGCAAAATTTTGATCGAAGTTAGTGACACTTAAATGCCCATAAAGTAGAGCAAATTTCATTAATTTTTTTTGAACAAGGGCAATTTGGTAAGCCGTTAAAACGGTCTTTAATAGGGTGGCAAAAACAAAAAAAAAATTTTTTTTGTAACTGCATTATTTTTTTTTATGTTAAAAAATAAATCTGGCAATATATCAATGACAATATCATTTTTTTTTTTTTTAATTTTCTAATCTTGCTGGTTTTATTACCTTTAAAATTATGTATGAAAATTTATGGGCCGACAAAGATTTATAGAGAGAACTTAAAAAATGCTAGCGAACCTCACGTTTTTCATATGAAAAAATCAACGCTCTGTTTTCGTATGGCATACGTTACGCATACGTCAGGCATGCCAAAAACAGAGGGTTGATTTTTAAAAATAATTAAATTTAATTTTTTTAAAGTTTATAACAGAAGTGGTTATAAAATAAAATATATGGAAAGGGTAGACAAAACATGCCAGGAAACCCAAAAATTGTGATAAATATTTTATAAAGGACTGATTACACGATATGGTTACTGACCAAACGTTTGGCTGCTTTCATTTGGTTAAAATTTGGTACATATGCTCATTTGGCACCACAGGTCGTATGTTTGGTTTTTACACAATATGCGCCATTTATCCCAAAATGTATGCATGCCGCCATTTTTCGTTTGCGTCCAAATGTAATTTGGTCACTATTTGGCAAAAAAAAAAAATTGTCATCAAGATTTGGTTCGCATCTTACACGATATATGGCTACATTGCAAACAAACGTTTGGTTGCGACGTGAACAAATGCGACCAAATGTCATATGGCCATACGTACGTTTGTTAATCAAACGATTTGGTTTCGATTGGGACAAAATTTGTTCCAAAAACATTCAAAATTTGGTCAGTACCATATCGTATAATCAGCCCTTTAGAATTTACTTCATTGTAATAATTTCAATATTTTTCGATTCAATGTGAATTTGCGAATTTTATTCCATTCCATTCCATTTTAATTTTTGTTGCACATTCCGATCGATTTGACTCACTGTGCTATATACAATATGAAGGACTTGAACACAGGGAGCAAAACAACAAATAGTGTATAAATTGGACAGTATTTGTTTGAACAGCATTTTTTTTTTTTTTTTGTCGAGAAAAACAATATGATACTGGAAAACAAAATAACGGCAACAATTTAACACCAATCCCAGAACAATGGCGATAATAACCCAATAAGGTTACACAAATAAATACCAACAAACACTTTAAATGGAAAGCAGAACGCACAGAAGGCAGAATATGTGATAGAAAAATCAGAAGGAAAAAAAGTGAATGAAAATATGTGAAATTTGATGAGAGGAAAAGAATGCGAAAAATAAAAAGAAACAGAAAATAAATATAACGAAATATGAAGCAAAAAAGTATATGAAATGCAAGGAAAAGAAAAGAAAAAATTGAGCTGAATATTTCAAGAGCATATTCCTATGCTACGAAATACATACGTACAAAAAACTGTGAAAATCGAAAGGACATGGCAAACCGATAGATAACCAACCCAACCGACTGACATTTTATATGTTTACCGACTAGCATAAGTACTTTCTTGGGTTTGAGTATGAGTTTGAGTTTGTTTTTTTTTTGTATGAAAGGAAAACAAGTTAACAACACGTAAAGGTATTTTTCGTGGATAATGAAGCGATTTTCCAGTTATGAACACCTATCAACTGCACCTCGATGCCAACGACTTGGGTTGACAATGGGGCAAGACTGCCAGAAGTTAAATTTCATATCGAAGTTTATGAAAAGCATAAAATACAAAGACACGGGGTAACAAGGGCGATGGGTTATGAAAGAGGGACGAACGGAGACCGAAGGCGGGAGAGTCCTAGCACACTTATGATAGAAGTTAAATGCTTTGAATGACTTGAAACCCAGACGACGACGACGACGACATCTGCCATATTAACAGTATTTCAAACCTAATGCCAAGCCCTTGTGGCCCTCTGGCATAATCATTTTGCCATTTCGCTTCTTTTCAGTTGACTTCTTAACGTAATTCCACTTTACGTAATGTGATCTCAATCAACAAAAACACCAAAGCAAAACCAACAGCAATAAGAACAATAGCAGCAGCAATAACAACAACAACAACAACAAGGACAAGTTAAGGCAATCCAACAACTACAACAAAGTGTAAGAAACAAAATTCAACAGTTAAGAGAAGTTTAAGCTGAATTGTGTTACGAGAACAAAATCGAATGGGAAAGGGAAACAACTGACGTCAGGAACGCTATCAGAGCAAAAAGCCCACAATAAATGATATAATTTGAT
This sequence comes from Chlorops oryzae, assembly GCA_020466095.1. Classification (NCBI taxonomy): domain Eukaryota; kingdom Metazoa; phylum Arthropoda; class Insecta; order Diptera; family Chloropidae; genus Chlorops; species Chlorops oryzae. The sequence goes on along the minus strand of CM035806.1, from coordinate 2,130,214 downwards.
AATAATGAAGTTAATTTCTTTACATTCCGTCTCCATAACAAGTTTCTCTATACGAAGTTCCTTTTTTTTTATGAACTTTCTGCTCTCCCCATTACGAATTAAGTTCTCTTAAGATCATTTTTATTAAGCGTTTTCAGGATTGTACACAGAAAGATTTTTGTGCGTAAATACAACCAATTTTTTAATCAATATTTAATCAAAATTTTCAATTAACGATTTGTAATATCAACAACCAAAGGTATTAATAAAAATCAACCAATTATTTTAAATAAATAAAAATGGAAAAAATGCCTCATCTACATATTCCATAATAAAAATTTGGATCTGCAAAGTCAGTTTACGGAAGATAATTATACATTATAACATCATAAACACCCAAGCGACACAACTTGTCTTTAAACGGTCTTCAAGAGCGCTCAGAGACTAATTAATGAGAGCTTATGCTCTCAGAAAAGCTCTTTGAGCGCTCTTGAAGACCTTCTAAAGACTAAAAGGACGCAAAAAGGCGGGGCTTAGGGGCCTTATGAGAGTTTTCAGAGACTTGACAAAAAATCAGTTTTCTCTCTAGGAAGTCTTTGAGAACTCTTTGAAAGATCTTTAAAACATCTTTAAGAGTTCTTTGAAAGACTGAATTATGATGTCATCATCAGTCAGTGTGCGTGATAGGGACGCAAATATGCTCATACGTTTTATAAAATATATCCTATTTCTTTTTCTTTTAGAAGAAACACAAAAAACGTCCTACATATTCAATGTTGAAAATATTTTGAACACAAAAGAACACGTGTGAAGATTATAATGTAATAAAAAATATATGAAAAATTGTATTGAAATTTCTCGATTATTTGAACATAAAAATGAAAACGGAGATCAGTTCATCGGCAATATGATATATTCTACCCCACTAAATTTTTACGCGCCTTTAAAATATTAATGTTTTGTTAAAAATTTTAAGTTTAAAAATCGTTATTTTTAAAATTTTCTTTCCGTTTCTTTTAAATTTTATTCTGTAATTATAGAAAACTTATTTCAGGCATTTTCCCTTCTTAATTTGAAATCAAAATTTTCATAAAGCATAAAAAAATTTCGGTTGATTGCTTAAAAATAAAATCATGCAACTTCGTTTCAAAAAGATGGCGGATTTCCAAATGTCTTTTGAAGACCTTCTGAAGATTTAAACGTCTCAAAAGTGACCAGAAAAATTTAGAGTTGCATCAGTATTTTTTTTTGTTTCAATCTAAATAACACCCCTGGTAAGAGTTGCATTTTTATTTTACTTTTGTTATTTCTGTTCTCACTTGTTAATGTCAACCCTGCGTAAATGAGAAAAATGTCAAAACTCACTATTCCCTCTCCATAAGTTCTTTGTAAGAGTTTCCAAAGACGTGACGTCACTGAAAATCTCTGAAAGGTCTTTATAAACAGGAATATAGAGGCCTACTCTCACAAAGCTCTTTAAAATGTGTTTTGAAGAGTTTTCTAAATATGAATGTGTTACCTCTTTGAAATACCAATATAAGAGTTTCCGAAGAGTTAAAAAAAAACAATTTCGGAAATCGGTCTTCGGACACTGTTCAAAGAGTTTATTGAGAGCTTTCTAAGACATCCGATTTTTGAAGTATTTTAAAAACGTTTGAAAGAGTTGTTTGAGACAAGATATTTTTTAAAGTTTCTTTTATACTTTTCAGAGAGTTTTGAAAGACATTAAGTTTTTCAAAGACCTTCTAAAGAGCATTCAAAGAGTTTTATGTCTAAGAATACTCTCCAAATTTGATATCTGTGTCGCTTGGGCATACATATGTGAGCTAATTTTTGATTATTTTGTCCCTTCTTGTATGTAATAGCGCGTTTCCATATGGTGTTTAACTCGCGTTTAAGCGTTTAGGGCCCTAAACGAGGTGTTTAACTTGTGCTTTGCCATACAAAAGTTAAACGCGAAAACGAAGTGTTTATCTCTAAAACACCTCATAAACACTTTCATCGATAGGAAAAAATTCGATTTATCGTATCGAAATTTCATGCATATCTAACTGTCAAAAGAAAATCACAACAAAAAACGATGGCAATGTTGCCAAAAGCAAAAATAAAAATTCCCTACAAACTACAAAAAATTCCCTAAAATTCTTTAAACAAGGCAAAATTCGAAAAAAAAAATTTATAGTATGCGCAAGGCATTATCTTGTATTGTATGATTCTTGGTAGAGTATCGATGCTCAACGATAGTTTTTTCCAAAAATAATAAAATTAAGATTATTATTTTGCCCCTTCTTGTATGTAAGTCCGCATAAAGCTAATGAGAATTTTAGAAAAATATTTATATCCACTTTCAAAAATTTTAAACAAAAGTTTTCTCAAGTGTTAATACTTTTGGTATTTAATACAACAAAATAATCAACCAAATTTTTGTTCAAAATTTAATATTACGAACTTTTGCCGAATTTCGTGATTTGTTTAAAATTTTTAATTGGGACAATTAAAAAACCGATGAATCGCCATTAATTGGAATTTTTTGTAGCCTGTTTTTCTGTGTATTAAAAACAAACAGACAAAAACAGTTCGTTGGAAGCGTTTTGTCGCCAACGGAATTTGGAAAAATATAAAAAGTTGAATATACATAATTGAAAAGGTTTTTTTTATAATCAAGGCCTACATATTGCTTTAAACGGACCTGCTCTATAAAGAGAAGACGCACAATCGATGTATAAAATTGAAAGCTATAGTATGTAAATGAAAAGTAGGTCATTCTGTTACCTACATACAAGTTATCTGAGTATGCAGCAAGCAGAAAGCAAGCAAAAACACAAAAAAAAAACGTATCGCGACTACAAAATCCTTATGCTGCTAGAAGTACTCGAAGCCCAGCCAGACGAAGCGAATCGAATCGAATAGAATTGAATTGAATGCTGCATTGCATGTAACTTGGAGCAGAATGTGGTGGCGTCCAAGGCTAGAGACAATGAAGGCTCCGCGAATGTCATTGCTTTATTGCTGCCTTCACAACGAATCTCGATTAATCTCAAAGATAACGCAAATTTGTCAATAGAAAAGAAAATGGAATAAACAAAACTATACCAACTAAGTCCACATACGAACATACACATAGACATAACAACGTGATTCAGAATTTCCAGACAACCCTTTGGAAATGGAAAGTGAAAAGTGTTCGCGACTTTACTGCAGAAAATGATTTTTTTTTTTTTCAAATGACTATTTAATTTGCTCTCGTTTTTTTTTTTTTTTTCATTTTGAGCAAAAGATCATTCAAAACACATACCCCCGTAATTCATAATCAAATTTTAAATTTAAAACATTGTCTAAAATCAGTTTTTGTATGGAAATTTGACATTTAAACAATGTTTGAAAAAGGTCTGGCTGGTTAAGCAAAGGCATGCGGCATCATTTGAAAGGAATTTTTAAATTTTGTTGATTTTTCCGATAGGTGCCATCTAAAAGCACTGTGAAGACTACGTTTTAGATTTTTATTTTGAACGGTCCTTGAAATATCCTTGAAAATCCTTTTTTCAAAATTTTATATCTCAAAAGCTAATTAATTTAAGAAAATGAAACAAACGTTGGCCGATTAATATATAACAGGAAATCGAAAAAATTTTTTTTTAATTTTTACACTGAGAAAAATTTTTCCACAGAACTAAAACGACAATTTTAACAATTTTTTCAGTGTATTCCAAGTTTGCTAATATAACAGGAAATCAAAAAAAAAAATTTTTAATTTTTACACTGAGAAAAATTTTTCCACAAAACTAAAAAGACAATTTTAACAATTTTTTTCAGTGTATTCCCAGTTTGACGCCGCTCTAAAAAAATTTTAAATACCTCTAAGTATTTGCTTTCAATTAAAAAAAAAATTTCATTCAAATTAAATGGCGCAACAGTGAAATTTCAAAAAATTAGTGCATATAAATATTTTTCTAAAATTCTCATTAGCTTTATGCGGACTTACATACAAGAAGGGACAAAATAATCAAAAATTAGCTCACATATGTTTATGATGTTATAATGTATAATTATCTTCCGTAAACTGACTTTGCAGACTCAAATTTTTATTATGGAATATGTAGATGAGGCATTTTTTCTATTTTTATTTATTTAAAATATTGGTTAATTTTTAATACCTTTGGTTTGGTTAATATTACAAATCGTTAATTGAAATTTTTTGTTGAGTGTTAATACTTCGAGTAATTGTCCCAATTAAACGATTTGTTAATATAAAAAAAAAAGTGGAATAGGCTGAGTTTTAACAACGAATTTGTTATATTGATTAAAAAATTGGTTGTATTTACGCACAAAAGTCTTTCTGTGTATAACTTCAGAAATATTCACAGAAGTTCCTTCAAAGTCCATTCCAGTGTATTGGTCCGCAATTTTCGTAATTTATAGACACTTCTATTAAATTTTTTATTTTTATTTTTATTTTTTTTGCTACAGGATTTTCTTAACCTCTTATAAATCTTAGTTATTGACAACCTTTTATAATTCAAAACACAAAGCAAAGATATGGATAGGGAACAATATGTCACAAACAAATTATTTTTCTCATTTATTGATGGAATTTTGAGTTTTTTCTTTTTCATGGTCATCAGAATGAAACTCTCCGAAGCGGCCGAAGAAGGAAGCGTTGTGGGCAAAAGGCGTAAACAAGGCCACACGTAAAATATAATTAATGTGTTACGAATGTTTTTAGATTGTATAAAAAAGAATATATGCGACATAATTAGAATCTATTCTGATATACCACGAACTCTATTTTCGAATAATAATTTAATTACAACTTTCCTGATTAAAAAAGGCATTAGATCCGATTTCATTTTGGATTGTTGAAATGTTGAATTGTTAAAAGAATACAAGAATAACAACAGTTCAACCGACAAAAGAATAAGCAATTTAAACACTTAATTAGCGTATCGTTTCCTCTTTTTGCCGGAAATCATATAACACAAACAAGCATGAACTAACACGCACACACACTGACACACACGATAACGCTCCCCAGCGGGAAATGTCATCGTCGATGAAGTCAGGGTGACGACTTTAGAGCCGGAACGCATGCGATTTTATAGGAAATTTTGTATGACATTTGTACAGGAGTTGGGACAGTGAATTCACACCGGTGACATGACAACGTGGTGTATTAGAAAACGTCACTGGTGACTCCTAGGGCAGGACATTCCATTGTCCTGCAGCACACATTCTCTTATCTCTCTAAATGTCAATTTATAGAAAAACTAAGTTGAAAAACTCTCTTCATTGTCTTGTCTTTGAATATTTCGCCAATTTTTAAAACATCTATTTTTAACAATTTTTGTTCGCCTCAGCCAGGGATCGAACCCGCGATTTTCGGATTGTGAGTCGAGCACTCATCATCTACACCACTTCATGCTAACGCCTAACTGGCGCTTAAACGATATTTAAATTTCAGTGGCCAATCAGATTCAAGCACCTGAAGAGCACGCTTCTACGATGACATGTCCCCCAAGGTGGCATGCATGACAATGTCACCTACATATATGTCCCGGTGAAATCACTGATGACTTTGTCCTGTACGAAATATTTGGCTGCTGGGTCGTTCTGAAGAAACTGCCATTCACAGTCTAGCAGGAAATCAAGAACCATCCGGTTAGTCACACACAATTTCCGGTCAACGAATATTTCTACACATTTGCCGATGCACACACATACAGGCACAAACATTCACAGACACAATAGAACATAAAAAATAGCATGCACACAAAAATACATACAAGAAATGTTCCGATTAGTCGTCGACTATGACAATGTCCTGCTAGGCGTCACTATAGTGACTTTTTACAATTCCACGATGACAAAGTCACCCTGGAAGTAAACCTCTGTCAGTTTGTGTAGAAATGTCATAGAAAGTGTCCTACGGCTTCAAAGTCACCCAGACGTCATTTATTCTATTAGGGTGACTCTTCCTGCTGGGTACATACCCACACACACACACACTGCATAAAAATGTAATGAAATTATATCAAGCATGGCCATTTTTATTCGAAACGGAAACGGAAACGGATGGCAGGAGCCGAACTGACAAATGTGTGAAGAAACGTGGAAACTTTGCAATAAAACTGTAAATCAAATTAAATTAGGGTGAAAATGCGAGAGCGAGAGGGATAGAGATGGGGATGGGGGGTGGTGTGAAGAGTACTTTCAGAGCAGTTAAGGATACTTCCACCGTTTGACACGATAACAATTGAAACTTTTGCCTGCAATCAGACTGATGGAGGAAAGCTCGGAAACAAACTAAATTTAAATGCAGTTTAATTTCGCACAACCGGAAAATTTAAATCGCTTTATAAAGTCCAATGGATACAACAGCTCAATACAAAACAACTCGACGAAAACAACAACAGCAATGGGAATAATGATAATAATAACAATCATAATAATATATGTATGTACTAATAATAATAATATGTAATAATAACAGTTATCATTACGGCAACATGGAGGGCTGGAAGGGCACTCGAAAAAAGCACAAATACGAAATGATTGTGCACATAAACAAAGAGAAAGAGTCACAACGAAGGCCATCAAATTTCCATTGACAGCATGCCCACAAGCAACGCGAAACAGACAACAGTAGCAAAACAAATAAAAATAAAAAAAATAAAAATAAAAAATAAAATAAAAAAATAAAAATAGAGAAAAAAATAAAATGAAATCAAGAACTCTTTCATCACCATTATCAACCAAAGAACCCACCATTGCTCTGACAACAACAAATTGCCTCGAACATCAACGCAGCAGCAACACCGATGAAACGGATGAAACGGATGAAATGGGCGAAACGGATGAAACATTTGAATGTGCAAGCGCCAACGGAGAAGATCCTGGCAAACACTTTAACTTTTCACATTCAACACCTTGAGGCGGAACACAAGAACAGCAACGAAAACAACACGAACAACAAGAACAACAACAACAACATTTTAAACAAAAATAATAACAAAGCACAAAATCAAATTGTGCCAAAGTCAGTCTCGTCTTTTACATTTTAAGCAAATTAAAAAAGCTTTAACTCCAACCACACCTTCAGCCTCGGCGTCCTGCTCACAAAGCTATACCACATCATATCCCCATAGCAGCCCTCCCCCAACAAACTCAAGTCATCTAGGCATCTATGCGGTGTGGCAGATTTTAATTCATTTCTTACCAGTACAGAAAATCTCAGCCAACATAGCATCAAAAAAAATAAAAATAAAAATACAAATAAAAAGAAAGGATTCGTAGGACAAGACGAAAATTGAAATTGCTTCATACTGGCATATGTATGTGTGTATTAATGTGTTTGTGTGTGTAGGTACTGATGTACACCATGCACGAGCGTGCGGCATTATGGCAAGCAAATCTCATGTTAAAAGGGTTAAATGCGGTATTTTCACCACTTGCGTTTACGCCTTGGGAACCAAAAATTACTTTAGGATATTTTTTCTGTTTCTGAAATAAAGAAATTGCCTCCGCTTCATTGACTTGTGTAAGATGCGGTAAGGGCGTACATTGCCGTCTCTATGGAGATCGCGGCTTTGTTTTTTTTTTTTTTTTTTTTTTAATACTTACGAAAGAAGAAAAAAGTTTTTAATACAAAATTTTCATCAATATCAATTTTTTCCAATGGCTAGGCCTGCGACTATTCATCATTTTTTTACTTTTTTTTTTTTTGTCTTCACGGCTACTTTTCAAAAGATTTTTTGGATCTACTAAAACTAAATCTTTAATATTTAAACTCTTTGTTCGTCCTTTTGAAACATTTTTGTGTGAGAGGGCAAATGCTCGGGGGCATCTTAAAGATAATAAGGAAAACAGAAGAAAGAGAGAGGGGAAGAGAGAGAGAGGAGGAGAGAAGATAGAGAGAAGAAAGAGAAGAGACAGAAGAAAGAGAAGAGAGAGAAGAAAGAGAAGAGAGAGAGAGAAAGAGAAGAGAGATAAGAAAGAGAAGAGAGAGAGAAGAGAGAGAGAGAGAGACAGAGACAGAGAAGAGACAGAAGAGAGAGAGAAGAGACAGAGAAGCGAGAGAGAAGGGAGAGAAAAGACAGAGAAAAGACAGAGAAGAGACAGAGAAGAGACAGAGAAGAAAAAGAGAAGAGAGAGAGAAGAGAGAGAGAAGATAGAGAGAAGAGAGAGAGAAGAGAGAGAGAAAGAAGGAGAGAGAAGAAGAGAAGAAAGGAGGAGAAGAAGAGAGAAGAAGGAGATAGAAGAGAAGAAGATAGAGAGAAGACAGAGAAGGAAGAGAAAAGAAGAGAGAGAGAAGAAGATAGAGAGAAGATGAGAGTAGAGATGGAGAGAGAGAGAGAAGAAGAGAGAGGATAGAATAGAAGATATGGGAGATCAGGAAAGAAAGATTTAAGAAGATAGAGAGGAGAATAAAAGATAGAGAGGAGGATAGAAGATAGAGAGGGAGTGGGAGTGGGAGAGCGAGTGGGAGTGAGAGAGCAAGAAGCGGAGAGAGCGATTTCATAATATATTTTGAACTGTATAGTGCGTCATCAGTCTTCTTGGAAAGAAAATTTCTTAATTTGCGATTTAGTGAGCTGGATAAACAATCGCTAGAACTATCGATAGTATCGATGTTTTCAAACTATCGAAAGCATCGATGATTTGTGAAGACTATCGTAGTTTTGAGTCATTGATATTAACTTTAGCTTTGGAAAGGTCGTGCTGGCGGTGACACAGACGGTTTTTTTTTTGTAAATAAACAGATACATACCTAATAATGCGTTATCCACATTTGGACGACAGTCGCTCGGAAATTTATCTTTCGATTATCAAAATTATTGATCATCGAAACTATCGGTTATCGAAGCTATATTATTGAACCTATCGATTATTGAAACTATCGATTATCGGAACTATCGATTATTGAACCGGTCGCTTTCCTAACCTATCGTATTAACTAATCGATTATTTAGGCCATCGATTATTGAACCTATCGATTTTGAAACTTTTGATTATTGAAGCTATCGATTATTGATGCTATCGACAATTTCGAAAATCCGTTTTAAAACGATCGATTATTAATCGCATAGATTATCGAAACTATCGAAAAATATTTAGACAAACATTTTAAAGGGACCGCATGGTTGAATGTTTGCGGGAAAATGGACGCTACTTTCGACGAAAAATTTTTCAATTCGATTTTAATGGATAATGGAGAGGTGTCGCTGGTCAGAGGTTGTAAGAAAATGGCTTGGGCTGTATACAGTTAAAAGTCCCACACAACTCTCTTTGCATTATAGACAGAGGACTACCAATCAGTGGCACCAGATTGACAGACCGCTTCCCATTTTGAGGGATTTTTGGATTTTGTTTTAAATAAAAATCACTCCAAATATTTGAAAGGGATTTTTTGTGCCCATTTTTCTATAAAAAAAATACATACTTAGGGTCATAGTTACTAAATAGTTTAAGCTAAGGCTAAATCTTAATCTTTCGAAGTAATAGTGGTAGCTACCAAGTCAAATTAAACCGGTCTTAGAGAATTCGATATTCGATAAATGTGCTGCCAGATTTGTAGATTTAAGTCCAAAAATATATGGTTTTTGCTATTTTCGAAAACTCTTTCAAACTAGCAGGCCAGGCCGATGGAAAAACGTTAAAATTTGAACAAAATTATATATAATATATTTTTTTTTTTTGGATTTTTTAAACATATAGCCCAAAATCCACCATTGTGCGAGAGCCCGATGCGAGAGTGCGCGACGTCACGAAAATGTTTTGCGTGACGCATTTCAAACTCCAATGAGAGTTTTGCGTCACGCAGATGATAGCATAATTTCGCTTCTAGTAAAGCAATATTTGAACCGAGTACCAATCTAACGAATACCGAGTACTCATAAAGTTTATACGTTATCACTTAAGCTTAAATTTTAATTCAAAATTTTCAAAAAAATTTTCAAAATGAACCAAAGCACGCGAAATATTTTAAAAGCTCTTTTTCACGGAACAGTGAACAGTTTTTGTTTTATTAGTTTAAACGAGTACCCAATAGCGAGTACTCAAAAAATAGCTACATCATTAACCCCTGTCAAATTGCATCGCAACGAAAAATATTCAATTTTTCAAAATTTTCTCGCTACGAGGTCTCGCAGTCCGCTACATTGGAGCTTGAACCATATGATTGAATGTATTGAAATTTGTGTGCGTCTCGTCTCGCGCTCTCGAATCGGGCTCTCGCAATATTGGATTTTGGGCTTTATAAACCAGGTTTAATTGATTCGCTAACTACGAAAATTTAAGCGAAAGCTAAGAATTTACTTAAACCTCCCTTCAGTACGGAAAGTGGCTATTGCCGTATTTGGGCTAACCATTTCGGTACCCACTCGTTGGTACCTATATATATCACTAACCCAAAGTAGGGTTGCGTGTAAATCTATAGCAAGTACGAAATATGACAACTGCTACACTAAAAACAAAAGCAAAAATTATCCCTCTTGTTTTTTTTCGATTCTTTTGCTGTATATTTTGCTTTTATTCAGTGCTGCCGACTTGACGATTTTGTCTTACTTTTCGAGCAGATATTGTCAGGCCCATTTAGTAGAAGCCCCACTGAAATAGCAACCTACTTGGTATCAGCGAAGTGAATGCCTACTTCGGGGGTACCTAAATATTTGAGGTGCTAAAGGTAAGCGAAGCGGTGGCGATTGCCTACCGCCTAGGACATCGCCGTGTTAAATTCTCCGCTGAAAAACATTCAAAGTAGATTGACGAGGAACTAACCCCCACAACCCGGTAGTAGTTAGCGATTTCGTTAGCTCGGAAGTAGCTCCGTGTACTGAAGGGCTGGCTGGTAACTACCACCCTTAAGGGGGTCTTCTCATTCAAAACCCGTTTTTTGGACCCTTTTTAAAAAAATTCTTATTTGAAAACGCAACGAATAATTGAAAACTTTTTTTATTTATTGTATTACAAAAGGTTCAAAGTAAATAAAAAAATTTATTTTGCCTCGATACGTGGGCTGTTCAAAAAGTAATGAGACTTCAAAGTTGGTGGTGAAAAAAAAGGTGCCGTCACGGCGGCCACGATTCCGGGTCTCCGGAGCGTCCGAAATGGAAAAAAAAAACGGGGTTATAATCAGTATAGATGTAATTCTCGGGTGAACCTCAAGCTTAATTTTGTGATTTTTTTTGACAAAATGGCGGCCATTAAAAAAAAAATTTAAATTTCGGGCTTTTTTTTTTGTAGTTTAGTGTAAAAAAAAAAATAGTAAAAAATTTTTTTAAATTATGGTCGAGGTTCACCCGAGAATGGTGACAATTCTGCGTCGATTCCACTTTGTTTCATGAAAATCGGTTCAATTGAACTGGAGATATCATGGCCGCCAGTTCGAAAAACGTGGTTTCGAGATAAACGCGTTTAAAGTTTAAAGCAACGCAAAAATTACTCGTTTTAGCGCAGATCTTGCTCGACAAAGAAGGCTATATCCTCTAAACTATTTCGAATTTCAAAAAATCCTTTTAGGGGCATATTCACAACTACCCAAGCTATAAATAAATGCAAAAAAAAAAAAAAAGTCGAAAAAAAAGTTGCTCAATGAGAAGACCCCCTTAAAGTTCTTTCACAATTCGAATGAAATTCATTCCCTCGTTGAATAAGAGAGAAACACAAGTTTCTTGGAATAAGTACTAGCGAAGCTCAAAGATAGAGATTTAAGGATTCAATGGACATAAAATATTCATGAATGAATGGGAAAATTCATAAACTTATGAAATTCCAATTCAGCAGGACACTTTGATCAGCAACTCTCGGAAGGCGCAGCGGCGCTTAAAGAGCATCACTACTTAATTAAGACCGGAAAAAAGAGCAACTGATATTTTCGTATTTATTTTTATAATTTGTTGCTTTTTTTTTTTCTTCCTTCATTTTGCAAACTTCCAGTTAAAGGGATAAAAGGCAAAGTGCTCAAAGGAATTTTCATGTTAATTGATTAAACGAATTGAGGGCAGTGCTATTAGGAGCGCGGCGGCGCGCCCAACCCTTTGAACACTTGTTAAATGTTGTTTTTTTTTTTTTTGATATTTTTAACATTTTTTTTTTTTGGCATTTTCAATTATGCAAAATGAACGAAATTCGAAAATACCACTTAAATTCGATAGATCCTTAAAGGATACGCGGCTTTGTATGGCATCGTGCTTAGTCATTAATGTTGTCGACGGAAGTGTTGATACCGAAGGAGAGCAAATAAAAAAAACTTAACAACGAAGGCAACGAATCGACTAGGCCTTTCCAAACTGGGCATAGGCATGGCATGGCATGGGCATGGGCATGGGCATGGGCATGGGCATAGGCATGGGCTGGGCATGGGCATGGGCATGGGCCTGTGCATGGGCCTGGGCATGGGCCTGGGCATGTGTTGCTATGGTGTATTAATGCGGCAGAACTTAGTATTTTGAGGAAACTGTTCGTCCACCATCACTTCTTCGAAAATGTGTATAGCTACTCGACGACTATGCTTTTCTTTTTCGCTAAGTTTTTTTCTGGTTCGGTTTCTTTTTTTTTCAGTTTTCTTATTTTTCTCCTTATATTCAATACTTGCAGTTTCTTGTTCGTCGTTTTTCCCTGCTTAATGCGTGTGTATTTAAATTTAAATGTTTGCTTATGGTTGGGTCTCGTCTGTTGACTTAAGTGATGAAATGTGCCGAATGCCCCTGGGGTGGATTTGGTCGTAACCAACGAATTGAGTGAATTTTTCTTTTCCTTCTTCGTTTTCATTCATCTTTTTTTTTTTGTCCTTTTTTGTTTTTTTTTTTGTTTTTGTTTTTGCCCCATGTTTATGATAAGCTGGCTAGCAACGTTGACCGAACTAAGAGCTAAGAGAAACGAACTGAACCGATCCGCTAGCAGCTTACAGCGAAGAAAATCCATCTACCCAACGTCCCATCAACGTTGGAGAATCATCATCATCAACAAGCAACAACACCTAACAACACCAATATGAAAATCCTAATAGAGCTAAACGTGAACGCCGTTGACGTGTTCGAGCGAAATATGTCATAAACAAAAGTGTCGTGAAGGGAAAGAAAAGGAAAGGAAAGGCCAGGACAGGACAGCACAAGCAATGCAAGACAAGGCAAGGCAAGGCAAGGCAAGGAAACGTAAGGAATCGAGACGACACGATACGAGCGCGATGTACCGACAGCGGACGGACCTACTTGAAGGAAGTATCAAACTGCGAAAGTGTTGAGTAAGGCAAAAAGGAAGAGCGTATTATAAAGTAATTAATTTAAAAGCTACTGGATTTAGACCGTTCAAAGTAAGTTGGCCAAAAGCTGTGCAAATTTTTATGAAAATGGAATGTTTTAAGCTGGAAGAAGTGATTAAAAAAAAAATGAAAAATAAAAAACAAGAGATGAAGAATTACCATTTAATGTTAAAGGAATTAAAATTCCATAACACAAAATGAAGACAACAAAAGTAGCCACATTAAGAATCTCTATTTACGTTGTTATTTTAACCTCAAAAGACGTGGCCGTGAAGAATATTATTTCGAGCTTGGAATTTATTTAAGGGGATAGTGGTAGTACCCCTATATTTAAGCAGAAAGTCGGCATGTTGTGATTCTATTTATTTGTTTGAAGATATGAAAATAAATTTTGTGTAGTTATTTCATATACTTAAACATTATACTTGGTTGATTTTTTGTTTGAATATGTGATAAATCATATAAGTACATAAAGGGCACTACGCACAGAGACCATCGGTGGCCCGAAAAGGCGAAAACAATGAAAACTGGAAAAGAAAGAACCCTAAGAATCGACATAACAAACATCCAGCACCGAACTGGAAGTTGAACCCAGGGCCTTTCGTAAGAAAATTCAAATTACTGGCCGGATCATCATTGTAAGCTACAGCTTGCTCTTTTTACACAGAAAGACTTTTGTGCGTAAATACAACAAAATTTTTAATCAATATAACAAATTCGTTGTTAAAACTCAGCCTATCACACTTTTTGTTATATTAACAAATCGTTTAATTGGGACAATTACTCGAAGTATTAACACTGAACAAAAATTTTCAGCAAACGATTTGTTATATTAATAACAACCAAAGGTATTAATAAAAATCAACCAATTATTTTAAATAAATAAAAAAGGAAAAAATGCCTCATCTACATATTCCATAATAAAAATTTGAGTCTGCAAAGTCAGTTTACGGAAGATAATTATACATTATAACATCATAAACATATGTGAGGTAATTTTTGATTATTTTGTCCCTTCTTGTATGTAATAGCGCGTTTCCATATGGTGTTTAACTCGCGTTTAAGCGTTTAGGGCCCTAAACGAGGTGTTTAACTCGTGCTTTGCCATACAAAAGTTAAACGCGAAAACGAAGTGTTTATCTCTAAAACACCTCATAAACACTTTCATCGATAGGAAAAAATCGATTTATCGTATCGAAATTTCATGCATATCTAACTGTCAAAAGAAAATCACAACAAAAAACGATGGCAATGTTGCCAAAAGCAAATATAAAAATTCCCTACAAACTACAAAAAAATTCCCCTAATTCCTTTAAACAAGGCAAAATTCTAAAAAAAAATATGTATAATTTGCGCAAGGCATAATCTTGTATTGTATGATTCTTGGTAGAGTATCGATGCTCAACGATAGTTTTTTTCCAAAAATAATAAAATTAAGATTATGGGCCATGTCACAGAAGTCGATTTCAAAACCGTGTAAAAATTAAAATCCTCCTAAATTCTTTCAGATATAGTTTTTTCTGGGTTTTCCACTTCCACCTCCACGAGACGAGACGTTTATTTTGTCATTTTAATTGATCGACAAGAAACTATATTCAAAATATATCTTAATATTTAAGAATATACCAAAAATTCCCTACATTTTTCCGATTTCAATTAATCTGTCCCTTTTTCCCTTCAAGTGATTTTCCTACAAATGGCAACACTGCTTGCAATTGTAAATAAACAAACAGCTGTCAAACTTAAGCACCTCGCATAAGTGGAAACGCTCGAAGTGTTTAGCTAAACATCTCAGAGTTAAACACTATATGGAAACGCACTATAAGTCCGCATAAATCTAATGAGAATTTTAGAAAAATATTTAAATATGTAAGTACTTTCAAAAATTTCAAACAAAAGTTGTGTCAATATAACAAAAATTTCAAACAAAAGTTTTGTCAAGCGTTAATACTTTTGGTTTTTAATACAACAAAATAATCAACCAAATTATTATTCAAAATTTAATTTTACGAACTTTTCCCGAATTTCGTGATTTGTTTGAAATTTATAATTGGGAAAATTAAAAAAACCGATGAATTTGCCCGACGTCTCAGCCTTTCGCATCGAGCTCTCGCAATATTGGATTTTGAGCTTTATTCATTTATTTTCTAAAAAAAAAAAAAAAAAAAAAAAAATTAAAGCCAAAAACTAGTTCAAAATAATCAATTTCGCCTGTCGAATTCAAATCGAATGATTTTGCATCGAAATTGAAAGCTAGCACACCACTTTCTCGAATTCGAATCGGATTCGGATCGAAATCTAGAATATACCCAATAGACTACTAGGTAGATAAATTTGATAATTAGTGAATGGGAAAAAAACAATTAAAATTTGAAAGCATTCAACGTGAAGGAATCAATTCAAATTTTAATTCATTCATATTTTTCAATTCAAAAGAATGCATTCAAAAATTTTTTGAGTTTCAAAGAATGTATTATATTAAAATTTTCATTCAATTCAAATTTTGTGCTAAATTCATTCATTATGTGCGGCATCGTTTTCACCGACATCAAAGGTTTTGTTACCCAAAAAATCGTGGGCCGCTCGCTTTGAAACGCAAGATTTTCTTTTGATTTGCACACAACAGCATTCCACATTCTCAATATTTTGTACATTAGGAAAAATTTTTTCTTAAGCCCTACCAAACCTACCAAGCCTCTCCTGTAACACATTTTCTTGTAAATAGAATACAGCAAATTAATTTTATATATATGTAAGTATGTATATACAATATAAAAATTAACTTCGATAAGAAAACTGTATACGGACAGACAGACAGAAAAGCTGTAAATTGCTTTGTGTGACGCTCTATACACGTGGTTCATCCATCACAGTATTACAAGCGTCAGTGCACCCATTTTGCGACATCACTGGGCATGGCCCGAATCGGCGAACATGGGTCGAGTTCCGGTGCTATCAGCACCTTATAGATACCACAGCCACCACGATACTCCCCGAAGGGCCATACCCCAAAAGACCGGGCAGAAAGCTGAAACGAATTCTGGGGCTCCCGGTCCCCGTTATAGATAAGGGCTTGAATACAACTATAACTAGTATAGCTGTACCACACCAACACTAATTGCAGATCGTATGGTTAACCCTGCGTACATTTCAAAATTTCAAACAAATCACGAAGTTCGGGAAAAATTCGTAATATTAAAATTTGAACAAAAATTTGGTTGATTATTTTGTTGTATTAAATACCAAAAGTATTAACACTTGACAAAACTTTTGTTTGAAATTTTTTTAAAGTGCATATAAATATTTTCCTAAAATTCTCATTAGCTTTATGCGGACTTACATACAAGAAGAGACAAAATAATCAAAAATTAGCTCACATATGTTTATGATGTTATAATGTATAATTGTCTTCCGTAAACTGACTTTGCAGATCCTAATTTTTATTATGGAATATGTAGATGAGGCATTTTTTCCTTTTTTTTATTTATTTAAAATAATTGGTTGATTTTTAATACCTTTGGTTGTTGATATTACAAATCGTTAACTGAAAATTTTTGTTGAGTGTTAATACTTCGAGTAATTGTCCCAATTAAACGATTTGTTAATATAACAAAAAGTGGGATAGGCTGAGTTTTAATAACGAATTTGTTATATTGATTAAAAAATTGGTTGTATTTACGCACAAAAATCTTTCTGTGTATGCATACTCTGCGTTTGAAATATTCATGCTGCAGACCATAAAGGAATTTTTTTTTTTACAGATTTTTCAAGTTTCAAATTTCAATTTAAAATTGTAGCTACAAGTATTTTGTAGACTATTTAAAAATGCATGCAAAAATACATCTTACTTTAAAGTGCTATAACTCAATAGCGGTACCTTTTAGGCCAGTCGTGCAAGAACAAAAAACATAGCCCTTGACATTAAGTATCTCATGTTAAAATTATGCATAAAGTTGCCTGGACACCCGGTATATGCACAACAAGATGCTTTTGGGTATTAAATTCTTCTCTAAAAATCCATAATTCGTGCCTACTTCGACGAAAATATACAATATATAGAAATACAATTCAGGATTAAGAGGAATATTTATAAATCAAAAAATTTTCTTATGAAATCTGATTTAATACAACATTGATATACAGTCGATTCTTGTGAATTGAAACCTTTGATAACTCGAAATCTCGATATTTCGAAGTTCATAATCATGAGTTCCATAGAAATTCTCAGCATTCGAAAACAATGCGAAGCAAAAAGATTGCACACACACACATAACATAGATAGCACAAAAATCCGTATCCTTGTTGCATGTGGACTTGTTATTGTAGTGATTATTTTGAAAAATATTCCCATTCGTTTGGTTGCTTTAGTTTCAGTAGGCAGTAGAGCTGTTACTAAAGGAATAACGAGCCGCATCCGACATATTCAGAATAGAGATGGGGCGATATTCCAAAAAACACGGAATTTAAATCCCATTCAACACGTTTGGGAATTTGTAGCAAGATAAATTGATTACTTGGCTTCCAAATAAAAAGAAGCTTTAAAAGATACTTACAGTATTCGAAGCAGATAAGTTGATTCTATTTATATCAAATCATATTGAAGTTGAGAGTGGACTAACTAAAGACTATTATCAGCCCGATTCTGAAATATTCCGGGCAACGAATTCCCCGCGAAATTTACTTTTCTCGGGAGTAAACTTCTTCTTTTTAAAATATTTGAGGGAAGAAATTTGATAGGGAATGGGTGGTTGACCCATAAGTTTCCTTACCCAATCTATTTAAAAAAGGAGAATTTTAGTCTCGAGAAAAGTAAATTCCCCGGGAATTTTCCGAATCGGGCTGTATCTATTTCGAGTCTTTGATTTTAACGAAATCTAAACCAAGAAAGTATTCGTTTTTAAATTATTTAAACTTAAGCCATGTGTTTAGTTTTTATCCCTTTTACTGTAATATATGCGAGAATTTAGGGTTTTTTTCTTCGTTTTTATATACTTATTTTTATATATGTATGATCAGGGCTCGGATTTTGTTTATTATAAATTTAAAGCATACTTTATGGAGTACAAATCTTATTCAACTCACATAAACTTAAGATTCAAATCGATTTTTAATTGCAATATCAATTTTTTCGAAGTTATAAAAGGTGTTGGGCGTTTCAAATTCCCTCAAATTATTCGCAAAATGTTGATAAGAAAAACAATTTGCCCCATAAAGTATGCTTTAAATTTATAAAAGTCAACAAAATCCGAGTCCTGTATATGATCTTTCGAAAAACTGAAAATTTTGGTTAGTTTTGTTTAAAATTGATATTTATGGGGTGTATTTAAATTTTAGTCTTCGACTATATGTTCAAAAGGGTAGGCATCCTTTTCAATTTGTAAAAAAAAAAAAAAAAAAAAAAAAAAAAAAAAAAACTCATTAAAAAAATCTAACACATAATCAGGTATGGGCACTACCACAATGGTAGCGCGGGCGCAAATTAGTGTGCGTATTTATTTTCGTTCGAAATCTTCCGCAATGCGACGCAGGTCTTGCCAGTTCAACGTTTTCAGTCGAACTGAAATAATTTTCGTTTCTCTGCTTGCTCTCGCATTATTGTGTACGTACACAAAAATGAGAGAGCGCAGAACTTGGAGCGGAACTTTGCCCATACCCGCACATAATTGATTATTACTTGAGCTCGGATTTTGAATTTTTTTGAATTTTTTTGCATTTAACTGTGCTTTTTGAATATTTTATTCACTGACCTTAAGCTCGAAAAAAACGTGTAGTATTTCTACAAAGGAAAAATTAATTCTAAAGCTCGAACAAAAACGGAATATATTTTCGATAAAAAAAAAGGCATTTTTTGTTAACTTAACAAATCAACATTTTAATAAGCATAACAGGTTGGCTGATAAGTCCCCGGTCTGACACATAGATGGCATCGCTAGTATTAAATGCATATTATTTTTATATAGTGGCAACCTTCAAATGATTCGTGTCAAAATTTGACGTCTGTAAGTCAATTAGTTTGTGAGATAGAGCGTCTTTTGTGAAGCAACTTTAGTTATTGTGAAAAAAATGGAAAAAAAGGAATTTCGTGTTTTGATAAAATACTGTTTTCTGAAGGGAAAAAATACAGTGGAAGCAAAAACTTGGCTTGATAATGAGTTTCCGGACTCTGCCCCAGGAAAATCAACAATAATTGATTGGTATGCAAAATTCAAGCGTGGTGAAATGAGCACGGAGGACGGTGAACGCAGCGGACGCCCGAAAAAGGTGGTTACCGACGAAAACATCAAAAAAATTCACAAAATGATTTTGAATGACCGTAAAATGAAGTTGATCGAGATAGCAGAGGCCTTAAAGATATCAAAGGAACGTGTTGGTCATATCATTCATCAATATTTGGATATGAAAAAGCTCTGTGCAAAATGGGTGCCGCGCGAGCTCACATTTGACCAAAAACAACAACGTGTTGATGATTCTGAGCGGTGTTTGCAGCTGTTAACTCGCAATACACCCGAGTTTTTGCGTCGATATGTGACAATGGATGAAACATGGCTCTATCACTACACTCCTGAGTCCAATCGACAGTCGGCTGAGTGGACAGCGATCGGTGAACCGTCTCCGAAGCGTGGAAAGACTCAAATGTGCGCTGGCAAAGTAATGGCCTTTGTTTTTTGGGATGGGCATGGAATAATTTTTATCGATTATCTTGAGAAGGGAAAAACCATCAACAGTGACTATTATATGTCGTTATTGGAGCGTTTGAAGGTCGAAATCGCGGCAAAACGGCCCCATATGAAGAAGAAAAAAGTGTTGTTCCACCAAGACAACGCACCGTGCCACAAGTCATTGAGAACGATGGCAAAAATTCATGAATTAGGCTTCGAATTGCTTCCCCACCCACCGTATTCTCCAGATCTGGCCCCCAGCGACTTTTTCTTGTTCTCAGACCTCAAAAGGATGCTCGCAGGGAAAAAATTTGGCTGCAATGAAGAGGTGATCGCCGAAACTGAGGCCTATTTTGAGGCAAAACCGAAGGAGTACTACCAAAATGGTATCAAAAAATTGGAAGGTCGTTATAATCGTTGTATCGCTCTTGAAGGGAACTATGTTGAATAATAAAAACGAATTTTGACAAAAAAATGTGTTTTTCTTTGTTAGACCGGGGACTTATCAGCCAACCTGTTACATATTCAAATTCCGAGGCCTAATTATTACTCATTAATGGGCAGTTTTTCATTTTTTTCTCTCGAAAATTGAAATCATTTATTTAATTTATTTATTAATTGTTGGGTTAAAAACTTTATTTTGTAGCCCTAATTAAGTGAAAAGTCACTATCATTATGTAAATTTTTGGCCCGAGCCTTTAATATTTCAAACTCTCGAT
>CM035806.1:1954601-2104601 GCA_020466095.1 Chlorops oryzae | reverse complement strand
AAAATATGGGGGTAATAAACAAACGAAGATCTCTGTAGACTTTGCAAGTCAGAGCAGGAAACAGCAGAGCATGTTGTATGTAGTTGCCCTGCTGCGGCTAGGCGCAGACTCACGTGTCTAGGGGCAAAAATAATGGTCCCTCAAGGAATTAGTCGTTTCAGTCCTTTAGAAATTCTAAGATTCTTTAATAGTCTTCAATTATGCTAAAGGAATACGGGCTGAACAAAAGATCTTTTAGGTCGTGGTGCTTTACAGCCTACATAATAATAATAAAATATCGGTCAAGAAGGTCCGAAAACTATGTAAGAAAAAGTTTTTAAGAGGGGTTAATACGGGTACCTAAATTTTTAAAAGCTCATAACTCAGAAATTTAAGACATTATAGGAAAAAAAAAAAAATCAAAATTGCTGTACCCATACGTCCACGTCTACTGGACGTACCCATGTATGCTGACCAGAGTATAAACAAAGTATTGACGAGCTCAATTTTTCTTGGTTGATGCCGCCCACATACCTAAGATTTATGGAGTCGGAAAGCGGAAGTCATTTGTGCATTAATATTATAACTGAAGAATGATTGATGCTTCCCTTAGCAAAACATACAGCCCCGATTCGGAATGTTCCCGGGGAACGAATTCCCGGGGAATTTACTTTTCTCGAGAGTAAACTTCTTCTTTTTTAAATATTTGTGGGAAGAAATTTGATGGCGAATGGGTATTTGACCCCCATACCCATTATTTTCCTTACCCTATCTATTTAAAAAAGGAGAATTTTAGTCTCGAGAAAAGTAAATTCCCCGGGAACATTTATGTATGAATATGGGCAAATCTAGGAAAAAGTAAACCAAGTGCCGAAAATTAAAAGGTTTTTTTTTTTTTAATTAGAAAACTTTTTCCCGGAATCCCATGAATATCAATTTCAGTTCCTGTGCCCCGCTTGGCCTTTGAAAGATTTCGCCGAATTACGAAAATTATCACGATTGGAAGAAATTCGAAGAATTTTCCCCTCCTCGCAATGTGCTTTATAGAACAAGCAAGGAAGGACCTGAAAGCGTCTCCAGAGCTGCAATATATATTGTTTTCTTTTATATTCAATTAAAAAGACCTCAGAGGAATTTGGATGCTCGACGTCACGGTTGCCACTTATGGTACAATTGTACCAAAATTGGTACATTTTTTATCGTTTGGTACATTGGTACACAATTTCTCAAATTGGTACATTTTCCAGATGGTTGCAAATCGATGATACTAGGTATGTTCCCGTGCTACACGAAACTGCCCAATTTTCATACATTTTTAAAACATTGGCCAGTTTTCGGCAGTTTCGTGCAGTACGGGAAACAGGCCTAGTATTTAAAGAAAGTGATTTTGCGCCAACCCTGTTCTCAAAAACTGGTATAGCTGCAACAGTGATTGAGTTCATGGTGCGAGGCGTAGTGATGAAAAAAATCTCTATCCGATTCATCAGTATCACGATTAATCGAAGGCAGCATTTATTAATTGATGCCTTCTACACAACTCAATTGATACCTCGATTCTCGTTTTCTAGGCGAGAATAAAAATAATCGGCCTGATTATGTTTCCAGGATCGAATCCGTTCGGATTTTCAATTTTTATGAATGAAAAAGCTCTTTTTCATTCATAAAAATTTGAAAATTTTTTGCATTTTGCACAAGTTAAATACCGTTTGATTTCAGTCGGGAAGATTTTAAAGCTTTAATTATCATTACACTGTCAAAGTTCTGTCAGAAGATGATGTTTCAATTTCGCCGTTACTTGCGAATTTCAGTTATTTAAATTGAATGTGACCCTGATGTAATCGCAACTCAGTGGTCTCTTTTAAGGCTTTCCAATGTTGATTTAAAAAATTGCACCAGCTTGGAAACGTTTTGGGAAAAAGTAAGATTATTTAAAAATGGATTCGGTGAAATTGCTTTTAACGAACTAGTTAAATTTGTTAATGACTTAATGTGCTAACCCCACAGTTTCTGCAGCTGCAGAAAGAAAGTTTTTCGATTTTTTTAATAAAAACGAAACTAAGAAAAAGTTAGAATACGCCCACTTAATAATTTATGCTGTCAAAAGAGCTGTGTAAAATAATTAATAATGTGGTACTCATGCACTTCGCAAATTGTGGGAAATGAGAAATTTGTACACAACTGTCAAAATTTTATGAAAATTTACGATGGGAAAAGTTGCGAAGGCATTGCGAAGCTGCATGAGTCCCACTAATGATTCTCTAACGTTTGGTCACCTAAAGACTGTTTTTTTTAGTATTATAATTTAAAAAATATTTTTTGCACAAAAAGAATATTTCGTGCAAAGCATTGTACCTTTTTATTTTGGTTTTTTGGCTGAATACTGTTTTTGTTATTACTTTTTTGTATAATAAATATGCGAAGCTAAAATATTTTTTTGGTACATTTTTTTCGGTTTTGGTACATTTTTTGGATTGGTCTGGTACAAAAATACTTAAGGCGAGTGGCAACCTGCTCGACGTCCATAATAAACTTTTGCATCGCCCCTAAAGCATCGTCCTAAACGCCTATTCTCCTTCTAAATAACTAGACGAATGAATCGAAAGGTTAATTTCTGTTGATCTATATGCAAACTTTGAATAGTCTTTTATTTTTAAGCTCATCGAAGTTTTTTTTTTTTTTTTTTTTTTTTTTTTTTTTGTATCATTGCTAATTTCACGGAAATCGAAGAATTCTCATATTGATCTGAAGAACACTTCCATTTATTGCAGCGTTCGCAACGCCAACTCTTTCAACTTTCAACTGGTGTGTTTCTTATTAATAAAAATGTTTTTTATTCCTGTATTTTCGATAAGCCTACCGCTTACCGAACTTTTAATTCAAGTAAATAATGTAAAATATCAACAAAAACTATTGCCAAAATGAATTAAGGGGACCTCCTTCTGGTCTAGAATTTTTTGAAAATCGTTTTTTTTTTTTTTTTTTATATATTTCGGAAGAATAGACTTCTAAGAATATGCTGGCAAAGTTTCATGAAGATATTGACAATATTTTCTTTGCTACAGCCGTTTTAGTAGGTGGAGACAGCAGGCAGCGCGCTTGATCAAAGCAACTTTGAACCACTTTTTTTGAAATGGCGTACATGAAAACAAAAAAAAACCATCGAACCGATTCGTCTGAAATTTTTATATGTTATTCACAACATCGATGGCTATCGGGTGAGCTACAGCCAAAATTTTATTTCAAGAACTTCATATTTTTTCATTAAAAAAATGGGCAAAAAAAGGGCGTTTTTTGATGTGTTAAATTAAAAAATGCGCCATTTTGTAATTTAAAAAAAATTTTTTTTTTGTTGTAGCTCACCCGATGGCCGCATTCATTCTGATAAATAAATAATTTTTTTTTTCGGATAACCCGAACTTACGAAATCGTGCACGCCACGGAGGTACTTTTTAAAAAAGCGTCTATTTCGCCGCCATTTTTAAAAAATAAAAAAAAAAACAAAAAAAAATACAACAACATTTTTTTCGGATTGTCAATAAATCAAACAAAAATCCTGCAAGCCTAGAACCCCGTTTTTTATTTGGCTTAATACCAAAAAAAAAAAAAAAATCATGAAAATACCCTTAATTTTCGTGCTCTAAAACAGAAGGTCCCCTTAAATTTAAAACTAATAACAAAATAAAATTCCGACTTACCGGAGCCAATGACGTTTCGTAATCGCTGTATGGCAACAAATCGCGTCGAATTGATCGGCTATCCAGACAATCAGGATTATATAGAACGCGGTCGTAGCATCGTTGAAGAATTCAGACATGATTGCTTCCATACCTTGAAGGAAAGATTTTTTTATATTTTTTTTTAATTTAACTTATCTAACCTTGAATAGAGGTTTATTACAAAATAATTTCGCTCTCCGTCCACCCTCTTTGAAACGAATTCAAAAAATCACTTATCGCACACACTAATTAGCGAAATCGGCACAACTTAAACTTTCGCATTTCCCGAACAAACACCAACCCTTATCAATCGCTTTCGAGGCTTGTGAAAAAGAACCCTTTTTTTTTTCATATCGCAATCAACTGCCGACGAATCCATCAGTATTGGATGGAAATTTTCTAGGAGTTCGCTGCTTTCCAGCGGTACAGAAAAATTGATGGAAAAACATTTTGAATTGTGCCGACGACGACTTTGTGTGACTAGTATGCGATGATATTTATACCTTTTTGGTTCCCTGAAATTATTTTCGGCTAGGCAAGGAAAAACTTACCGACAAGAGCCAAAATGACCGTAAGCAATGGCGCAATTGGAAACCTCGCAGTAATATTGAACTCGAGCATTTGAATAAGATCGACTGCAAATTGGGGAACATTTAAATTAACTTTAATTAGAATTTATGTTTTTATTGTTTTTTTTTTTTTTTGGGTTTTGTTTAACTCACCAATAAACACAAATATTTGATGATGCGAAAAACGAAGGAGCATCGAGATTGAAAAAGTCTGAAAGCGCATAAGAAGACTTTTAATGATAAAACTCAATCTTTTTCGGGGCACACTCAGAGAGGACGATTCCATTTAACTGCGCTGCTAGCCTAATGCCGCGTTTCAATATGGTTTTAAACTTTGAATTGTTTAGCTTAAACCTTAAACACTTCGATAAAACACTACCGTTTCCACCTGCACGAAGGTGTTTAAGCTTGACAGCTGTTGGTGTATTTTCAATTGATTTAGGGCTGCCAGCTTTTCAAGCGCTAAATTTAGTAATTTTTTGGGCATACAATTCTAGTTGCTGGCCGTTTCTCGGATTTGGCGTAGAATGGCCACCTGATTTCAAATCTGAAATCCATTTTTGGCGGTCGTCGCTGTTTAAGGAGATATCGAGCTTTAAAGCTTGTATGAAAATGCAATGTAAACAGTGCTCGGACTTGACAAATTTTTAAAGCTGGTAGATTTTTAAAGAAGAGGTGGTAGATTTTTATAAAAATTGGTAGATTTAAAAGTTGTTTAAAATAGTAATACAATATAATATATTGAATATATCACATC
Organism: Chlorops oryzae; assembly: GCA_020466095.1. Classification (NCBI taxonomy): domain Eukaryota; kingdom Metazoa; phylum Arthropoda; class Insecta; order Diptera; family Chloropidae; genus Chlorops; species Chlorops oryzae. The sequence goes on along the minus strand of CM035806.1, from coordinate 2,099,580 downwards.
TGATCATGTATAAAATTGGGAAAATTACTTGTTTTTAGGTATTTTCTCTTATAACAAAAATAATGTGTCAATATTTATTGGATGTCGATAAGCGCCAGTACTGCCATTCTTGACAATAGGAAGCTGCCAACATATTTCTTAATAATACATATCATTGAACCACGTTTTTTTATGTTCTCAATTATTCTAAATGATCATAAAATAATTAAAACAAATGCATACGTAAGTAAATAAAAAGTGGTAGATTTGGACCGAGAGTGGTAGAAAGTAAAAAATTGTGGTAGATCTACCACTAAAGTGATAGAAGTCCGAGCACTGAATCTCGCCGGTCACACGTATGAAAACATGTTTTGAAACAATTTTTAAGTAGAGAAAGACGTGAGAAGAAAAGAGATGGTTGTTTGTTGAATGTTCCGAAAAAATCTTGTTTCTCTTTCTTTCTCATGCATTCAAATGGGATGTTTTCGAAACATGTTTCATAAGTGTGACCGGCGAGAATGTGTAAACATTGTGAAAACAGACTGACAGCTGATAATGGTGCTGCCAGACGTTTTGTTCTGAAAAAATCTATCAATTGGTAAGATTTAATAGGTGGATAATGAAAAAATGGGAAATTATGAGCATTATTTATCTTGAATTACGCGATTTTTTTTTAATTACGGCTTTTTGGTTTTAGTTTTTTTAGTAAAAATGAAAAATTTTTCTTAAAAATCGCACGATTTGGATTGCAGATTTAAAATCAGGAGGCCATTCTACATATATTATATATGTATACCAAATTTCAGCCAAGTTCCAGAAACGGCCAGCAACTAAAATTATGCCAAGTTTTTTTTTTTTTTTTGCACAATTAAGTTCAGCCCTATTCTAAGTTAATATTCGCCGGGAAGTTTTTCGATAACAATTCTTTCTATGCGGAAAAAGGGAGTGTGATGACTTTTGCTCCCATTGTATTCCCTTCCCAGGGGTGCATGAGGAAGTTTAGAAAGTTGTGGACCAAAATTTGAACCATTTGAATTTTCCAAAAATTTTCATACAAAATTAATAAACCTGGTTTAAACTCTCCTAAAGACTATCATTTGGAAGTTTCAACCTTCAAAAACTAGGTTTAAACTAGGCCGGAGACCTAATGTGCCTAAATGTAAATAACTTTGGGATTTTATGTTCCAAAATTGATGCGGCCATAGTTATTTCTTTCACTATTAATTTTTATATACCGGGAATTCAACCACATCTAGTTCAATTCCATTGGAATTTAAAAGCCCTTCGAACTCCCAATACTCATCCTTTTAAGCGACATCCCAGAGAATACGGACTAATGTGTGCTAAAATCTAGTCTGGAGAAACCTTTCCGGACTTTAATACTCCTGAGGGAAGACTGGAATGGTGGGTCTGTCCCGGATGGGGATCATCTGATTTTCTTTGCAGGTTTAGGGACTTGTTTTCTGCGAAAAGCTTAATATATGTTTTAATTTTAGACTCCCGGATTACTGTAGCGACTTTCAGGCAGAGATAGCTGCCATTGGCGAAGCCGTCAGCTGGCTGCGGGGAAATGTAACTCACAGTAGAGTTAGTATTTTTCTAATAATCAGGCAATAATTAAACCATTAGACTCTTTTGTAGTCAATTCAAAAGCGGTCAAGCGTATCTGTCCCTTCTCGCTGAGATGGGATATGACTTTCATATAGAGAAATAGAAATAGGAAATTGCATCTGACAGCAGGCGAAGGTTCCTCTTGCCACCTGTTGTCTATCATTGAAGAATGGGCCAACACAACTTTTCAAAAGAGACGCTGCTTTTGATTTTTGCTAGACCTATCAAGATGAAGGGGAAGACGAAACGCCTGAACATCTTCTCCTGCACTGCCCGACCTTTGCTAAACTATGATTTAGAACTTTGGAATGTTACTTCTTTCACTCCCTATCTCAACTCGGGGAACTTAATTCTCAAAATGATAGCTAGACTTATTGAGCGAACAAATTGGTTTCTTAAATAGTTGTCCGAACCCGCGGGTATCACAACGGACCTTCTTAGGTCTAAGTGCGCGTGCATTAAAAGTAAACGTAAATTAATATATATATATATACTAGGGGGCTTCGCCCCCTGTTCGCTTCGCCTCACCAACCCCCAACCCTCCCACGATCGCTTCGACATCACCCTCTCTCCCTCTCCCCCTCTCCCTCTCTCTCCTATCACCCTCTCTCCCTCTCTCCCTCTCTCCTTCTCTCCCATCCAACCTTCCCACCCTCTCACCATCTCAACATCCCTCCTTCCCTCTCACCATATCTCTCCTTCTTTCACCCTCTCCATCTCTCCTTCTTTCTCTCTCTCTCCTTCTCTCCTTCTCACCTTCTCTCCTTCTCTGCCTCTCTCCCTCTCACGCTCTCATCTAACTCTCACGCTCTCTCCCCTCTCCCTCTCACCCTCTCTCCTTCTCACCCTCTCAGCCTCTCTCCCTCTCACCATATCACCCTCCCACCCACTCACCCTCTCTCCCTCGCTCCCTCTCTACCTCTCTCCCTCTCCCCATCACCCTCTGTCCCAATCACCCACTTTCCATTTTTGAAAAAAGTCAGCCATATTGGATCCGCCACACAAAAATAAAAGTACACGCGAAAAAAAAAATTTTTTTGTATAATAGAGAGATATATAGATATACTCACAAAAAGCAGCATAACAGAAAAAGCAGTTGGATAAGAGCTCCAGGCAGCCCACCAAATTGAGACGAAACGATAATGTTCGCCCGTAATAACATGGCGCAGATATCCTTTATTATCCTCTTGCTCAGCAATAACGCGAACCGAAGCCATTAGAAGATCGTCATATCTAGTTTGAAGATCGAGAAAGAAAACAGTTTCTGATAGTTGATAGATTATAAAGCAAGCAAGGGATTTTGTTTATTACCCCAAAATTTTTCTCAGCATAAATTTACTGAAACTATCACCGAAGCATTTATCCTTCATTGGATCTAATTGAACAACTCGAACAGGTATTTGCAATCTCTTTCTTGTGGCAGCAGACAGACGCAAATGTCCATATTCTAATGAATATTCAACGATGTATTGTTCATCTGCATTGCCATCCAGTAGCATTAAAAAGAGTGAACGTTTAAACAGAAATGAAAACAAAAAATCACCCTCGTCAATATTATCCAAAACAGGCTCATTAAGTACTGATGGAAATTTTAAGCCAGTAGTCGGTATTCTTGGAATTTCATCACTGGATTTTTCATCCGTTTTAAAGTAGTAAAAAACGGTTTCATTATTATTTACGAAGCTCCTCTGTAGTCCGTAGCCAAAATCATTCAGCATTTGCTCATAACGACGCCAAACCAATTGATTCTCCTTGGTTTGTGGACCAATACCAAAAAAGCTTCAAAGAAATATATAACAAGCCAATTATAAATCAAAATGAATCCAAATTGATATCGACTCTTCACTTACAAATTCCTTTGCAAATTTGCTGTCATCAATTCAAAAGTTTTGGTACGCTCTAAGGCTGCTCTCTTCTGTTCCAAATTGGGTATGACTTCAACCCTAAATGGGAAAGACTTTCAAGTTATAAGATATGTGTACCTATAATGTATTTGTACTTACCGTAGCACACCATCCCGAGGCCAATCTTTGATGTGTTGCAAACATGTGGCTGGGTTTTTAATGAAGGCCATATGAAGATAAACAAGAGCAGCGAAAAAAATCAATGCCTTGAACAGTATAAAGTACTCGAATCCGCGTCGCAAGTAGCTATAGGACATTAGGGAAAAAATACAGAGATTAGACCACGAAAATTAAAAAAAAAAAAAATTTTTTTTTTTTTCAAACTTACGCTGGAATAAAGGTTGCGTACGTAAGCGCAACTTTGAAATATATCTCATGGAAAAGCCGCTGCCTCACATTTATGAGATTATTCTTGACATGAAAAAAAGTAAGAGAAGTGAGCAGGAATCAATATATGTATATGGATATTAATTATTATCGTACTTGGCCCATAACTGCAGGTATTCGATTTCTCACAACATTGACAATCGGCAGAATTTGCGGTTGCACGGGATCAGGAGCTTGTGGAGTCGCAGGATTGGCTGGTATTGCATTCTGATCCGTGTCGGCCATAATTTGTTTTTTTTTTTTGAGAACTTTAAAATGTTTTAACTTACAAGAAAAACCTGATTTTCGTCTTATTTTTTATTCTTATTGGAATTTTGTTACTCTCAGCTGCTTAACGCTGGTAGTTCATCGATAGTCTTGACCTTACTGTCGATGGTTTTGGTTTGTCGATAGTTGAAGCAGTTTGCATAATATCGATATATGAACAATTTTTCAGTCAATTTTAACATTTACACCAATTCACACACACGAACAATTTTCCGCAAAACATTCCATTTCAATGCATAAAGAAGAAAACGAAGCACAACAATGTTCCGGAAAATTTAACAAACAAGCGTCTATTTTCTTTGTACGTCTTCCTCCACTTGCTTAATTATGTATTTGAAAAACATTGTTTGTGTGACTGACTCTCGAGAATATCGAAATTGATCGATAGTTTTCATCGATACTGTAGTCAAATGTTAACATGGCGTCTCGACAGGCAATAATTAATTACTGTATTTGAAATGAACAATTTTGTGGATGATCAGAGAAGATCGAAATGACGTAGTTCAATCTGCGATACTTAGTCAAATGTTAACATGTATCGAAAGCAATAAATTTATTGCTAGCAAATCTTTCAACTTTGAACAATATTGAGCCCTTTTACACTAGGCAACTTTAGTTGCGCAACTCATATCGAATTCTCTTTTGGAGTTGCTTTCGTGTCTACGTGTATTGGGCCAGCAACTCGAGTTGCTCGATCGTCAAAAACAGCCCCGACGCCATTTTCACGTTTGAAAGTAAGAAAGAGATGGCATCTTCACGTTTGAAAGTAAGAAAGAGATGCACAAAGCGTATCGCACAAAATTGCCTGTACGAGCAACTCGCGACAGCAATTTTCCCCATACCTTGCCCGTACCTCGTCTCTCCTACAAACTCGCGAGTTGCGCAACTAAAATTGCCAAGTGTAGAAGGCAAAAATACCGTCGTCAAAAATATGTGGCAGCACCTTGAGCTTTATTTGCAAATAGATTGCGTTATTCACGACTTATTTTCGCGACTTACTTATTTGCAAATAAGAATTCAACTCAGCGTTTATGTGGGGAAATTTGATATGTGCAATATTTTTTATTTGCAAATGAGGCATACGCATAAACGTAGTAATTGCCATACTGCGATTTCCAGCTTTGAGTTTGGCAATGAGCCGTCATTTTGCTATTGGACAGCCGAATTTCATTTCTATGAAATTTTCAAAGTGTGTATATCGTCAAAATGGAGTTCAAACTATGTTGATCCCGTTATTGCAAAAATGGATCACATAACCCAAAATGTTGGTTTACTTCGTTTTTCTTCTTTGTCACACTCGTCGCAAAGTTGTTTCAAGGCATCGAGAGCGCATGCGCAGCGTAGTAGCCTGTTCAAAGTCATTTTGAATATGAAGATGGCATAACATAAAAATCTCACCCTGGCAATATTGCCTCTACCTGGCAAAGCAATTTGACAGATTATACGCCATTTACACGTTAAGACATTTCGATAATGAAAGAAACTTTCGTTGGCAAGGGAGGCAGGGGGGAGAGAGAAAAACGCTATCATACCACATCCCCGAGCGTCCCTAGCCCACAAAATGTGTGTTTCATTATCGAAATGTCTTGACGTGTAAATGGCCTCTTACTAGCAATAATTATTGGCCGTCGAGGCGCAGCGTAATATTACTAAGAGGCTTTTACACTAGTCAATTGTTATTTTTATTTGCTTTTGGAATTTCATTCGTGTTAATACGTAGGAAAGAGCGCACGAAACGGTTGACTAGGTACGTGCAACCAAAAAAAAAACGGTCTTTTTTTTCTGTAATTCCTCGCACTTCGCCGAAAGTAAGAATTGATGGTCAATAGTTGAGTAGTGTAAAGGGTCAATAATTTTCCATCCCCACACTGCTGACGCCCGTATTTGTGATGTGTCTAGAGCGATATTAATCTAATAGATACACAAAATCTTAATCAAGTACGAAAATGTTTTGTCCGAATTTACTCGAATGACCATCCTAAGGAGGTTAGAGTAGAAAATTTCTAAAAAAAATCAATCAATTCAGAAGATATTAGTGGAACTCATTCAGCTTCGCAAATTGTGGGAAATGAGAAATTTGTCACACAACTGTCAAAAATTTTACATGAAAATTTACGATGGGAAAAGTTGCGACGGCATTTGCGAAGCTGCAGGAATACCACTATTAACACTCCTAATGGGAAGAAAAAGAGACGGCTATTGGGTGCGATACTTTCCCCTATGTATTCTTTATGTAAATAATAAAATACGCAACATTATTATAAAACAATTGTCCATGGTATGACATATACAAAGATATATAGATATTATAGATATACAATCTATAAACTAACATAAAAAACGCGTAGGAGGAAAAAGGAATTCGAAATCTTTTGAATTTGCCTCAAACCTGTCCACAATAAACCCGCCCTTAATGTAACAGCAAATTATTTAGGAAACTGATGTTCAAAGTAAAATTAACTTAATAAAAAAAAGTTAATTGGAAAGAAATATTAGTGGTACTCATGCAGCTTCGCAAATGCCTTCGCAACTTTTCCCATCGTTAATTTTCATATAAATTTTGACAGTTGTTTGACAAATTTCTCTTTTCCCATAATTTGCGAAGCTGCATGAGTACCACTAGTATGTACATTACCACAAGCACAAGGATTGCGACGGTTCAATTAGAAAAAAAAAATAACTACGCATTTGAACCTTTGATCTCTTAATTGAAAATTTCAGTTATTTTCGAAAATAAAAGTTACTTAAATAACAATCGATGTGATAGCGAGCTTCTCAGATCTTCAGATTTTGATTTTACTACTCGCGTAGAGGAATTCGAAAATTTTTGGCTATCCTACGTAGTCGTCCAACGTGCACGTTCGTACGAAGCACCGCCATGTTTCTAGTACTCCAAGTAACCAATCATAATTCGATTCTGTAACACAGCAGATCAGTATTTTTTTTTATTCATTTATTTGAAGATCTAACCAGCCTTTTTTTGTTAATTATTATATATATTTCTGCTTCATCAAGAGTTTCGAAAACTTTCACAATGCAATTCGGTCATATGCAGAAATTCGGTTCATTGCTGGCGAAACTGACGAATTTCGAAAGCAAAGGTAATTTCCAATTTATTTTTGGAATTTTATTTTATATATACTACAGCAAGCATTAAATAATAATAATCAATCAATTAAACTCTGCTACGTTAAATGCTTCCATTTAAAATTCAGCCGAAGAATAATTCCTTTCATATTTAAAACAAATTTCGACCTTTGGACCCAAGCGAAATCAGCTGCTCAGATGATCTTGATCGTTTCATTTCTTGCGGTAAAATTTATAAATTATGGAGACCATTCGAAAATCGAAATCCTTTTCAATGGAAATGTGTTGCTTCTCTATTTGTGGGCGTGGCAGTGGGCGGGCCATATACATCTTTTTCCTACACCTTTCATTTGCCTTGGTCAACCTATGTTGCGAATTTGAAGCTTCTACGCCTTTTACTTCACAAGTTACGATAAGCCTTATTTGTGGGCGTGGCTCGAGGAGGGCGGCGTCCATTTTTTGCCAGGATATGTCCCTTTTCGTAGTTTACCAGTACATCAAATATCAATGGAATGTGTTGAGTGGTTCGCAAGTTACAAGCATTTTACTGAAAACACAATAAATTCATATGTGGGCGTGGCAGTGGGCGGATGTCTCCTTAGGATCATACTCGGACCCCGATATACCAAATTTCGACTTGATTGGTTCAGCCGTTTCGGAGGAGATCCGACACGGACGGACGGACAGACGGCTTACGCTGGGAATAATAAAGAACATTTTTTCTCCCAATTTTTTCTTCCAATTTTGCTCCCAATTTTTTCTCCCAATTTTTTCTTCCAATTTTTGCTCCCAATTTTTTCTTCCAATTTTGCTCCCAATTTTTTCTCCAATTTTGCTCCCAATTTTTTCTTCCAATTTTTGCTCCCAATTTTTTCTTCCAATTTTGCTCCCAATTTTTATCCCAAATTTGCTCCCAATTTTTCCTCCCAATTTTTTCTTCCAATTTTTTCAAAGAAGCTTCATCGAACACTGTATGGGCATTTTCAGAAAAAGTAAACTTTTTGTCGCGTCCGTATATAGCTGATTGCTATTCAAGACTGCATAGAAACTATGAAAAATATAAAAGTCCGCATAAGCTGCACGAAAGTATTGAGAAGCAAAAGTAATATTTACCGCATACTTGAATTCGGGATTTAAAATTGCTCATTTAATGGTGTCGCGTCCGTTTGGAAATTCCCATACCGATATGTCATTTTACAGTTTATACACGGCCCCAGTCGGCATTTTAAATTGCTACAATATTGCAGCAGTATTGCTTCTGCAACATTGCATATTGCAGTAATGTTGCTGCAATATGTGAATGTCCGCCTTTTCATTATACATTGTATATGTATTAAATATGCAATATTGCAGCAACATTTTATTATAAATATTGAAAATGCAAAACTGCTGCAACATTACAGCAATGTTGCACTTTCATATTACAACTTTTACATTGATATAATATTACTGCAACATTATTCTTGCAGAAGCAATATAACATGCCGTTTATTTTATTTAACACTTTTCACAATTCAAAATGAATTCGTTCTCTTTTAGCTGCTGTTCGCTATCTTTCCGCAGCTCAAGTGCATCCAAAAAAGTTGAGCAACACGCAAGGGAAAAATATTGTTTTAGTGGATGGAGTGCGAAGTCCATTTTTACTCTCAGGAACTGAGTACTCCAAACTGATGCCGCACGAGCTAGCTCGTCATGCACTGCTGTAAGTACTGTGTATAGATATGTATAAAGAAAATGTGAATAAAATGTGAATAAAATTTCTTAAAAACCCTTCAGGAGTTTGCTGCGAAAAACGAAACTTGAGAAGGACCTTATCGATTATATCATTTATGGAACTGTTATTCAAGAAGTGAAAACATCAAATATAGCACGAGAGGCCTCATTGGCGGCAGGTTTTAGTAACAAAACTCCAGCTCATACAGTTACCATGGCGTGTGTTAGCTCAAATGCTGTAAGTTCGCTCAACTAGAATTTTGTCCATATGTATTTTTTTTTTTTTTTTATTTATTCAAAATTCATTTTCCAGGCAATAACAACTGGTATGGGCTTGATCGCAACGAATACATATGACATTATAATAGCAGGTGGTGTTGAATTTATGTCCGATGTGCCAATTCGTCATTCAAGGAAAATGCGAAGTTTGATGTTGCGCGCGAATAAAGCAAAGACTTTAGGACAACGTTTGGCATTGCTTTCATCGATCCGTCCGAACTTTTTGATCCCTGAAGTAAGTTCTTCGAGCTTTGGTGAATATATATATATATATATATATTTTATACCCGACACACTCTGTGTCGAGGGTATATTGCGTTTGTTGGGTTGTGTGTAACACCCAGAACCAGTCGAGATAGACCATACAAAATATATATAGAAATGATCAGCGTCACCAGGAGATTCGATTTAGACATGTCCGTCCGTCGTCTGTCTGTCTGTTTGTATACAGTTATCTTATCGAAGGAGTTGAGCTATCTTGACAAAATTTGGTATGCGTGCTCACGGGGACATGAGTAAGAACAAGTTCGAGAATGGACCCGATCGGACCATTTTTAGGGGTACCTCCAGTACTAGGGTCTGTTATGAAAATCACAAAAACTGCTCTAAAACCTGAGTTTTTCAAGATATTTTGATGAAACTTGGTATTTGAACATGTTTAAAGGCAAGTAATATGATTTCAAAAAATTTGTGGGCGTGGCATAAGGGCGTTTTTCGAAAATTGTCTCCTACATCCGAAATACAAATGGGTCTTGAACGAAAGTTGGCACGTATGCTTCCTTGATAGCCAGTAACGTCCTCCCCAAAAAATTTTTTCGATAGAACCATTATTAAGGGTACCTCTAGTACTAGGGTCTGTCACAAAAATCCCAAAAATGCCTCAAAAGCGGACTTTATTGAAATATTTCAATGAAACTTAGAATTTAAGCGTATATATAAGGGTCCGATTAGAATCCCAAAAAAAAATTGAAAAATTGGGCGTGGCAAATGGGCGGTTTTTATAAAGAAATTTAACAAAAGTCGGTATATGGGGCCCAATATGTCCTTAAACAACTCCTGATATTAAAAATTATTCGAACATAAGTGTCTGTGTCGGGTATTCTATTGTCAGGCACGCCTGACTATAACACCCTTACTTGTTAATACAATGATTTAACAGCTTCCAGCTGTAGCGGAATTTTCATCTGGAGAAACGATGGGTCATTCCGCCGATCGTTTGTCTTCAGCCTTTCAAGTGTCTCGAAAAGAACAGGACGATTATGCACTTCGTTCGCATATTTTGGCGCAGAAAGCACAAGAATCCGGTTATTTAACAGATTTAGTTCCATTCAAAGGTATGTGATCTTAATTTTTTTTTTATTCAGGATGTATTCAATTTTTATCTTTTTCTTTTTATATATAATTGTTAAATATCCAAGTCTCTGGCGTTGATAAACTAATTGAAAAAGACAATGGAATTAGAGTCTCATCGCCTGAAAAATTAGAGAAACTAAAACCAGCTTTTATAAAGCCACATGGAACAATAACAGCAGCGAATGCATCGTTTTTGGTAATTCCATTGGCCAGCATCTAATGCCATGTTTCCATAAATGTTTTATATTTAGATGTTTTAGTAAAACATGTCAATAAAACACTACCGTTTCCACTAGTAATTTTTTAAATTTAAGAAAAAAATTGAATTTCTTTCGTAATAATTGAAAAAAACAAAAGCAATTGTTAACAAATGTACAGTTTTTAAAATTGATTTTCTTCTTTAACGTTTTAGTTGCGTTTTGATGATGTTTTATACTAAAACACCTTGTCTACGTGTTAAAATTTGGTAGGATAAAACGCATAACATTCTAGTTGTTTTAGCCTTAAACACGAAAATCGCTAAAACACTCAATAAAACACTAAGTGGAAACGTGGCATAAGATTGGAACAATAGTAATTATTATTATTATTTGTTTTTTTTTTTTTTTTTAGACCGATGGTTCATCAGCATGTCTAATTATGACTGAAGAAAAGGCCAAACAGCTAGGATTGCAGCCGAAGGCATATTTGCGTGATTTCTTGTATGTAGCACAAGATCCGATGGATCAATTGCTACTCAGTCCGGCCTATGCAATTCCAAAGTTGTTGAAAAAGACGAACTTGTCCTTGCACGATATCGACTCATGGGAGATTCATGAGGCATTTGCTGGGCAAATTTTAGCAAATCTCAAAGCGCTGGACTCCGATTGGTTCTGTAAAACTTATATGGGACTGAACGGTAAAGTTGGCACTCCCGATCTGAACAAATGGAATAAATGGGGAGGCTCACTGTCGATTGGACATCCGTTCGCCGCGACAGGTGTACGCCTTTGCATGCATACCGCCAATCGTTTGGTCCGAGAAGACGGACAACTTGGCGTTGTTGCGGCATGTGCTGCTGGTGGTCAAGGCGTTGCCATGCTAATCGAACGATATCCAGGTGCTACTCCAAATTAATACTAATTCTTTTTTGAATCCATTTGCATTTAAAATAAACGAATAAAGTTATTTTTTAACTATAGAAATTCGCATTTTTTTCTTTCTTTCTCGAATATATAAATTATTTTGTAGTTAAAAATGTGAAGCTGACTTTAATTCGGCCGCTGGTGTTGGAAAATATTTATTGCTATAGCAGTGAGTTTTGAAAAATTCGCCTCCATTTTCCATATAGCTCTCCTTCAATGTGAGAGTTGACATGAAAGCATCCGTTTTCGAGAAATCACGTGCGCCCAGCCATGCATCCAATTCTGGTAATTTCGCAATCGAAATGTTATGCGTTGACTGGAATGGCCTGGATTGTGTTAATTCTTTTGATAGTCGTTCTTTCAGTCCTGAAATGTTCGAAGATTTTATAGGAGTTGAATTATTTTTTTTTTGGAATCCTTCGGAACTATGTATTTGATATTACCTGGGAACTGTGCGCATCCGCCGGTTAAAAAAACTTTATTCACAAGACGTTGTTGTTCAGACGGCGTAAACATTTTCAATATGAATTCAATTAATTCCGCAAGTCCAGCTTCGGGAGAGCCAACCATGCTGGGTTGAAAAAGTATCTCGGGACAACGGATTGCTTCAACACCGAAATGCAACTTTAAAAGATAAATCAGAGAAAATTCACTTTGGCGCGGAGCTCTTCAAATAAACTTTTAGTTTCTTTTCTGTTCCTTTGCAGTGTTGCCAGGTAGCTCCCCCTAAAACTACTCCTTAACTCCCCCCAGATTCGAAATGTGCCCCCTAAAAAGTACAATATTCGAAGTGAAAAAAAGTAATTTGGAAAGAACAACAACAAATTTGACAGATTTTCTATATCAAACACTTTAAACTTCGCACATCATTTGTTTATACATATATATCATAAGCCCCTAAAATTCTCCTAGGAAAATTTGTTCCCCCTAATCATGCCCCTAAAAATTTGTTCCCCCTAAACGACCCCCTAAAAGTAGGAAAAACCCCTAAATCTAGGGGGAAAGCCCCTAAACTGGCAACACTGTTCCTTTGCTGCTATATTTTTTTTTATTAATTTTTTTTTTCTAAAATTTTTTTTCCCAAATTTTCATTTGGAATATGTATTCAAAAAAAAATATACTAATTGTAGGGTAAATGTATTCCATTGAATGCCGCTATAATTGAAACAGCTGTTTTCCCATACAAAGAAACAGCTGACCTCAACGCTGTAAAAATAAAAAATCGTAAAAGAGACGCAAAACAAACAATAACAAAAAATGGCCGGAAGGCTATTCTTCCAAGCAGGAATAAAATCACTTGTGACCGGAACTATTAGAGCCCATATACCGCGTATTCGTCCAATCAATTGCAGACCATCATTCAGGCAGCATGGAAAAGCAGCGTACGAAGGAGATGGAAAAACAAAAGTTTCCATATTTAATACTGAAGTCGAGCATGGTCTGATGGTTGTCGAGTTTTAGTCAAATTGGATTTCGTCTAAATAACGACATGGTTATCGTTGGGCCAATGGCGATATTTCCCAAGTAAGTGAACGAACAAGTTATGCAATCTAAATATAAATATTCATTTTGAAGGTCTGTACTTTCTTGGAATGTCAATTCGTTCGAAGATATTAATGAAGAAAGCTTGAGTTTGTTTTATACGCTCGATCCGAAAATAGATGTTCTAGTACTTGGAATTGGTGACCAGCCGGTAACACCAGAATTTTCAAGACGTGTGATGTCTTTTATGAAGCAGCATAAAATCAATGTTGAAATCCTTAGAACAGAACAGGTGAACAGTTTTTGAATATTACACCCCACGAGGGATATAATAATAATAATAATAATAATAATAATAATAACTTGCAGGCTTGTGCGACGTTCAATTTCTTGAACGCCGAAAATCGTATGGTAGCAGCTGCCATGATACCACCTCAACAATTCAAATTTAACGAGAACGATTTACTCCAGACAAAATTGAGGAACAAGGAACTTTACGATATAGATTAATGCGTATTTGAAACTCTGACCAATGTAAAATTAATTATATATACCCAATGGTGTAGTAAAATGTAACAATTTGAAATGATTATGTATTACCTGATAATGTTCGACTGTGAAGCTTGAAGTTGTCTGTGCTGGTTCTTCAAAAGTTGGATCATATTGTCGTAGAATTGATTCGTACTCTAGCAATTGTTCATTTTCCGTTTCGCTTTCGCTATCGTCGCGGCTTATTGTTTTATATATATCCCAATCGTTATCGTTCATGCCGAATTCATCGGTACCCTTTTCATTGCGTGCCAATTGGGAAATAATACGCATTCGTTCCTGGGCAGCTGCAGTTTTCCTTTTCGCCAGATCTTGTCGTCGAGTCTTGCGAGCGTTTTTCCTTTTCAGTATCTCATCTCGCTTCGCATTTGTGTTCGATATCCAGACTTCAAGAGATATACCATCAGGTGGAGCGATTGTTGTTGTTGTTGTTGCACTCGCTTCTTCTTTAGGAAAAGTCTGAGCATTATTATTATCAATGGTAGAAGTCATCTTTTTTTGTGTTCGCTCAATGCGGCTTCGTAGTTCTTTAATTAATGTCTGCAAATAATAAAGATGGAAAATTGTTTTTTCTCTTATTCTATTTGAGTAATTTATGAAAAAAAAAAACCAGTTCAACTGACATCCAATCCTTTTAGATCGGCAATGTTATTTTTATGTAAAAGTTTCTCAAAGACTTCTCTTTTCCCATGCTCGTACTCTTCGCGAATTTCCATGAACGTTGAATATTGATTTTCATCATTTTGGAGTCTTTCGCGCATTCGGCGGGCATTCGCTTCAATCAATCGTTTCGTTAATTCCTTACGTCTTTCGATTTTCTGATCAGCTTGGCCGGGAACAAGGCTTTGTGTCGGCGGCGGTGTAAACGGTAGTTGAATTTTCCGTACATTTTGTTCATAAAAATCGATTTTCGACCATTTCTTAAGCTCTTCTTGATAGTCTAAAGCGACAGAGCCATACTTTTGTATAAGTGTTTCCATTCGACTGACGGTGATGGCGTTAATGTGCACCGGATATTTCATTTGCATGAGTCGAAATAGATATGTTATAATATGATATCCACCAAGGTTTAAACGTCGTATACGATTTGCTTGCATCTCTCCATCGAGAACGGGCACAATATGAGTTGTATGGAAGCCGAATGATATGATTAGCGCATCGTTATGGTTTATATTGTTATAGTAAAGGCTCAACATTGAATCAATACCATAACTTAAGCCAGGAATTCCATAAGTTTCAAAGAGCATTTCACTCATGCCTGATCCACATAATTAATTTAAAAAAAAAATAAAATAAATAAACGCATTCAATTAATAAATTTTCGATGAAAGACTTACGTTGCCTGCAAAAATTCGGATTCCCAAGAGGTTCAGTTAGAAAAATCGGATGCGATACACATCCATCATCGTCAATACCAAGATGTTCGAATATATAATCCAAAATTTCCTCTTGTGTATGGAAATGTGTGACCACATTTCGTTCGAACTGTTTTAAATGATAATCATCTTAATTTAAATGATATGTTTCAATAAAATTGCAATTGTTTGAAGAACCTGTGTTTTCAGTTGACCCCGAACAGCTTCAATGTTTACAATATCATTGCCGACTTGAACCGGAATTATTTCCAATCGATCCTTTTTACGATCTTTCCTTGCCTTAGCAATTACGTTGCGAAACACTAAAGACGGTTCGGAATTGAAGTTCCATCCTACGCGACACTTGTAGGATCCTGAATAAAATAAATATAAAATGTAATAATAAAATGTATTGTTGCGCGGAACAGCGGGATAACAGCTTAAGTCGAATTGTATTAAACACGAATTGTATTGAACAGCTTTCGATGAATTCCTTTTATTGTTGTAGAGCCTTAGTGTCCTCGCCATTCTCTTTATAAATGTAAAACAAAACACATATCAATAAAATCCTTACTTGAATCCGAAAAGTGTACGAAATGTTCTTTTTCGAATAATAATTACATTCGACTTAAGCTGTTCTTGTTTTATTATTATTATAGTTTTATTTAGCGAAGAAAATACCATTGTCAATAATTAAAGGAGCATTTAAAGGGACGCTCCTGTAGTCGTGAATAATATCTGGTTCACTTTTTAAGTCAGTAAGTTCAATAATATCCATTGTATGAAATTGTTTGTTTTTTTTTTTTTTTTTTTTTTCGTTATAAAGCTGTTTGGCTTAAAGCATTAAGTAGACGTGCGTTCTTGTACGCGTACTAGGTCTGACGACTGAAAAACAGTTTGCTGGAATTACGACGCTCTTTATAGCTTCTATAGACACATCAAATGCTTGTCAGGCATGCGAGATTGTGTAAGTGAAAAATTCACACGTATACGTTGTGTGAACAGAATTCACTAATACACGCTCACATGCCTGACAAGCATTTGATGTGTCTATTCAGCGCATTACACGTGAAGTCATTTCGATAATGAAAGAAATTTTTCGTTGGCAAGGGAGGCAGGGGGAGAGAGAAAAACGATCCCATGCCACATCCCCGTGCGTCCCTAGCCATCAAAAAGTGGTTTGAAACAATTTGTAAGTAGAGAAAGACGTGGGAAGAAGAGAGATGGTTGTTTCTTGAATGTTCCGAAAAAATACTTGTTTCTCTTTCTTTCTCATGCATTCAAATGGGATGTTTTCGAAACATGTTTCATAAGTCTACTTTTACATTGGACGATTGTCGTCCAACATGTCAACAAAACCGATTTTTGCGTGAGAGCTAGGGGGAGAGACGAAATTTGTTGAAGTATCGGCTCAATTCTTTTGCCTATACATAGTCGTCGAATTTGAAACCATGTCCGATTTTTACATGTTGCTCAAATTTCTGTCATTCGTAGCGGAAAAAGTAGTGTCATGCTTCGCTAAAATTCTTCGTTTAGATTTTGCATCTGTTGAATTTTTCATTATTAAATTTATGACATTGTTATTCGAAATTTCTATTTCCACATTTGAACGAAAACTCATAGAAAATCCATAGTCAATAGGATTATTGTTGAATATTTTTTAAATAATGTTAACTGAATCTCATTCTAATTTTACATTTAATATTTAAAAATAAGCATATCCAAGCAATATTAATATTTTTACTTCTTATTGAAATTGTATAAATTCCAATTAGATGAATTGTTCAATAATGAAATCAATCACATTTTAAATGCTAAAATTTATTTCGGTTCTTCTAAATCGTTCCTAGTCGTAAGAAGGGAAACGTCGAAAAACAATTTCAAAAGGCATTATTTGAACAAACAGTTTTGTTGTGAAAACGACTGAAAGGATCGATAATTCGTTACGATGTAGTCATAGTCAAAGGGCGACTAAGTGTGACCGGCGAGAATGTGTAAACATTGTGAAAACAGACTGACAGCTGGTAATGGTGCTGCCAGACGTTTTGTTCTGAAAAAAATCTATCAATTGGTAGATTTAATAGGTGGATAATTGCATGCATTCAAATGGGGTGTTTTCGAAACATGTTTCATGAAAGCAGTTAATAAAAACTATATGAGAACTATAAGAAATAAAATTTTTTTAAATATAAAGTGAATAAAAATGTTATGATAGAAACAAAAAAAAAAAAAAAAAAACAAACAAATTGTTCATTTGAAACCAATTAACAACGCACTAAACATTTTTTGAAGCCTTCAAAAGTTGAGAGTTTAAAATTACTATCAGCCCTAATCTATATGAATATCTACCGCAAAATTTATTCCGCTGAAAAAGAAAGTATTCTAAGCCCAATTTAAAGAATCTGCAGACTTTTGCTTTAAGGGGGTCTTCTCATTGAAAACCCGTTTTTTGGACCCTTTTTAAAAAAAATTCTTATTTGAAAACGCAAAGAATAATTGAAAACTTTTTTCATTTATTGTATTACAAAAGGTTCAAAGTAAATAAAAAAATTTTTTTGCCTCGATACGTGGGCTGTTCAAAAAGTAATGAGACTTCAAAGTTGGTGGTGAAAAAAAAAGGTCACGATTCCGGGTCTCCGGAGCGTCCGAAATGGAAAAAAAAAACGGGGTTATAATCAGTATAGATGTAATTCTCGGGTGAACCGCAAGCTTAATTTTGTGATTTTTTTTTGACAAAATGGCGGCCATTCAAAAAAAAATTTCAATTTCGGGATTTTTTTTTGTAGTTTAGTGTAAAAAAAAAAATAGTAAAAAATTTTTTAAAATTATGGTCGAGGTTCACCCGAGAATGGTGACAATTCTGCGTCGATTCCACTTTGTTTCATGAAAATCGGTTCAGTTGAACTGGAGATATCATGGCCGCCAGTTCGAAAAACGTGGTTTCGAGATAAACGCGTTTAAAGTTTGAAGCAACGCAAAAATTACTCGTTTTAGCGCAGATCTTGCTCGACAAAGAAGGCTATATCCTCTAAACTATTTCGAATTTCAAAAAATCCTTTTAGGGGCATATTCACAACTACCCAAGCTATAAATAAATGCAAAAAAAAAAAAAAAAGTCGAAAAAAAAGTTGCTCAATGAGAAGACCCCCTTAAAAAAATGTTCAATATTCTTGCGCTCCTTATATTCCCTTAACGGTGTGCCTACAAAACGAGAAGTTTTTCCAAATTTCTCGCAAGTAATAGAAGTTTTTATTTCGATTGAGACTAAGATTTATTTTTCTTTGTCCTTTTAATTAAGTCTCTTCAAATGGCCATGTTTAAACATTTCTATAAACAAAGTAAGA
The DNA here is from genome assembly GCA_020466095.1 of Chlorops oryzae. Lineage (NCBI taxonomy): Eukaryota > Metazoa > Arthropoda > Insecta > Diptera > Chloropidae > Chlorops > Chlorops oryzae. Next base: position 2,081,146 of record CM035806.1, on the reverse strand, counting down.
TGAATTAAAATACATAACTTGAAATGATATCAGGAAAATTCTAAATATACCTTACTATAAAATAATAACAAAAAAAAAAAAATATACAAGGAATGAAAAAAATGATTAGTATCAAATATATACGCAAAGATAAAAAACGAATTTTTAGAATATATCTTTCTGCTTAGTGCGGCCACTTCCCACTTTCTGCCCATCCTCTTGAGAATCCTGAGAAGACGTATCGGAAAAACCTGATCTATCTTCGTGATCAGAGAACATTAAAGCTTTTGAGTTCCCAACCGACTCGATTCCAGGAGACCAATGCTCGAACATATTCATTGCAAAAGATATCGATTCATGGTCTTTTGATGAATTCATTGGAGCTTCTTCACCATCCTTTTGACGCTTTGGGTTGTTGTTTCTTCCTTTAACCTCTTGATACGAAAGAGTTTCATTTTTAGTAACGGATGTCGAAGGAGCATTAAATTGAATGTCCATTTTTCGTTTGAAGGAATGGATAAGTTTTTCCTGCTCCTCTTTGTTTTGACACTTGAAAAAAGGAATTTTTTTTTTTTGATAATATTAATTAATGTTTTACAACTGAAGACATTTCTCCTAGCCATTGATATTTTATTAAATAAGAGAAAGAAAAAAAAAAAAAAATAGAAAGCATTGTGAGAATCATCTTTACCATTGGTGTTTCCTCCTCTTCTCTTTGTTCCTCTTCAATGTCGAAATTATTTCTATTTTCGTCGACCAACAAAGATTCGAGCAACGAATTTTCAATGCTCGGTGAAAATATTTTGTTCGCTTCCTTTACGTTGCTACTAGTTACGTTCGATAGGAATAAACCTGATGAATCGTCTTGTTCTTCACGCTTTTTAGCCATCCCCCTCTTCGCAGACAATATCTCAATATTTTGAATTACTTCGACATTTCGATTTGATCTGTTCTCTTCGTTTCTCATCAAGTCGTGACAAAAAGAAGAAGGCATTGCAATATTAAAATCACTCTCAAACGATGTTGCACTTTTCGGATTTTCTTCAACATTTTCAAAGTCAAATTCCTCATACCTCAAATCATGAAATGCGAACTTAAGAGTTTTTTCCAATGATTCGAATTTCGTTAACGTTCGAGTTTTTTGTTCAGAAGCACTACTCTTTGCCGGCTGCGACGAAAAATTCTCGCTGAAATCCAAAAGACTTTCATTCAAATTGAATGAAGCCATCCCTGTTTCTAAGAGTTGAACATCTCTTTGTTTAGTTTTAGCTCCAGTTTTTTGTTGTTCAATCTGTAACCAACAAGTAGTAGTAAGTAAAGGAATATCATTCAAAAAAAAAAAAAAAAAAATTAATCTTATTGTCTTGAACCAGTGCTTGCCAGCACGACCACTATCACAATTTCTCTCATTCTTCACATGTATGTGTGCTTAAGAGGCTTCGTTCATGCCGTGCCAAAACTCCTGCACAGTAAATGTCAGGCGACGCAAAATATGCCAGCAGTCACACTGTTCATTCTATGAATCAGAGTTAAGGATAGGCCAGGTACCACATGTATAATTTCTCTTGAATAGCACCTTTCACTAAATAATTCGCATGTCTTATCGCAGCAAAAGGCTCCAACGAGCGTAAGGTTAGCATGAATTGACATACAATCCGTTAAATGGCACGTTTTGGATCCATGGACGCGCCAGAAAGCTGGAAACAAGGTATTGTAAAAGTTGCGGAGATTCATTACTCTATGGAAATGCTTCGTTCATGCCGGTAGCAGTAATCCGAGCAGAAATAGGAGAGCAAAGTTCCATCGTGAACTTCATTCGTAAGACATGTTTCAAGAGTGACGGTGCCAATAATTTCTCTGAACTTTCATTTCAATACTGAAATTTCATCAATTTTTCGAAACTAAAATTTGGCTTTTTAAGCCTTGGTTAGACATCCGATAATATTATCCAACTTAAAAACAAAAAAAAAAGTAAAAAAAATAATTAAAAATGGCATCCGCCCGAGCGAGATTCGAACACGGGTCTCCAGATCGCTAGGCCAGACTCTTCACACTGAGCCATCCGAGCCCTGCGCGCGGCGCTTTCCATTTAGGTACTATAGCTAATGAGCTGTCTCTACAGCATCACCAGTTCAATCGTCAACTGGTGTCCGCTCGAACATATGCTCATACAAAATGTCCATAGGAGAATACATTGGCACGGGTACAGTTGGTCACTAGTGACGGTGACGGAGGAACTAGTGACAGATTGAATCAGTCACTAGTGATAATTACTGCAGGGTTACGCTGGCAAGCACTGTCTTGAACTAATACCTTTAAATGAAGCTGCTGGACTTCCTTTGCGCCTTTAACTAATTCTAAAATATACTCGTTGCGATTTCTTGTAACAGCTTCGGTTTTCATTTGGCTGAATCGTCTTAGTTTAACTGCATTTTGCTTGTATTCCTCACGCAAGCTGAGTAATTTGGTTTTCATGAACTGTTCTTGACGAAGTTCCACCACTGTGCGGGGAAACGAAAGAAGGATCAAATAGCAAAAAAAAAATTTCGAATCGAAATCATTTACCATTTTTGCGGCTTTCCATTTTTAAGTACACTTCTTTCATTTCGTTTTGGATACGTAAATCCTCTTTTTTGCGTTCCGCATTAACCACTTCATCATAGTTCAGTAACTTATGCCACGGAATGCGGTCTAATGTAAAACTTAACTTCAACGTTGCTGCCAGTAGTGCATCCAATTTGGTTTCGAGCATATCGGAATAGCGTTTTCTATATAAAACGTGCTTTAGGTTAACCGAATGAGTGAAATGCTCCATTTTGAAAATTGCATATGTCATCTCTATGGCTGTAAGATGATTAACCGTTTGAAACCGTTATTGACAGAATTCGCTCTCTCTCTATTCTTACTTACAATCTTTCTCTTTGCGAAGGTCATCGATCGCTTGAATCTTTTCTCCTATTAAACGATCCAATTCGACTCCTTGATCATCATTCTCCATTTGTTGGGAAATTACTTTCAATATATTGGAAAAACTCATGATTAAAATTTGATTTTATTCGCGCGCCAAATTCTTCGGATATTTCGATATTTTCGTTCAATCGCTACTCATTCCTTGTACCGAGTACTCGTTTTAATTCAGTTGCTCTATGGCTCGGCTACTATGATACTAGAGCTGTAAAAGTAACAAACGAAATCCGTACCCGTACGTACTTGTTACTTTAACAACAATTAGTACTCGTTACTGTCGTATCGTTACCAATTACTTCTGATATTTTATAAAGAGCTATATGTTATGTCATAAAAAACCAATCGATTGCTCGCGCACTGCATAACGCCATAGAGTAGCAGAATTCAAAATGTGCCGAGACCGTACATACATATATATTATATATATATAAGATACCAATCTGATTAGGATGCATTGTTTCACTTTTGCGCACTATGGCTGAATATACACATACAGGAAATTGCCCAACTTTCGGCGACAGATACTACGTTTATGCATCATGTTAACCCAGGTATATTCAACCCGGGTAAAAAAAACCTGAGCATAAACGGGCAATTTTGAACTTGAGTTAAAAGACTAACCCAGTTTTATTCTTAAGAGACACTGAACAGCGATGCGGCATGACATACACGAAAATTATGTTTTTAGAAATATAACCCAAGCAGCAAAATAGAGCGATTCGACCAGCAGCAAGTCGAATCGACCTATTTTGGTTGAAAATACCCTATTTCTGACCTATTTTCCGGCCTTAAATATGACCTAACTTAAAAGTCCGTTTCGGAAGTCCAAATTACCTCTATTCTACCTATTTCATGACTTCAAAGTCGCTTCGACTTCCAAGTCGATTTTTGGTCGAAAAAAGGTAAAAATGCCCTATTTTGTGACTTAATATTGACTTGACTTTGGCTTCCAAATTAGGTAATTTTTCAAGGCAAACCGAGCAATTTTTCGACTAAAATTCGACTTTAAAATCCGTTTGACTTATAGGGCGAAATAGGGTCAAAAGTTGACTTATTTTGTTGCATGCTTCGACTTCAAAGTCGAGCGGACTTGATTTTTGGACTTCATAGTCGGTTTTGACTTTAAAGTCGAAATAGGTCAAAATAGGTCGAGCTCCGCCATGTTTTTCGAATGGCAAATTGAGAATTATTCTTCTGCATATGTTTTTTCTTTAAGAAAAACAATTTTTTTCAAGCAATATTTATTTAATTTCCATCAATGAGAAAGCCCCTTAAAAATGAAGAAGTAGAAGGAACACTTTCACGAAAAATCTCAGCGGGCATATGTTTTTGGGACTTATTAAGCGCAAAATAAATTTTAATGAAGTCCATATTTTATTTATTATTTATTTCTTAAGACACACGAAGAAGAAAATCTCTCGTTCATTTCTGCTTTCGAGTAATACGAATGACTGAGTAAGATATTATGTATTTATATCTTTCTCTGTTACTCTCTCTCTCACTTTTTTCGTTTCCTTTTACGTTCTCTTTTGTTTTACTCATAAGTCCAATTAGGTCGAAAATTGGTCATTGCGACTTCTTTTCGACTAATATTAGGTAAACGGACTTCTTTTCGCCCTGACTTTGAAGTCGAAATGCCCTATTATGACCTATTATTACCGCCAATCGACTTCCAATCTATTCCCCACTTACGTCGACTCGACGTCGAATCGACGTAATTTCGACCTATTTAGGTTAGGCCAAGTAAATATTCTGACCTAATATAGGTAAGAATTTACCAATTTTCGACCTATTTTGCTACTTGGGAAATGTATGGGACACACATTACAATGCATGACTAAAAGTCGAAATGAGTTGGATTTTTTGTCATTCGCTTCGATTTGCCTAGGCCCTCGTGTTTATGCACAAACTTCAACTCGAGTTGAATTTTCTACCCACTTTAAATAAATGTGTTTATTCAACCCGATTAAATTCTCTAACTCGGTTATAAATGGCGTTTATGCGAGGGGGTTGAATTGACCTGAGTTGAATATACCCGGGTTAACATGATGCATAAACGTAGTAAGAGAGACGCAAAGACGTGAGGGGTAGCTTGTCTAATTTTTGCCCAGCGAAAAAGTCGCACCAAAAAATGTACCAATTGGACGTGTAGTGTACGGGCAAATTTCCAATTTTTGGTGTGGGTAATTTTTAGACAAGTGTACATCCACTCTATGTACCTAAATGCTGCGTTTAAATACTGCCTTAGCTGAAAAATCGCACAGTACGAATAGTACGAGTAACGAAATTTTTTCGTGAGTAACGTTTCCTTACTCGATACTATATAGCGCACCCGCTACTCAGTAACGAATACATATGGTTTGTTACACCTCTATATGATATAAGAAAACAAGATAGCGCCATTTCGTATCCCGCTATTTTGTAGCATCATGCTAAAGCTTGAGGTACAATAGGTGTGACAGAACGACACGACGATGCGTTTTGTCGTCGTGATCTGTCAAATGTAATATCAATACACACAAACCTATGGAACAATGTACAATGCTCTCGGATACGACAGCACGATGCGACAAATATTCGAAAAATTGAATTTTTGTCGCTCCGACACGATTTGACATTCTGAAAGCAGGGATGGTTGCGTTGAAAACAGGGCTGATATCTGAAACATCTGTTTTGAAAGGTAAACGGAAGTTGTGAAATGAGTAAGCTCAGCGATTAAGATATTCAAATATTAAAAGATTTGGTGCGCGAAAAGCCTATGCTTTATGACAAGGCCCATCCGCACTATAAAAAAAAAGGGATTGGAAGGACCAAGTGTGGCAAGAAATAGCAATAAAATTCAAAAATTCAAATAGTCAATGTCAAATTGCTGAACATTCATACAAGTGGCCGTACAAAACATTTTAGGGTCGTCTTTTTCATTCCCATAAATGTTGTAGCGTAAAAATCCAATTGGTCCCGATATCCGAACATTGGTCGAACCCACCACTTTCGCGTACGCTTTTTTGCCTCAATGTATTTTCGATGGCCTAAAAATGCAACCGTTGCATACAACAAAATTCGGTGCGCCCTTAATGCTCTCATTTTCCTACTTTTTTTTTTAATCGCAAGGTTTAAAATGTTATTGTCAAATTTTTTTTTCGTTTGCGAGTAACATATGATTGCAAACGATAAGATTTTCCCTGCTATTGTACATTGGCTTGCAACACGACAAATCGGATGCGACAAATCGTTTTGTCGTGTCGTTCTGTCGCACCTATTGTACCTCAAGCTTAACTCTCGAGAGTCAGACACACGAACACGTTTCGCAACAATTCCATTTGATTGCATGAGAAAGAAAGAGAAGCGCAGAACAATTTAACAAACAACCGTCTTTTTTCTTCGTTCGTCTTTCTCTATTTACTTAATTGTTTCAGAACATTCGTTCGTGTGTGTCTGACTCTGGACAAACATATTTCGTAAGTGTGACCATGCACAAGCAAAGGCAACATTAATTCGCTGCGTAAATGAGATAGCTATACTTCGGATTGTGCCGTCTCGTACACCCACTGAACAATAACTCTGACGTCTGTTTGACGTTTCTTTCTTTCCGCAACTTTCAAAATGACTGTAAGTATCGAAATTTCGCCATCGAAATTTTATTTATTAACATCGGCTTAAGTGCCCTCGTTTTGTTGGAAATTATACAGTTTCCATGCAAAATATGCTTTAACGTAATTGTGTAAATCATTCAAACCAATATTAAATGGACATTTCAGGTCACCGCCGAGGCCACGAAAAAGGTAAAGCGGGATCCCGCTAAGAACCCTATGCGGGAACTACAAATTCGTAAATTGTGCTTAAATATTTGCGTCGGAGAATCCGGTGACAGGCTGACGCGTGCTGCCAAGGTGAGTAGTGCATAAATGTTTTGTTTTCTTCATTTCATGTTCGTGTCTGAGGATTTTTGGATGTCCTCAAAAAAAAAAAAACAGAGAGGCCCAATAAGAATGGGTCTGTCATTCCAAATTTTTGTCTTCCTCTCTCTCTCTCTCTCTCTGCTGTTTACGTTTCGAATAACGAACTCTTAACACTTTCCGTTTTAGGTTTTGGAGCAACTGACAGGTCAACAACCAGTCTTTTCGAAGGCAAGATATACCGTGCGATCATTCGGTATTCGTCGTAATGAAAAGATTGCCGTTCATTGTACCGTTCGTGGAGCAAAAGCTGAAGAGATTCTTGAGCGAGGTCTCAAAGTGCGTGAATATGAGTTGAGACGAGACAATTTCTCTGCAACGGGAAACTTTGGTTTTGGTATTCAGGAACATATTGATCTTGGTATCAAATACGATCCGTCGATTGGCATTTACGGTTTAGATTTCTACGTTGTGCTTGGTCGTCCAGGTGAGCCCAACAAAAACTGCAAGCATATTTGCACTAAATTAGGCGTTTTTTCTTGTTTTAATTATAAAAAGACGCTCAGTCAATGTGCATAGAGTAGCTTTGGGGATTTGCGCTCAAACGATAATCATCAATTATTTTTATTTAGATATTCGCACGGTGCAGATCTTACAATTTTGTTTTTCTTATTTTTGGTTTTTTTTTTTTTTTGTACTGACCTGCTCAATTGCTATAATTTATGCTATAATTTTTTTTTTTTCTTTCAGGATACAACGTTGCGCATAGAAAACGCAAATCTGGAAAAGTTGGATTTCCTCATCGACTAACAAAGGAAGACGCAATGAAATGGTTCCAGCAGAAATACGACGGTATCATCTTGAATAGCAAGAAGTAATATCTTCTTTGTGTAATACACAAAATATATAATAAATCTGATACAAAATCCAATTTTCATATCTGATAAAAAAAAAAAAAGGAGATTATCAAAATACAGTAATAGCTTGAGGCTCCATAAATGATATCCACATTAAACGGCACCGACCCACAAGTCACATCCGTCACGGTTTTCTGAGCAGTCATCATTCATTGCCCAACTATTGTTAAGCGCCTTCAAAATTTGGCGTCCTTGAGAAGCGGCGTATTGCGGCCATCTCAATGGAATTATCCATCAGCAAATATTTCCGTCTCGCACCCAACTCGAAATTCGAGCCCATTAACATAAGTAGCATAACAAATGATGATGTTCCTATGACGTTGTGGGTGGGGTAGGTCCATTTATACTTACATACTTACTGTTGTACTCTTACCCTTGTGGATCATAGATACGGTGACCAAAAATTGAAATTTTAAAAACGAATATATATATATTAGTCTTCAACTTAGTTCATTTGAACTTTTCGAAGGTTTACGAGGATGTCACAGAACTGAAATGCAAAATCGTCCAAAATTTCAATTCAAGGATCATGACGATCGAATTTGGACTTAGTTTTCCCTTACTCATTTGAACACAAGAATACATATATGCCTATGCATGTGTAGTCTTGATGTAAAATCATTATGTAGAAATGCTTTGGAAACGGTTTTTAGGGTACATGAAAGTTCCATAATCGTCAAAATTTGACATTTTTGAAGTACAAAAAAACAATTCATGTTTTCCAACTGAATTGATTTAGTAGTCACTTTACAAAAATTTTTCTATAAATGTGGAAATTTTATCATGTTTTATTTTTGCACCAGGAACAAAATATTATAATTTTTACTATATTTTTAAACTCTAATTTCTTCAAAATTTAATATCTCGAAACGAAACTAAGATAAAAAATATGACACAAGCGTTGGCTCATTGCGAATAAAACAGGGAATCGAAAATAAAAATTTTAATTATTTTACGTTCGTGTCTTAAGTCTTTACGCATACAGTTCTGTTGTAAAAAGCGAGAGAGATAGAGCAAAGACTTAAGACTCGAACGTGAAAACACGTTAGATTGGGCGTAGCACAAAAATTATGCGTGGCAGCGTTACGAAATTCAACTTTTCCAACTTAGGGGCACAATAGTAAGCTATGTTCCGGATTTGAGCACCGTGGATTCAAAATTGTGGATTTTAGAAAAACCCGTTTTCTTTTTGAGGGGGTTGGGGGGGTCCGACTTCGAAAATTTTTTTTGGAATCTCTTAGACAATCACGGAGGAACGTCCATGCCAAATTTCAAGGCCCTAGGGCAACTCCTTCTATGATTTCCCAAAAATGTATGGAGGTCAAGCACTTTTTGAGAGTGAAAACACGTTTGAGAGGGCGTAGCACAAAAAGTAGGCGTGGCAGCGCTACGAAGTTAAACTTTTCCGACTTTGGGGCACATGAGTAACCTATGTTCCGAATTTGAAGACCGTGGGTTCAAAATTGTGGATTTTGGCAAAACCCGTGTTCTGTTTGAGGGGGTTGGGGGGGTCCGATATCGAAAATTTTTTTTGGAATCTCTTAGACAATACGGAGGAATGTCCATGCCAAATTTCAAAGCCCTAGGGCAACTCCTTCTATGATTTCCAAAAATGTATGGAGTTAAGGCACTCCGCGAAAGTAAATAACGACTTTTGCGCGAACTCAAAAGTTGTGTATTCGGCTACATAGTTCAGACACCACTGAATTGCGAATTACTCGAACCCTGCGACGTTCATACACATTATTTGCCAGAACACGAATTCGTGTCTTGTAGACGTGTTTTGGATGCGGGTCTGCGTATGCCGATTGGTTCTGAAATTGTTCAGTAGCGATTTGGAGTGGTCTAGCACAAAAAGTCACGTGGAGGTTACAGTAACTTCCATGGGCACAAAACCTTTTCCAATGGCCTGGGTCAAAATTTGATTTGCAAAACATGTTTGTTGAGGGGTGGGGGGTTCGATTCCATACATTTTTTTGGGAAATCATAGAAGGAGTTGCCTAGGAGCCTTGAAATTTGGCATGGACATTCCTCCTGATTGTCCTAAGAGGAGTGTCTTAACCAAAAATTTTGGAATCAGGATGCCCTAGGGCCTTCAAATGGCATGGACATTCCCGGATTGTGCCAAGAGATTCCAAAAAAAATTTGAATGGAACCCCAACGTCCTCAAATTCGGAACAGGGTTTTGCCAAATCCACAATTTTGAACCACGTCTCAAATCGGACATAGGTACTCATGTGCCCAAAGTTGGAAAAGTTTAACTTCGTAACGCTGCCACGCCTACTTTTTGTGCTACGCCCACTCAAAGTCCGCTATCTGAACAGAGTTCAGACACCAACGGGCATAGCGCAGACCCGCATCAAAACAACGTACATAGCCAAGACACGAGATTTCGTGTTCTGGCTAAATTAGTTTGTGTATGAAATCGGTCACCAGAGGTTCGAGTATTCGCTATGTCAGTTGGTGTCTGAACTATGCGTAGCGAATACACAACCTTTTGACCAGTTCGCGTCTTAAGTCGTTGATTTATTTCTTTCGCGGAGTGCTTAACTCCATACATTTCTTGGTAAATCATAGAAGGAGTTGCCCTAGGGCTTTGAAATTTGGCATGGACATTCCTCCGTGATTGTCTAAGAGATTCCAAAAAAATTTTTTGATATCGGACCCCCCCAACCCCCTCAAACAGAACACGGGTTTTGCCAAAATCCACAATTTTGAACCCACGGTCTTCAAATTCGGAACATAGGTTACTCATGTGCCCCAAAGTCGGAAAAGTTTAACTTCGTAGCGCTGCCACGCCTACTTTTTGTGCTACGCCCTCTCAAACGTGTTTTCACTCTCAAAAAGTGCTTGACCTCCATACATTTTTGGGAAATCATAGAAGGAGTTGCCCTAGGGCCTTGAAATTTGGCATGGACGTTCCTCCGTGATTGTCTAAGAGATTCCAAAAAAAATTTTCGAAGTCGGACCCCCCCAACCCCCTCAAACAGAACACGGGTTTTGCCAAAATCCACAATTTTGAACCCACGGTCCTCAAATTCGGAACATAGGTTACTCATGTGCCCCAAAGTAGGAAAAGTTTAACTTCGTAACGCTGCCACGCCTACTTTTTGTGCTACGCCCACTCAAAGTCCGCTATCTGAACAGAGTTCAGACACCAACTGACATAGCACAGACCCGCATCAAAACCAACGTGCCTAGCTAAGACACGAAATTTTGTGTGTTGGCTAAATTAGTTTGTGTATGAAATATGTCATTATAACAAAAGTTTGTGTATTCTTCATTTTCATTTATTTTCTCGTTATAACTCGGCTTTTATTTTGGTAGTCTCTTATAACGAGGGCTTTACTTTGGTGCTCGCTATAACTAGGGTTTTATTTTGCTCTTCGCTTGTAATATTTACAAAGAGTTTAGTTTTACATTTTTTCAAATTAGCAATAGACAGCTTCAACTGTGATTTAAATGATAAAAAAAATAAACATTTCGGACTCAATCTGACCAATCGAAAATTCCGAAAACATGGGCGCATTGTTTGCTAAAAAGAAGCCGAAAAGTCGAATAACCGATCATGATAAGGCTGTGCTGGTAATAACTTCATTGTTTTCTTTGATTCATAATCTCCTCTATGGCGTCATATTTTGCAGCAACTGAAGCAACAAAGGGATCGCTTGAAACAATATCAAAAACGTATCGAACTGTCACTGGAGAAGGACAGGGAGCTGGCTAAGAAATGCTTACAGAACGGTAGAAAAGAGTAAGTTCATTTGAATTTGGATTTGAAAAATGCATAGGTAATTACAAAATCTATGAATTTCGATTAGTCGTGCGAAGTCTCTGTTACGGAAAAAGAAATACCAGGAAACGTTACTAGCCAATACGGATAAGCAGTTGGAGAACTTGGAGAAACTCGCTGCTGATTTAGAGTTCGCTCAAATTGAGACGCAAGTTTTGGACGGCTTGAAGAGTGGCAATGAGGCACTGAAGAAGGTCCATCAAATGCTTGATATAAATGAAATTGAAAAGATAATGGACGAAACTCGTGAGGGTGTTGAGAAGCAACAGGAAATCGATGCAATGCTATCGGACGTTCTTACAACGCAAGACGAAGAGGACGTGCTGGCAGAATTAGATGCGCTGCAAGCCGCGGAAGATGTCGCCGAATTGCCCGAAGTTCCAAATCAACCATTGCCAGAAATCGCCGAAGAAGAGCCATCGAAGCAGGAAGTGTTGGATGAGCCAACAAAGGCTGTGCGTGAGAAGCAACGCAAGGTTCTAGTTGAAGCATAATTATTCAATGTTTTTTTTTTTTTTTTTAAATAAAATTTTAGGCGTAAATATTACCCTTGTATATTTAACAATTTTATAGTGCATAATTTTAAATGCATTAAGTATAAAACTCTTAAGCAATAAATATTTTGTGTACGGACTTACATAGATACAAACTATCATCTACATAGTGGACATGCGTGCGAATCGCATCACTTGGTCTTGTGTGTCAGTTGAGATTTGTACGCGTTGCCAGGATCTAGTCTCACTGGATTTACGTATTGCTTCTAGGACTGCTTGGACATATAGACCATCTTCAAATGTTGCGGCTGCCTGTACGGGTTCTTTAACCCATGCAGTCTCCTTGCCGAATGCCTCTTTCAATGAGCCAACCATTTTACAAAGACCTTTAATAAATGGCCGCGGCAATAGTGATTCCGTTGTCCCGAAATGCAAGTCCTGAACATCCACATACAAGGCTTCTTCTTTCAATGGTGCCTCTGCTTTATTTCGAAAGACGAATAAATCTCCACCACGTACAACCAGATAGCCTTTGCTGCCACAAACTAGTACCTCTTGTGAATAAGTTTTCGCCGAACTTGTGTGACTATGCAACGATGCGGTGACGAGCGTTCCATTTGCCAATTCCATTTGAAAATTACAATAGTCGGGGGCAGTTATCTGACGAATGCCGCTAATGTCATCCGTCGTTTTTGTATACGCCTTGACGACTCCATGGACACGTATCGCATGTTGTTGCAATAGAAAGCTAACCAAATCGATAACGTGACTGCCAACCAAATTTAAAACACCACCGCCCATCGCTGCCTCACAAGTCCAGTCGAATTTCTTTGGGAAGAGAGTACCCATTTGTACCCGAATTTCAATTAAGCTTATATCGCCAACGCTTCCAATCAATTCTTCGTGCAAGCAGCGCTTCATATGAACAAATGCAGGTAGAAATCGCAGGAATAGTTAACCAGCGATATTAACGTTGGATAATACTGTGAGCCACGTACCATTTTAATGGCATCTGCTTGCGATAAGCCACAAAGCATATCGCAGACAACATGTTTTCCAATTCCTTCAAAAGAAATAGCAATAAATTTACAGTGATTGCGCCACAAATGTTATTAATTGGAAATTCAAATACATACCAAGTGCTTTTACAGCAATTTCAGCATGCAGGAATGGCTGGCAGACAACAAACACCAGGTCCACATCCTTCCGAAGCAAAACATCATCAATTTTGTTTGTGAAAAATGCAATATTTTGAGAGAGAGCGAAAGCTTCTGCTTCTTTTAGAGTTCTTCCCCAAAGAGCCTTCACTTCGAAGCCCTTATCCCTTAGGAGGGGTATAAGGACTTTCGTCGTTTGTCCAGTTCCAAAGACTCCAACACCAACCATTGAAATGATCGGTATCAGTTATGTGCTAGAGATGGCGAACCATCGATAGCACTATCGAACGAATCAAATGGCTCCTAATGTCAATTTAGAATATTTCTCGAGTAATGTCATGTTCAGACGGCATTATGAATTAAGTAATTGGCTCCATGAATTACATATCGACCAGTTTATTCAAAAACCTCGTAAGTACAAAATCATAGTTTTGAGAAAAACTGAAAAAACTGAATACAGCTGCTATATAACCGTATATTATTAAAACATTTAAACCAAATTATTAACAGACATTTAACAAATATACTCGAGATCGTATTTTGTAAATATTTACTGTTATGTAGAAAATATAAGCCATTAAATGTACTTACGAGGTTTTCCTGAAATTGTATACCAAATAAATTTAACAAAATTAAAAGTAGCTTCGCACAATATTCAAAGTTTTTATTGAAAAAAAAAAAACGCTTATTCAACGGTTTAAACTTAAATTAAAGTAAATATTAACAAAAGTAAGGGAAATTAAACAATTAAAGAAAAAATATGAAGGAAATTTAAAGAAGATTAATGGGTATGTCCTAGATTTCCCATAAATAAAAAAAATTGTGGTAAAAGTTGCGTTAACATGCATTAAAAATTCATATTTTATATTTATCGTATATCGTGCGCTCGATGAAGCATTAACCTAGTCATGTATTTTTTATATAGAAAGATGGACTTGTATTCCAATAAGCATGTGATACGTTTTTACCCGCGCAATGCCGGGTATTGCAGACAGTGCCATAAAAATTTTAATAAAAACGTCATATGTTCTATGGAGCGGTTTGGTTTGCATATCACAATTTTTTATGCATTTCTTGCAAGTAAAACAAAGCTAGTGCATTTACGAGGTTTTTGAATAAACTCTAATGTACGCTTGCAGTTACGAGGAAATTGCATTGCAGTTTTTGAAAAACTTTTCGAACAAAGTGACTAAAAATTTAATGCTATTCTATGTAGAATAAATTCAGCTACCATTTAAGACCAAAATCTCAATTTCGTCGAAATTGTACTTACGAGGTTTTTGAATAAACTGGTCGATATGCGAATTAACCCGTTCAGATGAGAGATTCGTCATGCGTTTTTGACAAGCAACAAGCCAGTCGGAAAATTCACCAATTCCAATGTAATGAAACTGTCTCAATATAAGTAAAAAATTCTTCTTTTGACCATGAAAATTTCTTTTGAAGAAGGGTCTGTTGTAGCCAGCTCTTGTTTTCATGATGTTTTTACTAGAACGACATTGGAAAGAGCACTAATTGATCTCTTATGCCATGAATGCAATAAATTCCGGCTGGGAGTATTTTTTTTCTTGCTGATTCCTTCTTCTGGTTTTGATAAATTCCGATAAAAATTAGAGAAGTCCCTGATTTTATCGTAATTCGGATCGTAATTCAAACTGAATTACGTTCGAATGAGGTAATTCGGCTTGTCAAATTTTTTATGGCTATGTGATTCACAACGTGATTCGACTGTGAATTACCAATGGGGACCGAATTACTTAATTCAGGTTGCCGTCTGAACATAGTATAAGGGCTGCAAGTTGAAGTAAGTAATTTACCTTTCATTTAAAACCATTTTGTTTTTCACTTTTCCTGGAACAAATTTTCAATATTCAGTATTGTTTGTCTAACCCTATACATCGAAAATATCGATGGGGCCGACTATCGATAGTTTGCCAGCTCTATTATGTGGAGTTTCAAGTAGCAGGATCTATAAACAGGGATTTATTTTGGTACAGAGCCTACTTTTGAGACACTTATTTTGATACTTCAATATTTGAACATATTTTAACGTTGTCAATGTTATTTCAAAAAATTGTAAAAGTGGGCGTGACAGAAGGGCGTTTTTCGAAAATTTTCCCTTACGCCCGAAATTCAAATGGGACTTGAAGTTGGTATATATAATTCCTTCATAGTCATTAACATCCTATACAAAAATTTGCGGTACTCATGCAGCTTCGCAAATGCCTTCGCAACTTTTCCCATCATAAATTTTCATATAAATTTTGACAGTTGTTTGACAAATTTCTCATTTCCCACAATTTGCGAAGCTGCATGATTCCCACTATTGTCTTCATCGGTCCATTATTAAGGGTATCTCCAGTACTAGGCTATTTAAAAAAAAAAAAAATACCAAAACTGCCCCAAAATCGTAGATTTTCCAAATATTTCAATGAAATTTAGATTTTAAGCTTATTTATTTAATCCTCCAATAAAATTTCCTAAAATCGGAAAATCGGGCGTGGCAAGAGGGTGGTATTAATAAATAAATTGAATAAAAATCGGAACATGAGTCCCTTAGCGGCCTTAAAAAGCTCCAAAACAATTTTTTTTTTTTGCTTTTTTTTATGAGTAGTTTGGATATTTGAGAATATCGTGCTTAGAGGATTTTTTCGAAATTCGAAAGAGTTTAGAAAATATACCCTTTGTCGTGCAAGGTCTGCGCTAAAATGAGTCCTTTTTGCGTTAACTTCAAACTTTAAACGCATTTATCTCGAAGCCACGTTTTTTGAACTGGCGGCCACGATTTCTCCAGTTCCACTGGACCGATTTTAACGAAACAAAGTGGATTCGATGCAAAATTGTCACCATTATGGCCGGATTCTCAATCATAATTTTAACAAATTTTTTACTATTTTTTTTTTACACTGAACTACTTACAAAAAAATAAAGCCCACATCGATGGATAAGATATGGAAATTTTCGAAGGCGTTGGTTTTTGAGAAATTTCCTTTGATTGGGCGAATTTAATTATATTACGAGTACCTATATACAAGTTGGTATACATTGTGTATATTTCTTTTATTAACCCAGCAGTTATTTAGGAAGTGCATTACCAAAGTAATGCATTTTTTCATCGATGAAATAGGAATGCAAAGTAAATTGAACAAATTTGCATGGAGAGGTAATCGAAAAGGTAATGTCCCAGCAGAGAATTCAGAATCCATTACCAGATTCATCGATGAAGAATCGATGCATAGGTAATGCATTTGCATTACTTTTTTCCTCCTACTATTCTAGATGTAATCCATTCCTAGTGTTGTAATACCTCATTCATGGATTCATTGCTGTTTACTAATAAGCCTACAGTAGTGTATGATTTTCTCTGGAAAGCACTAATTACGAATAGGATAAAGGGAATGCAAGAGTAAAGTCCTACAAGTAATGTAGCACTGCTATAGCGGGTAATCTAGCTCGACTTGATTACCCCTTCGATGCAAGGTAATGCAGAAGGGAGTCGTTATCCCCTACCGCCTAGGACATCCAATGTTAAATGTAATGCTGGTTTTATATGGGAGGTAATGGATTCTGGAATGTATGTTCATTACCTCAGAATCGATGAGCCATCAATGAAGAATGCATTACGTTCGCTGCTGGGGTGTTGCCTAATATGTTCACTCCCAAAGCAAAGCGTTACATACTTCTATAGCATTACTTGAGTATGCAAATAGTAATGCATTACAATATCAGGTATTTTCGATTACTTTTCGTACAACTGGTAATGCAAATAGGCATGCATTACATTCGCTAGAACATCGCCGTGTTATGCTATAAACAGAATAAGGGCGTAAGCGAATATTCGCCAGACGAATACGCCGAGAAATTCGCGCGGGTGAACACAATGACAGCGAATGGCGAACTCATGTTGTTTTCAGAATTTGGAAAAAACTATGATTGAAAATATAAGTCATTGCCAGCAGAAAGTACAAACCCTCATTTTCGAAACAAAATCTCAAAGATTTTATACAAATGCATATGTTTTCTGATGTGTAAATTCTGCTATTCGCCAGTCGCCGGCGCTACCATTAGAATTAGAGCTATTGCGGCGTTTTGACGCGGCGAAATTCGCTGTGTTGTGGGCAGCTTCGTATAACCGTGTGTATTTTAAGCAACGACGTCGAGCGAGTATTCGCTGACGCCCTTATTCTGTTTATAGCATTAAATATAATCGATTTTGTAATGCATTAACAGTAGGCCTTTTGAATTACTTTTTGCATTACCATCGATTACAAATATCTGCGGGGAAATTCATAGGCTTTTGTGAAGACAAATTTCGTTTTTGATCGGATGGGATGATATTTCTGATATTTCGAGAGTGAAATATTTTTCTTAAAAATGAATTTGGAAGAAAAATTTCTGAATTTAAAATTTAAATTTGATGCAAAATTTAAGGGCACTATTTGAAAGTTAGTGGTAAGACATACTTATGCTAGGTATCTATAGTACAATCGCATTCGCACATAGGATGGCATAGTTAAGGACCCGCTCATTTTGTCCTTAAAATATTTGGCTTTTCATATGTCCCAAATGACTGTAATCGAAATTCAATTCATTGAATTCGAAATGAAAAATAGACTCAGATGAGATTTATATATTTTTTTTTTTACTACATTTTAGTAAACTATAAATATAGAAGTAATAAATTCTTTCTATAAAATAACAATAAATTACCCCTATTCACAAATTTTTCAATACACCTTTCCCTGCAACAAATGAAACTAGTTATTTACTAGTTCTTTTACTAGTACAAAAGCCATCGGTACTAGTTCTTTTCTATACCCCTGTCCATATAAAATTCTGTAGAAAATCAGCATAACATATGTAGGTATAGAAAAGCACTAGTCCAGTTTGGACCAGTATACACAGAGAAAAAAATCAACCAGAAAACTGGTCAAATCAAAAGGAAAAACATACAAAACGGCTTCAACAAGGAATATTTTTAATTTTAACAATTTTTCTTGTTAGAAAAAATTAAGATTTTCCTTTTGAATCAACCATATTTCAGGTTGAAATGGCATAATTTTCAAAATTGGATTTAAATTTTTGAACTAACCACGGACATAATTGAAATGACAAAATAATTTTTAAAACAAAAAAAAAATTTCTAAAATACCTATAAAAGAAGAAATGTCAAAACAAATTTACTTAACGTTCAAAGCAAATGGCCACAGAGTCCTCTGCTGAACATAACCCCAAAAATATCCATCGGATGGACTTCATCCGATTTTGTCACTCCGTTGTCGTGTGACTGCTTTCGCAATGCTTAAAAAGTTCTAAGATGAATAAATATCTTATATTTCCTATTTTATAAACCAAATGAGAATTATACACAACGAAAAAAAAATGTAATTAAACATATTTCCTTTCAAATCAACCAAAAATTTTGTTGACTCAACCATTTTTCTTTTGAAATTTTCGTTCTGCTCGAAAATCAAAAGGACTGTGATGAACAATGCGCCCTTTCAAAAAAAAAATCATGGTTAAGTTCGCTCAGTGTAGTAAAAGAAAATACACCTGCTGCTTCCTACAGCGTTGGTTGTTACAACCTACTTTGTATTCATACGTTTGCGGTCTGTAGCGCTATTCGTCAAAAGTCAAACAGAGAGTCTAGTATCACGTACATATCTCTGAGATACTCTCGCTCAATGCAATGCAAGGCAAGGCAAGGCAAAGCAGGCGAACGATATCACAATGCAACGACACAATTGCTCACTTTGCTCTTGTTCCTTTCCTTCGCTTCGCTTCGTTTCGCTCCACTTGGCTTCGCTGTGCTTCGCATCGTGCGCTTCGCCATCGTTTTAAACTTCAGGAGCAATCGTGAGAAGAATTGAAAGCTACACACAGTCCAGTCCAGTCAGTCAGTAAGAACAACGACCCGGCGACGGAAACAACCAAAACACGGAAAGCCGCGATTCGATAGCGAAAACACTGATAAACATAACGCGGCATCGGCATCGGCATCGAAGTCGTGTCGCACAAAATATGTAGTCCCGGAACCAGGTCAATAGACAAGTGTTGAAGCGGTGCCAGTGGTAATTGAAGCGTCTCCTGTTCTGCATTGTTGTCTTTTATCATTGCTTGTTTTTTGTTATTTTTGTTCGCATTATTTTTTTTTTTTTTATTATTATTTTGGTTCCGGTGGTCATTCATATAAGATATTTTTTAGGGTTCATTTATGCGATAATTGCGGGCATATGTTCCTCAACATGTGTACGAGTGTGAATTTCTTTTAGTGCGTTGACTTGGCATAAAACCGAAATTTAAAAAAAATTTAAAAAAAATTAAAATCTAAAAACAAAAAAAAAAAAAAAATAATAAAAAAATTTTTAAATTAAGGAAAAACATGTACAGGGTTAAATGTCATAAGCCCCGAAAGGCTCTATTTTGATAAATTACTGTAGCATTCAAATATTCTGGACACATCCGAGGAGTGGCCAAGATGAATTCAAGAAAGTATCAACCAGATGCACACACTCTGCACTCACACTTATGCACCCACTCGCACACATGTGAAGGGACACGAACAAGTGGCGGCGGGACTCTTCTGGCCTTTTTCGTTGCACTCGAGTCCGAAGACACAAATTTAGATATGCAGAATGGCTTTGAGTGCGAATTTATGTGTGTGTGTGTGTGTGTGTGATGTTGTTTCTAGCTAGAGTATCTGGGATAAAAGTGCAAGTGAAATTCTAATTATGATCCGATCGGTCAGCATTTGCTGTCATTGCGCCAAGCGAAAGACTTTTGCAATGGAAAATGAAAATCAAATGGAAATGGAAAATGTTGACTCCTCTTGTTGTGTACAGTTCAATGAACCAGTTACAAAAAGGGAAAACATTTTTTTTTAAATGGTTTTCTTAACCTTTAAAGGGTTAGTGTATGTGTGCCTCTCTTGTGCCATTGTATGTGTATGTATGTGAGCCCATACACAGAAGAGACAATGCCTAATGACCTGCAACAGTTTAAAACTTCTCCCCAGGCAAGCTGTTTCAAATAACTTTGACAAAAAAAAAAAAAAAAAATAAAAAAAAAAAATAAAAAAAAAAAAAAAATAAAAAAAATACCTACATAAATAAATGAAAAGCCACATTGCGGTTTGAATGTTAGAAAGATTTTGATAATGGAAAAGTTTCTAAATCCGTAGGCTATCTTTGTTGTTTCAGGAAAAGCGGCTCTAAAGTTAGGAGGCTCGGCTCGGCTCGGCTCTCAGGCTCGGAATGTGACGAAAAACTTTTTAAACAAACAATTTGAACTTTTAAAAGTTTCGGCTTCAAATTGAAAATCCTAACTTTAAATTCAAACGCTTTTGATTTAACTTGAAAAGTAACCGCCATTCAAAGTAAAGTATTTTTCATTTGAATTTCAAATTTTCGCAAAAAAAAAAAAAAAAAAAAAAAACCGAAACCGAATCAATCAAACAAAATTCGAAAGAAATTGTTAAACTTTTAGAACGTGTTTTACGGATTTTGAATATTTTGAATTTTTTTGAATTTTTTTTATACCCGACACACTCTTTGTCAAGGGTATATTGCGTTTGTGTGGTTGTGTGTAACACCCAGAACCAGTCGAGATAGACCATACAAAATATATATAGAAATGATCAGCGTCACCAGGAGATTCGATATGTCCGTCTGTCTGTCTGTCCGTCCTGTCTGTCTGTCTGTCTGTCTGTCTGTCCGTCTGTCCGTCTGTCTGTCTGTTTGTATACAGTTTTCTTATCGAAGGAGTTGAGCTATCTCGACAAAATTTGGTATGCGTACTCACAGATACATGAGTAAGAACAAGAATGGACCCGATCGGACCATTTTTAGGGGTACCTCCAGTACTAGGGTCTGTTACGAAAATCACAAAAACTGCTCTAAAATCGAAGTTTTTCAACATATTTTGATGAAATTTGATATTTGAATATGTTCAAGGCAAGTACTGTGATTTAAAAAAATTGGAAAAATGGGCGTGGCAGAAGGGCGGTTTTCGAAAATTGTCTCCTACACCCGAAATTCAAATGGGACTTGAACGAAATTTGGCACTTATGCTTCCTTTGTAGCCATAAACTTTCTCTCAAAAAATTTCCTTGGTCGGTCCATTATTAAGGGTACCTCCAGTACTAGGGTGTGTCACAAAAATCTCAAAACTGCCTCAAAATCTGATTTTTTCGAAATATTTCAATGAAACTTAGAATTTGAGCGTATATTTAAGCCTCCGATTAGGATTGCAAAAATAAATGGAAAATTGGGCGTGGCAAAGGGGCGGTTTTCATAAAGAAATTTAACAAAAGTCGGTATATGGGGCCCCTAATAGCCTTAAAAACCTCTTGAATATTCTTCTTAGTGGTCCTGTTTTTTGGGCGTGGTTCAAAAATTATTTAAACATGTGTGTCTGTGTCGGGTATTTTATTGTCACGCTTGCCTGACTATAACACCCTTACTTGTTTGAATTTTTTTTGGAATTTTTTTTTCTCATTTTTTTACATATTCAAATTCCGAGGCATAGTAATAATAAAATTCTTCGATTTCTTTCCTTTTTCGGCAAGTTTTTGCTTTTGTTTTTGTTTTTGTTTTATTTATTTATTTTGTTGTTTGTTTCTTCTGCTTAAAAAGTTTTTCATATTTAAGCGTTCGATTATCTTTTTTATCGCACATTACGCCGGTCGTTGAACGCCATTAAAGCCGCGCAGTAAAACGTTTTCCACCCACATTTTCCGAGTTGAAAACGTTGAGAGAGAAAAAAAAAAACCATTGGAATTTGTCCTTAGCCTTTTGTCCTTAGTAAATCAATAGTATTTATTGGTAATTTTTTCTCCTCCTTCTTTGCTCTACATTTTTTCTCAGAATTGATTAAGTGTTTCAATTTTTCTTCGTTGAAATTTTTTTTATATTAGCATTGACATTGGCATAAGACCTTTTGAATTAATTATCGGCCAAAGAATTTTTTCCCATCACTTTAGCCATTTAATTGCGCAATATTTTTTTTTTTTTTTTTTTTAGTTGACTGTGTCGCTCTATCAGGTCAAAATCAAGGACAATGTGAAAGGATTCAAATTGAAAGAAAAAAGAAATTCTTTTTTAATGGAAAAAATTTTGCTTGATTCTGAGACACGGTGAAGGAGGAGTGTGTGAACGAAAATTCTCGTTGCTCTTCATTGTACAAAATTATTTCAGCTATCTAAGTACAAAGTCCTTTTATGTTTTAGATTGCGATTACTTTCATAATTTTTGCCCAACAAAATATCGAATTTTTTAAAGCTAATTTTGAATTTGAATATGTAAAAAAATGAAAAAAAATTCCAAAAAATATTCAAAAAATATTCAAAAAAATATTCAAAAAATATTCAAAAAATTCAAAAAAATTCAAAGTCAAAAATTCCAAATTAGTTCGATTTAGGGCCGTTTTCTCATCCTACTTTTAAGCTCTATCTGCCGGTTAAATTTCACAGTCACAAGGAGCAACTTTTCCATCCCATGTAGAATCCTAATAATGGGCTTTTAAAATTTTCCTTTTTTCCTTAAATCAAGAGTGCCAACGGTGCTACGATCAAGCATTTTGATACTCTCATTCGAGCTGTCAATCGAGAGCTTCATGTTGGAATCTTGAGTTCCAAGCTATAGAGAAAAAATTCTCTATCATTATGACGAAACACAATATCAATATTTTTCGGCTTGCGTGTTCAAGTGTCCCCGGCCTATCCCGCAAGATGATACCAATGCAGAACAAAAACAAAAAATACAAGAAGGAAAGTACGAAACTTCTACACTGAGCGAAATTTACCATGATTTTTTTTTATAAAAGGCGCATTGTTATTCACAGTCCTTTTGATTTTCGAGCAGAACGAAAATTTCAAAAGAAAAATGGTTGGGTCAACAACATTTTTTGGTTGATTTGAATGGAAATATGTTTAATTACATTTTTTTTTCGTTGTGTATAATTCTCATTTGCTTTATAAAATAGGACATACAAAGATATTTATTCATCTTAGAACTTTTTAAGCATTGCGAAAGCAGTCACGACAACGGAGTGACGAAATCGGATGAAGTCCATCCGATGGCTATTTTTTAGGTTATGTTCAGGAGAGAGCTCTGTGGCCATTTGTTTTGAACGTTAATTAAATTTGTTGTGACATTTCTTCTTTTATCGATATTTTAGAAATTTTTCTTTATTTTAAAAATTATCTTGTCATTTCAATTATGTCAGTGGTTGGTTCAACAATTTAAATTTAAATGGATTTTTGAAAATTATCATGTCAATTCAACCTGAAATATTGTTGATTCAAAGGGAAAATCTTTAAGAATAATTGTTAAAATAAAAATATTCCTTGTTAAAGCCGTTTTGTATGTTTCTCCTTTTGATTGGACCAGTTTTCTGATTGATTTTTTTCTCTGTGTATTGCCAAAAACAAATCGCATGTACCTTAATTCCAATAAAAATAAAAAAAAAAGAAAGACTATAAATAATAGACATTCAAAAAATAATTACAAAAGGACCAATAATATGAAATTTGGACTCGCTTTGCCACATGCCAATAATAATTATTTCGAAGCAAGCACATCAAGGCATTTCGTTCGAATGATTCCCAAAAAGAATACCAATAAATATTTTTTGCTAATGCACGCAAGTAAGGCATCAAGTAATTACCAGTACCCGCCACAAGAAAATTCCTTTAGACAAGTAGAGCTAGCTCGGTTCTGTTCCAGTCCCCACAAGTCCAACGAAATACAAAAAAAAAAAAAAATTGAGTATGATTCACGAGCAAAGATAGCTAAGTAAATAATAATTTATAAAAAGAATGCCTCCTTCGGTGTTTGGCTTTGAGGAATTTACGTGTTCTCCGAAAGTTCATTTTTCATTTCTGACCTTCCAAAAAAGACCAACAAACAGGTGTCTATCAAAATAAATAAAAAAAAAAAAAACAACGAGCCTCATTAAAACCACAAGCAATGGCGGAATGGCGGAGGAACATCTTAAGTGGCAAACTCAAACAAAAGTCGATACTTACAACTATAAGTAGACCAGTCAAGAGAATACGACGACGACGACGACGAAGACAAGTCGACATGAACGTCGAATTCGAAAATTCAATTTCATTGGAATATCTTCCTCATGATGGGTCAGAGCGAAATGGCTTTCTTCGGGCTTAGTTTTTCGGTACTGCATTTCGTGCATAATTGCATGAATTATTTACGTGGTCGTTTACAGTCGATAACTCAAGTCAGGACGAACAAAATAAAAATAGAATCAAAAAAAAAAAAAAACAAAAAACACGAATTTTCTTTTGGGCAAGTTTTACGTGACTAATCTATGCCCTGGGAAATTCCATGTATGTAATTGTATAGAACATGCTCTTTCGATACGATTCATTCCTGTTGTTCCTTGTCGCATGGTCGCAGCGCGACGTCTACGACCACGACGTCCTACTTATGTATGTCCATTACACGTCTGCACGTCTCTGCATGTTGCTCTTTATATGAGAATGTTTCAGTTCATAAGGCTCTTTGATTCGACCATTAGCTCATTCATACACGTTGTATTTTGTCTAGCATTTAAATGGCCATGGCGTGTGTCCCCCTATGGCATGGTGCTATGGGAACAATTTTCCACGACGCTAACTTAAGGCAATGACAACGTAGTCGTTGTCGTCGTCGTCGTGGTCGTCGGCCAACGTTGGAACCGCCAACGCTTCATGTGGAAATACGAGTAGTTATCGAATTCGAATAACGGAATAGCTTCAACGTCCTCTGAACTCTGCCCAGTTGATGTCCAACAGCTATTAAATCAATATAATGTTCATTTGGAATTTCAAAATTGGGTCTCTTTCCTTTGCTTAAATGACCACATTTTATTTTTAATATTATTATTTAATTTCTCTTAATTTTTAATATAATTTTTTTTTTTTTTTTAGCATGACTCTCGGTTTTCTACTTTTCGAATCAAAAAAGACGAATTTGGTCGCTCTTGAGTTATGTATAAATGAAAAAGTGAAAGAACGTCTCAGCACCTTGGAATAAGTTGTAAATATGTACATTCAACCGCTGCTTTGCTTCATTATTACGTTCATAAATCACTTTGAAAAGGCAACACTCACTCTGCATGGGGGGGAAAATATTTTACATAGATGCGAACATTTTCCATTGCCCCTCCACATTCCGCCTCCATAGAGAAAAGTTATTCTCTCAAAAGAATTCCACACTTCCTTTGAAGTTAAGAAGCGATCCTTTTTCTGATTGCTTCAAGTATGTATATGGGATGGATGCCTTTTTTCTCTTCGTTTCAATTTTCTTTGTTTCATTCTTTTCCCTTTTTTTTTTTTCGTAAATTTTATTGACACGAAAATTTCAAAGCTTTGAGGTGAAAAAATAAGTCTTGAGGCTCATAAGTCTTCAACGTATTTTCAACTTTGTGAAGGCTTACACTTTCAAATGATAATCTTCGGGAGAGTTTAAACCTGGCTTATTATGTGATGTGTTTTCGAGAGTCTGTTGCGTTGAAATTATTTCAAGAAATAAAAATGTTCGGAATTTTGACTTTAATTTTGATCGCTTTATTTTGCGTATTTCTCTATACGTATTTTGGCGAATTCGCTGTCGCCTTCATCAGGATGATTCCTAATTTTATTAGTATGCCTCGGAATTTGAAAATGTAAAAAAAATGAAAAAAAAAAATTCAAAAAAAATTAAAAAAAAAAATTTAAAAAAAAATTCAAAAAAAAATTCAAAAAAAAATTCAAAAAAAAAATTCAAAAAAAAAATTCAAAATATTCAAAAAATTCACTGTCAAAAATTCCAAATTAGTTCGAATTAAGCACAAAATCCAACATTGCGAGAGCGCGAGACGAGACGCACACAAATTTCAATACATTCAATCGTATGGCTCAAGCTCCAATGTAGCGCACTGCGAGATCTCGTAGCGAGAAAATTTTGAGAAATTGAATATTTCTCGTTGCGAGGCAATTTGACAGGGTTTAATGATGTAGCTATTTTTTGAGTACTCGCTATTGGGTACTCATTTAAACTAATAAAACAAAAACTGTTCACTGTTCCGTGAAAAAGAGCTTTTAAAATATTTCGCGAGCTTCGGTTCATTTTGAAAATTTTTGAAAATTTGAATTAAAATTTAAACTCAAGTGATAAGCGTATAATTTTTATGAGTACTCGGTACTCGTTAGATTGGTACTCGGTTCAAATATTGCATTACTAGAAGCGAAATTATGCTATCATCTGCGTGACGCAAAACTCTCATTGGAGATTGAAATGCGTCACGCAAAACATTTTCGTGACGTCGCGCACTCTCGCATCGGGCTCTCGCAATATTGGATTTTGAGCTTTAGTATGCCTATTAAAATGTTGAATTGTCAAATTAACAAAAAAAAGCCTACTTCAGTGAATAAAATATTCAAAAAGCACAGTTAAATGCAAAAAAATTCAAAAATTCAAAAAAATTCAAAATATTCAATATCCGAGCTCTATTTATTAGGAATCATTCTTATTAATTTTATATATGAAAATTTTTCAAAAATTCAAATATAGCAATTATATATGATTGAGTTAAACTGGAATATACTCGAAAATGAAATTTTCGAAGTTCTTAAACCGAGTTGAAATTTACCCTAACGGTCGTAGTCTTCAACTTGGCTTAGGAACTTCGAAAATTTAAAATCTCCAATATATTCTTTTACTCTTCATGCCAGTTTAACTCAACCCAATGCTTTCACTATGTTTGAATTTTTGAAAAATTTTCATATGATATTAAGGGGTTACTTATATACACTTAGAATTTTCAAAAAATCGATTTTTTTTTTATTTTATTTTCTCAACGTACATATATTTAAGAATACACACAGAATATTTCATATCGTTCCGGTGAATATTTTTGAAGTTGTACGCATATTTTAAAAGGCGTTTTAGAGAGTTTGAAAGTATAATGCGTTTTTTTCTTGCGTTTAAATGCGTTTTTCTCCAAATGGTGTTTTCAAAGTCGGTGACCAACATTACTCAAAAACGGTCTCAAATTTAAACACAAGCTTCTAAAATATATTTTTTAGTAATTAATCGAAGATTTTTTCTCACCGATAAATATTTTTTTTATTTTTTTTATAAACATTTTAATGCTGAAATTTTGATCAAAAATCGATTTTTATTTTTTGAGAAGACGCCATTTTGTCAAAAAAATTTATTTTTCTTATTTCTTCGATTAAGTACTAGATTTACCATTAATTTAACGAAAACTGTTTGGTTTTTTAATTTGAGAGGATCCAGTTCGGAGATATAGTGGTCACCGCAAAACGTGTTTTTTGAGAAGAGCTTCGGAGATCAGCTGTAGCACCTTTCAAAATTAATATTTTTATTAATAGCAAGTCTTAAAATACAGTTAAAATATACCATAATATGTGTACAAATTATTAGATTAATAAATTTTAAAGGTATTCTGAGGAAAATTTTCTTGAAAAATCGCTTTTTTTTTACCTTCTAACCCTTAATAAACCTGGTTTAAGCTCGCCTGAAGACTGTCATTGAAAAGTTTAAACCTTTAAGGGCCGTTTTCTCATTCTACATTTAAGCTCTATCTGCCAGTTATTTTTTTTTTTATTTTCTAATTCTTCTTCTTCTTGCGTGTTTAACTATCCCGGTCTATCCCGGGGTCCGCAAAACGCGACCAGTTCCTCCATTTTGTTCTATATGAAATTATCATCAGGATAATTGAACTTACAGAAAAAAACAGGATGAGAAAACGGCCCCAAAAAGTTAAAAAATGTTGGAGACTTTGAGCCGGAAAAGTAAATTTTTTAACCCTGCCCGAAGTGATTTCTATTAAATAAAAAACCCGATTTAATAGTCGTGCGATGAAATAAAAGAAAAAAAAAAAAAAACAATTCAATAATAAAACGACGACGACGCTGCCGCATTTATGGACATAAAATTTTTGGTGCTCTTATTATTTACGACCTATCCACATGCTTAAGTGCATTAACGTTAACGGAACGCAGATTGAAAAGTTTTTATGGCATTATTTTCTAGAATTAAACTATTCGCGCACAGTGAATCTCTCCGAAGAAGTACTCATATAAGTTTTGAGACTTTTATGTTCGATTTATGTTTCCATTGACGTAATTTGATTTGAAAATTCTTTATTCGCTGGTCGCTTGCTGGGGAATGCTGGATTGAATTGCATTAGAGCATGGTGCAGCACGTCGTATACGTGTTGTCCATGAATGCAAATGCTTCGAAGCTTAAATAACGCATACGTCGGGGTGTTCTTCCGATATGGTATTAGAAAATTCGAAGTATAACATCATTTGATGACTGACAATGACAATTCTGTTGATTGGGTGGGGTCGAAAGATTTTTCTCCAGTTTTAGCGCAAAATGCGCACATCAATGCGCCTTCATTAGATCGAAACGGAAACACATTCTTGATGGCGCAAGGGTAATTTTCTATTCAAAATAGGTACAAAATAGCAATAGTGAGGCTCTTATTGAAAATCGGTGAAAAGTAAAATTGATTGCCTGCAGCTCAAAGGACGCGAAAGGATCTAAATTTTGTTGATATTCATGAGCTCATATAGTGCTTTTAGTGCTGCTTAGGGTTTTCAACTGAAAAATTATGCGAGAAAGTTCACGAGAAAGTTCACCAGGACACTAAGCAAGCATGCTTTCAAATAAACCAACATATTGGGAGAATTTTTGACTTTTATTTTGTTACTAATTAAAATGTCCTATTTTTGGATGGGGATTTTCCAAAAACTACGAATGAAAAATATCATATAGGAACTCGGGTACGAGCATCATTTATCTGTAAAGGTGAAAAAAATCTCGGAAAGCGAGCAACAAAGACATTAAAAAGTGATGAGGAAGTTATTTAGAAAGGGGAGAAGGAGTGTTTTGGGAGAATCTAGCATATTTTTCTTTGCGAAAATGTAAAAAAAGAAGCTTCACTTCGCAGGAAAAGTCATCTGGCAAAACTGATATTTATTATCTATCAGTAGAGCTCAGATTTTGAATATTTTGAATTTTTTTTGAATTTTTTTTTTGAATTTTTTAAATATTTTGAATTTTTTGCATTTTTTTTTTTGAAAATTTTTTTAATATTTTTGGGAATTTTTTTTTTCATTTTTTTACATATTCAAAATCCGAGCTCTATCTATCAGCAACATTCTACATATTTTTCAGGCACTCCATTGTGCTTGAGTCTGAGAATGAATTTATTCATTTAATTACACTTTTCCTTCCACTCGCAGAGCGTCGGCGACGCAAAGCGTTTGGCAAATGAATTCATATGATAATCTTTCAAGCAGACATCTGCTCATTTCTTTCACATATCATTATCTTATTTTATGCTTGTAAGAGACAAAATTTAATTCTCTTCTATAACTCTTGGGTTCTTTTTTTTTTTGTAGCTCAAGTCATAGAATTTTGTTGAAGTGGAATCTTGCATTAACATATTTTCATATACATATGTATGTTGTATATATACTTATATATAGATAAACATTTTATGCTCTATTCCGTAAGCCCCATAGCAATCCTCTTTTGCATTATTAAAATGTCTTCTTTGCCTGCCATCGAAGCATAGCACGAGCTCATGATGCCTTTAAACGTCAACTAAACATGACATGACTCGACCGGCTCGAATACTCTGCGGAAATTCTGTCATAAGTCCCGCAAAACCCATATTTTATATATATATGAGTGTGTGTGCGTGTGCATTATGACCCGTTCGCACCCGCCTAAGTGTCTTCACACCCATAGCGTTCACAGTTTCAAGTGATGTTCGGTCGTCTGTTGCTGAATGGGAAAATCCATTTTCCTCATGTCTCAGCATTTACGTTAATTTCTATCCAATTTTCAATGCGAATTAATAGCGCGAATTGAGAGCAGACACATTCTGCCGAATATCACAATTTAATTCATTCGTTCGTCGACGACTTTGTGTGCTTGCGTTTAATTTTTTTTTTTTATAACCCATAAACATGCTCTTTGGATCGCTTAGATTCGTCAACATATTATGGCCAAATGCGATGAAAATTCAATTTCCTTTCGATGTAGAATAAACATTTGGCAAACATGGACGCCTTCAAAGTCGTAAAAGAAGTGAAGCGAAAAACGAAAAAGTTCAAAGAAATAAATTCAGGACGTCATGTGGGATAAAACAAAAAAAAAAAAAAAAATCTTTTCAAATATAATGTGAAACGAAACATCCTCGCTTCATTTTTTTTTGTACCTACTGAGCTTGGCTGTGGGGGAAAACCTTTGCGAGTGAATATCAATAAATTACGAGTATTCTTATGAGTAGAGCTCGGATTTTGAATATTTTGAATTTTTTTGAATTTTTTTGAATTTTTTGAATTTATTGAATATTTTGAATTTTTTTGAATTTTTTGGAATTTTTTGGAATTTAACTGTGCTTTTTGAATATTTTATTCACTGAAGTAGGCTTTTTTTTTGGCTAATTTGACAATTCAACATTTTAATAGGCATACTAAATCGAACTTAAGCCCAAAATCCAATATTGACCAATATTAGCCCGATGCGAGAGTGCGCGACGTCACGAAAATATTTTGCGTGACGCATTTCATCTCCAATGAATTTCTGCGCTACGAGATCTGCAGTGCGATACATTGAGCTTGACCATAGTGATTGCAATATATTGAAATTTCGAGTGCGTCTCGTAACTGCGCTCTCGCAGTGAGCTCATCGCAATGTTGGATACGTTATGGGCTTGAGTTGGAAATTTTTGACTTGCAAAATTTTCAATATTTTGAATTTTTTGCATTAAATGAATTCCGAATGTTCGTGAATATATTTTTAAAAGCTTTTTTTACATATTCGAAATTCCGAGTGCATACATTATGGGTCTCTCCAGCTCTGTCAGAAATGAAAAACTCAAACAAAAAAAGTACTCAAAAAATACGCTACTCATTAAACTGAATCAGAAATTGCCTCGAACGATGTTTTTTTATATGAAGTTTTTCAAATTTTCTGACAGAGCTGGACGAGAGTCTCGCTAGTGCATATTGGATGCCAATGCCATTGGATTGAGTGCTTATTCGACTGACATTGTGCATTTTGGACAGTGAATTCTTGAATATTTTGAATTTTTTTTGATAATTTTTGAATTTTTTTGAATAAATTTTAAAAATTTTTTTTTTTTAATTTTTTTTTGAATTTTTTTTGAATTTTTTTTGGAATCTTTTTTTGAATATTTTGAATTTTTTGCATTTATGTTTGAATTTTTTTTCATTTTTTTTTACATATACAAATTCCGAGGCATACTTATGAGGCTCTCTCCAGCTCTGTCAGAAATGAAAAACTTCAAATAAAAAAAAGAAAAAAAAAACGCTTCAGCAATGAATCAGAAATTTCCTGAAATGTTTTTTTATATGAAGTTTTTCATTTTTGACAGAGCTGGAGAGAGTCCCTATGCTATTGATGCCAATGCCATTGATGAGTCTTCCTTCTGGGATGACATTGTGCATTTCGGACATACATTCGTGTGCATACGGACCTTGGCTAACAACGAACGAACGTATGTATGTATGTGCAATCAAACAATGTTGTCAAAACGATTCTTTTGTTTGCATATCCAGAATCAAAGTTCAACTAACAAAATCTTGGTGTTCAAATCCTGTAAAACGTCGGGTTACAGTTGCGCTCGTCCTTCAGTTTAGAGCTACTACAAAATTTTTTTGTGAAATTTTTTTTTATTCGATTTCCCCATGAAATAGCAGCGTTTTTCAAAAAGCTTATTTGAAAATGTAAATTGACATATTTATGTATTCTCATTGGGGCGAGGGAAGAGAGAGAGAGAGAGAGAGAGTGAGAGTGGGAGATTTGGAGGTTGGTGAAACGAGGGGAGTTGGAAATTTTCAACATTTCATTGGTAGTAGCAAAATAAAACAAAAAATTCTCATCGTGTGGGGATGAAGAAACTGAAACACTCTCTTATGACAAAGGAGATTTTTGCAAATTAAGATAAACGGCATTTATGAAATATTGGTACTTTTCAGGAGGAGGGTTTTAATTTTTGTTTTTTAAAAACTCAAACTCCCACAAGGGTATCATCGCTTTCATATCGTGAATAACGACACCGCGGACGACAGTCTTGACTATCAAATAAAGTGTACTCTCTCTTACACTGAAAGAAATATCGGCAGTAATATTGAATAAAAATTTTCGTAAATATTTGAATACGAATTTTAGTCAATATAACGAATTTTCTTCATGCTGACGAAAATATTTGTAATATTGCAGAAATTTTGTGAATGGAACGAAAAAAAATTCTTCAATATGAGTTAAATAGTTTAATCAATATAACAAAATTTCTTCATAGGTACGAAAACATTTCTTCATACTAAAGAAATTTTCTTACATATGACAAAAGCTTTCGTAGGACATTTTAAAATTTAGAATTTTCGTATAAATGAAGAAATTTCTTCAATATGACGTAATTTGTTTGTTGATATGAAGAAATTTCGTTAATATAACAAAACGTATTCGTGAATATAAAGAAATTAATTTCGTAAATATGAAGAAATTTTTTCAATATGACGAAGAAATTGTCTTAAAATTAATTTATATATTAAATATAACGAATTTATTTCGTATAAATAATGAAATTTCTTCAATATGACTAATGTAATTCTTGAGATATGAAGAATTTCTTCAATATTACGAAAAATTGAATATTTTTAAAAAGTTCTTGAGGTTGATGAGTCTTAAGGCAGAAGATTCAGCGTCATAAGCAAAGTTTGTCCATGAAGTGAAAACGCCTTTTTTATGGAAGCAGCGAAATTGTGTTTAATTTGAAAATTGAAAGAAAATATTTCCAGCGCTATAAATAATCTAAGTTAGTATAGTTTTGGAAACTCTCCTAACTTTAATAATAAATAAATAAATTAAATTTTGAAAAATTTCTTTAAGTCCTTTCATAATATTTTAGAATTTTCGTCCTTTTAACCACACAATCATATATACATAAAATTGTTTTTTAATTCTTATCGCGAGTCTTTATTTAGTCAATCATTATTGCTTGCAATGAGAAAGTTAATATACTGTTTTGTGTGTATGATATTTGGACGATTTTCTTGTCTATAAAAAATAGCAGATGTGAGACAGACGGGACTCACAACAGTTAATACATATGATGAAATTTTGAAATATATAAATATGAAGAAATTTCTTCAATATAACTAAGCAGGGTTGCGTATTTCAATAAATTTCTTCATATTGAAGAAAATCTTTTGTAATATTGAAGAAATTTATTCAATATCAATAATTATTTTCGTAGATATGAAGAAATTTCTTCAATATAACGAAATTTTTTTCCTGATTTGATTTTTTTCATATTGAATATCGTCTTTATTCATATTGATTGCTTTTTTTAGTTAGCTCTATTTTTACTGCCGTTTCTTCAATAACGCAGCCCATTTCTTCAATATTACCTACGGATTTTTTTCGGTGTAAGCGGACACCTACGGGACTAAAAAATATGTCCGCTTAACAGAGGTGTCCGCTCAAGAGGAAACTATTCGAGAAGCAGGATTACTAGAGCATTCCCAAAATTTCGTTCGTTTAACAGGGGTGTCCCCAAGAACAGAGTACACTGTAGACAGGCAGATTTATTGGAGTTCTCCACGATTCCAGAAGTCATATTAAAACTTGCCTGTTTTGAAAATTTTCCCTGCAAGCTTTGAAACCGAAACCGAGAAATCTCTCTCTGATTCTGTTTCTGTTCCTGATACCTTATTCGTTTTCTGTTGGGGAACCCTTTAACTCAGTGGCTATGAATGACTTCGTTCTATAATCCGAAATCCTTGTAATTCCGATTAAAAGGAAAATTAAAGCACTAATCAGGGGTTGTCACAGAATCCGATAGCTATCGGAATTGGAATTTTAGTCAAATGGATTTTCATAAATTTTTCATAGACAGCCGGATAAAATAGGATTCTGTACAATTAAGAACCGATAATGATTCCGATTGAAAACCAAAAATAACAAAATTTTTCTATTCTGTATGAAATCTCGATCGTTTTTAATTCCGATTCCGACAGCTATCGGATTCTGTGACACCCCTGAATATTTTCAAGATTTTTCAATTTCAACTTTTATCCATAAAAATATGTTCGTTCGTTTTTCATAAGCACAATCTCCCTGCTGGCGTTAGAATACAGCTTACTAACATTCCATGATAAATGATACTAAATAGAACACGATTTAGGGTCAAAATGAAAACAACAGAAGAAGAATGGAGATGTTGGGCTACATTGCAGCACGTTCGGAATATTCATTATGCTTTCAAATGTGTACAATCGGTGGTTATTTATGTATGAGACAGTTGCATTTTACATAAAAAAGTGCAACATGCGTCTGAAGAGCAACATTTTTAGTATAATGCGCAGTAAGCACATTTTTTGCCCCGCTTCCAGGAAGCTGACAAACGCAAAGTACGCTCCTCCTCGTACTCAATTCTCGACTTAAAAAAAAAAAAAATAAATAGCATATAGAATATTTTCACTTAAAACATTATTTTCACAAAAAATTATCTTAAATTGCATTTGTAAATGCAACGAGAGGACATGAGTGCAAAATCATGTTATTAAAATTTGACCTTCAGAAGCTAAATTAGCCACATGGGCTTTAAGGACAAATCGATGTGATTTCAGGATTAGTACACACATCAATGCATGTCCATGTGCATAGTTTATTCCTCGAATGACGGAGAAAGGCTTCTTAATAATGGGTAGATAATTAAAAAATAATAGATCTGACGCAGGTATTTTTACTTCAATTTCAATTAAAACCATTCGACAGCCGTCGTCGTCGCCTTCATTGTGCTTTTAATTCTTATGAAATTATTTTTTCAATGCAATGTGTTATTTGAGGCACATTGAAAGCTATTATATCCATTAATAGAAAACCATTTTCTTCATCCAGCCAGTTACGAAATAATTTCAATTTTTTTTTTTTTGTGGTCAAAATATTCCATTTTGCCATTATTCACGTAGACTTTTGACAAGCATTTTCTTTCAAAAATGCTAAATAAATAAATAAATCGAATAAGTAAATAAATAAATAAATAAATCGAATAAGTAAATAAATAAATAGAAACGTGTATGCATGTGACGTGATCTATTAGAATCGTTCATACATTCTGATATATTCCGGTTTTTATGCCAAATTAATGACTTTTTCAAGTTTACTCTAATAAGCGGTTTGGTTTAGTACATCGTACAGCGGGGCGTATACGTGTGCTGAATACTGTATGAAAAGCAGCGAGGTTCAAATTGCGCATACGTGGGGGTGTACTAGCAGTGCAGTGCAGTGAACAAAATTGAAGCTCTTTTGAATATTTTTTTTTTTTTTTTTTTCTTGATGAAAATAGTGCGGGGATACTAAGCTTTAATTATTTTGAGGTGAGAAAAGTAGTAGGGTCTCCCCATGTTCGCCACAATCGGAGAACCATACGCAAATGTCAAGAGTAATTTGAAAAAGGAAAGCAGCATTGGAGCACGTGTACGATTTTGACAAGATTAAATCAAATTCAACTCGGAGAGGACTTAGAAAATTTAATTAATTTCCCCTTTATTTATTTATTTTTAGTTTTTTGTTTTTTTTTGGTTTTGCCTGAGGGGAGCCTGACGAGAGCTCGAGTCTCTTGGGCTTTTGCGAGGGAAATGAAAATTTCATGATGTTTAGATTGGAATTTTTTTGAAGCCTTTCATTTTCGCTTTTGCATGTGGTAAATAAATGAAATCTGTTAATTGGAACGAATATATCAATGTTAGTTGCTCTAATTTATTCCTTTTATGAGAAATTAACAGTTCGCCTCTTACTTCGATTGATGGTATTTAGAAGCTTATTCAATCCCAACATTGAATAATTGACCGATTATTTGTTTATCTTGTCTTGACACCGAAAGCGTATGAGTAAAATAAATAAACTGAATAAAATAAATTTTGTGCTCCTTTATTTTTCTTTCTTTTTTGAATTCCATTGCTGCACTGTTGAGCGTATATTCGGAAGAAGTGTGATCGGGAAAAAATTGGCAAAACTTTGAATAATTCTTCTGACACACACACACGGGCCAGGAGTCATTTGACTTTGAATTATTTATTTCATGAGTGCGCCCGCCGCACGCACATCAAACTTGAAGAGCTTCACTTGATTTTAGTTTATTTTAGCTGTGTGCCATTTAATGGCATTTTTTCTTTCAATTTATATAATTTAATATGAATCTTTCGATAAATTTTTATTTTTATGATTGAAAGATTTCAACTGCGATTTTTTTTTTATCTATCACATACATACAATTTTTTAAAAATTAATCTAAAAAGGTACATTTTTTCAAAGAAAGTCAATCAGCCCGATTCAGAATATACCCGGGGAATTTACTTTTCTTAAGACTAGGTAGGTAGGTAGGTTGAAGTGACTGCCACTTAGGTCGTTAATCGGCCCATTGTGATACCAAGGAGGTTTTCTTGTGTTTGTGTGAGTGTATTGTCTTATTATGTAGTGTGCCCCTAACATGCGATTGCGATTTTTTGAAAAACCAGTGCTAGGCATAGCAAGCATCCCCTACTAGGGTTGTAAAAAAAACATTCAAAGTTTCGATTTAATCGATTTTTTTTGGCTTTCGATCGATTTTTTTAGAATCGATTATGTTTTTTTCGATTTTTAACAAAATCGATTTTTTCTTTCGATGTTAAATTTTTTTGGAAACTCTGGAAAATGTTTAAAATATGAGCAAAACGATATGTAAAAATGGAAAAAATACAGAAATTGACGGTCAATTCTTCTGAATGCACCTCCAAAAGTGAACAGAACTATAATTGAATATCATTAATTGAGTAGCGTTAGGTAAGGTTAGGTTAGGGTGGCTGCCCCCTTTAAGGGGACACACTTAGGCCGCATATGGGCCCGTTGTGATACCACGAGGGAAGGCATGCCTTCCTAGTTACACCTTTGGTGGAACCAGTTAGACTCATTTATGAAGCGAGCCATGTCTTTTATTCGAACAGATGTTAGCTCGGTGAGGGAGGAGAAGAAGAAGGAGTCGAGCAGCCTGGATTTTCTCCTGGCCAGACTCGGGCAGTGACACATGAGGTGGCTTGCTGGTTCTTCTTCCTCCTCCGATCTGAAACTTCTACAGTGTAAAAGACCTCAATTATTGATTGACTGCTTAAACATAAGTCAATCTTGCTCTTCGATTCTTTGGCAATTCCCCTTTGTAGTTGTGTTGAACGGCAACTGTTATTTTTCGACTTTTACCCCATTCGCGAAGGAATATTTTTAAAAATACTGTTACTCTGTTATTTTATAAACTTCAGAAAACAAAAAATAGGCATTATAAATAGGTTTGGAAAAAATGAAAAATAAATCGATTTAATCGATTTATTGCTTCAATTAATCATCCAACATCGATTTATAACTATGCAGGTCTTCGATTATTCGAAAATCGATTTTTTCTTAAATTTTACAACTCTATCCCCTACGCTATCCCAGAGCCACATACATTAGGGCATACTTTGCCAAAACAAAAAAAATTTTATAAAATGTTTTTTCTTAAATTTCTGACTCTTATAATACCTTTGGGCTAATAAGCTAAATAAACATGTTCCAACATTGATCGGCCACTTGTCTTTTTTGGCAGGCATGCTTCATTAATTTTCAAATAGTCATCTCTATGCTCAATGATTTAATGGCGGAGAAATATCATCTCTAACGAGCAATGCTTTCCACTTGAATGGCGAAAAATTCGGGCCCGTATTTACCCAAAACAAGAAGCAAAAAAAAAAAAAAAAAACA
Organism: Chlorops oryzae; assembly: GCA_020466095.1. Classification (NCBI taxonomy): domain Eukaryota; kingdom Metazoa; phylum Arthropoda; class Insecta; order Diptera; family Chloropidae; genus Chlorops; species Chlorops oryzae. Next base: position 2,043,116 of record CM035806.1, on the reverse strand, counting down.
AGAAAAACAAAAACTGTGAAAACATCTTTGGCATTTCCACTTTCCCGGAAAAATTCCTCTCTATCGTGAATGCCTTTGTTCTAAAAACCGAATTCCATTAAACTGAATGTTTATTTTACATCGAAAAAAAAAGAAAAAAAAACAGAAAAACATTTGCGACGCATCATTGCGTTGGTTTTTTTTTTCTTTAGGCACTCGAACGTGTTGTGGGTTCCCCTCGATGTCGTCTTCATTACCACCGCATTTAGAATTTTCCCCCTGTTTACTTTTATTTATTTTATTTCAATTAAAATCTTCATCAACTAAGAAAATCTTTGAACCTTAACTGAGGACTGGGAATCTCATTCTAAAAAAAAATGTAGAAGAAAATCCATCAAAAGACATTTCCGTTGGCAACAGGAAACGATAAGAGATAAAAATTTAATTCTCTTTGGTGCTTTTTGTTGCATTCTCGGAAATCTTGAAAATTCCAAATGGAAATTTTCGAGTTTTATTTTTTTTTTTTTTATTTATTACCATTGTAAATAGAAAATCAACAAGCGACAACGAAACCATAACAAAATATCAAATCCTTATTGATTCTATTTGTTAGGCAACGTTTGAGACACAAGCTGCAAATCGAATAGGTACACTGAAAAAAATTAAATAAATTAAAGGATTTTTTTTGGTGTTAATCCGCTTGAAAGCAAATGGTTCCGAACCATGAAAAGAATTTCTAATCAGTGTTGCACTGTTTTTTTTCTAGATAATCTGCCAACGAAAGAATTCCTTAAATCCCTTTTTGCCTTGGCAGTTTATCCAGAAAAGAAAACAGTGCAACACTGATTAAATATTATTTTCATGGTTCGGAACCATTTGCGTTGGATTGAAAAAATTCGTGCATACCCAAAGGCTGATTTTCCGTTTTTTCTTCCGATTTTTGGTAAAAATTGTTCAACTTTGTAGCGGAAAAACGGTATCAAGTAGTGCTCGGATGCAGTTCGTGCATATGAAGAAGTAGTTCAGTTATAGTCTTTCTATATTTGCATCAAAAAATTAAAAAAAAATTTTATTGCCCTGGGAGCTATAGGCCATACAAAATAAAATATGATAAAAAAAACACGTCAAATTTTAGGAATTGCAATTTGCACCTACTAGATAGAGTTTTTTCGGGTCGGTTTGCACTAAAACTATTTAAAATGAGTTCAGAGCTATGCAATGTGATAGATAGGAAATTAAAATATTGAACGGATTACGAGATATAGCCATAAGTAAGTGAGTAATTTAATTCTCGGCCCCACATTTTGAAGTCTATTTAAAGAAAAAGTAGAGGTGACTTGACAAAACTGAGTATGAGGCGTTGTTATACTCACCGAGAACTTTCAAAATCAGTCGTTAAATTTTTGTTTACAAAATTGTGTCGCACTGTGTAATCGCTAAGAAGAAGTTTTCATTGGAAGGTAAATAGGTAGGTAGGCAGGTTGAAGTGGCTGCCCATTGTGATACCACGAGGGGTTTTCTTGTGTTTGTGTGATTGTAAGTCTTATTTTTTGAAAAACCATTGCTAGGCTTGGACCATTATACTCCGTTTCGCCTGTGCCGGGAATCGAACCTCGGACCCTGGGATCAAGAGCATAGCACGCAGCCACTTTTTCTTAGGTAACGATTAAAATTACAAATCTTTGAAGTTGTGAGCGTGAGCTCGGGAAAAAGGAGAAGTGAAAAGCTTTCCCAAAAAGAATATCCAATGAACTTTTGTCGACCATTTTTCCCAGTGTATCACAAGTCGATTGTTTATAGGTTTTTGGATTCTAGACCACCGGTACGTCAGTCGCACAAAATTGATTCTAATAATTGACAGAGTGAATGGAAAGCTCAATGACACGTTCCGAAGAAGAACCGACTGATGAGTGACTGTCTGAGTGACTGTTTGAATAACTGTTTGAATGACTGTCTAAATGACTGGCTGAATGACTGTCTGAATGACTGTCAAAGTGATAAATTTCATGCATGACGAAGGTTCTTATTTCGAAATGGTGGCGAAGGGGCAAAGCAAACATTTTTGCATATAAATTTTCTGCACCTGCTTTATAAGCTCGATATGCCTCCTCTGTGTATGTGTGTGCTTCTATTTTTGTTTTCGAATTGTTTGTTTGGGCACTGTATAGGAAATTTAACAACAAAAAAAAAAAAAAATTAATTAATGCTATAAACAATGACCACAGCAGTTGCGGCAAGAACAAATGGATGAAAAATAACATTTGCCAAAAAAAAGAAAACAAACAAAAAACAAAAAAAAAAAAATATAAAAAAAGAAAATCGAAAAATAACATCGAATGTGGAACGCATTTATGGACTTGTATGAATTTGCGGAAAATATATTCTCAAGCGAAACGAACATTGAACATTCACAACGAAATTCCAAAACAAAACAGACGCAAAACAGAAAAAAACCAACTCTGATCGATTAGGATTAAGACATAAGTGAAATAAAAAAGCGCGAAAATTGAGAAAAAATATAAAATTCAAATATAAAATATTAAATATGAAATAAAAATAATAACAAAAAATAATCGAATGCGCTCAATTAATATATTTAATCAATTCGATTTAAATGGAATTCTCCGTTCAATCGAAAAAGAAGAGCAAAAGCTCCAATGGAAATTCTCAAAGACTTTGAATCGAAAGTCGTGTATCGAAAGGATAACGTACAAACTTGAATGAGATATAAAAAAGAAATAACTACGGGAACAAATATAGAAAACATCAGCAAACAAAAACAACAACAAGTATAATAACCAAAAAACTAAACAACAACAACCACAACTTCAACGAAGACTGATTTTTTCGTTTAGTTAGCACCTCTTAGAGAAATGTAAATAAAATTCAAAAACAAACAAAGCAAAACAAAAAAAAAAAAAACAAAAAAAAACCACAACAACAACAAAAGAACAAGCAAACTTAATTAAATCGTAAACAAAACAAAATTAAAAACGAAAAAAAAAATCGCGTTCCTGACACGAGGACCAAGTTTCGAAGGAGTGCTAAGGAGTTTCAGGCCAAAACAGGAGCGAGACAGCGAGCCACAGAGACGGGGACACAAATCGAGTGCGAGTGTGTGGAGTGGCGGTAGGACAGAGGGAGCACAACTGAGAGAGAGAGAGAGAGAGAGAGAGACCGATCAGTTTGCAGTGCCGAAAGAGACAATCGAGACCAGGCAGCAGCGCCCAACTACAAAATGTTCGTGTTTATAACGATTCTAATCGTGAATGCCTGCATTGCTGGTAAGTCTAAATTGTTTGTGAAAATTATTCTGTTGCCGCAAACGAAAATCGCTCAACCGAATTCTGAATTCTGAATTCCGGAAAACCGCAATCCCACACACGTACGCACGCACATATGTATGTACATAAACACGCATATTAAGACACTCACAAGCACACATTTGAAGCGACTGAACATAGCGCCATATTCATTCGGATTGAATTTACATATTGGCCTCGAGCAGAAACAGCTTTCACCTTCAATGCCTTCATAAAGGCTCCACTGCCTAATGGTATGGAGTATCTGATTTTTATACATTTATGTACATACCATCATCATTCCTTGTCATAACCCTGCAGTAACGAAGAGGTCAATTTTCCAAACAGGAGTACTCTGAGATTACTCGAAATATGACTAGTCAAAATGTACAGTATATTTTATGTATCTACGGAGACCTACTGGGGGATGAGTTTCAGGATTTTCTTACGCTTTGTGCTTTGATTGCCAAGTAGAAAAAAATTTTTATTCGGGCATGTGACAGAAATCGAATACGACAGAAAACGTTCGATTTCGCTTACACTTGTATGAAAATTTAACCGAAATCGAACGTTTTCTGTCGTATTCGATTTCTGTCACATGCCCGATTGTCTGCTTTAAGTTCGCATTCTGTTCGTTGCCCCACCGAAAGGTAGTTAGCTGGACGGTTAAGACTATCGCTCAGCGACCTCATGGGTTGGGGTTCGATTCCTTGCTCGGGTGAGAATATTTTTTTTTTTTTTTAATTACCAAGTTTTTTTGTTTGTTTATATTTTAATTTATTTTATTTAATAGTTAATATTGAAATAGTGGCTGTGGGATAGCGTAGGGGATGCGTGCTATGCTCTTGATCCCAGGGTCCGAGTTTCGATTCCCGGCACAGGCGAAACGGAGTGTAATGTTCCAAGCCTAGCACTGGTTTTTCAAAAATCGCATGTTAGGGGCACACTACATAATAAGACAATACACTCACATAAACACAAGAAAACCTTTTTGGTATCACAATGGGCCGATTAACGGCCTAAGTGGCAGCCACTTCAACCTACCTACCTACCTAGGCCGGGTCGATTTGAATGGGTAAAAAAAAACTAAGAAATCGTACCCTCGGAAATGAAACTTCAGACAATTCGAAGCATTTTTGCCCAAGAAACTTCCCGTCGTTCAGCGCGGATCTACGTTTCATTTTATACCCATGGTTTCTTGGGCAAAAATGCTTAGAATTGTCTGAAGTTTCATTTCCGGGGGTACGATTTTTTGTCCAAAAAATCGACCCAGCCTAATGTTTATATTTTAATTTATTTTATTTAATAGTTAATTTTGAAATAAAAGAATTTTTTTCGCTAAATTTTTTAGTATTTTTTCTTCATATGATATTTTTTTTTTTTTTAATATGTATGTATTTTTCAATTAATAAATTTTTGTAGTAAAAATTCTATCGTGCTTTCCACAAAAACTTCAGCAAGCAAAAACTCAATTTAGCGTTTTGATCAATGAGGTCAGAGGTCAGCGGTTCGAGGCTCGGCCGAGGCGAGAAAATTCAAAAGGTTGTGAAAAAGAAAAGATTTAAAAAAAAGAAAAAAAAATACAAAACAAAAATTTTGTTTTTCATAAAATGTGCAAAAATACAAATTGACCAAAAAGCGACCCAACTCCAGGTCTAGTTCCCCAGCTAGCATTTTTTCGAAATTTTTTATCAAAAGCGAGTCTTTTTCGAGTCGCCTTTCTGATTAAAAAGATCAAATATGCGCTCGTTTTCTGATCAAAAATAATACTTTTTGTCGGGAGAAATTGAAACCCTAGCCGCAACTCTTCATAGGGAGTCATATTTGATATCATTTGCGAGTCGTTTTCGAGTCATATTTGTTATCATTTTCGAGTCATATTTGTTACTATTTTCGAGTCTTCTACGACTCATATTTGCTATCATTTTGGAGTCTTCTACGACTCATATTTATAATCAATTGCTTTCCAAAAATAAAAAAAATAAAAAAAATTTTTTTAAATCAATACACATTTTTTGAATTCTCCGTGTGTATTTTATGTTATATGTATTATTATTATAAATTCAAAATTTTTTTCCCCTTTGCCGTGTGTGGGATTTGAACCTAGGAACTCTCGTTTTCTAGTCCTGTACTCACCCGTCGACACCAAGCTTTCCAAATCGAAAGTCATGGAAATTTTTCGTTTATAACTTTAAATTCAAATTCCATTCAATTCAATTTTGAGTCAAATATTGAGTGAAATATAAGATAGAAACAATTTGAATGATCATATTTCAATCCCCCACGTGATCAATTGGCGATTGCTCTTTATATTCTTTTTGTAATTTGAATACGACTCGCTTTTGAAACATATTGAAGAGTCGTTTTCGAGTCTTATTTTAATCGTGCATGTGATCAATCATTTTCTAATCATGAAGGGGGCTCGAAAAAGACTCGTAAATGAATCTTCTCAAAAAACCGTCTTCCAAATGTTGGGTGGGTCATATGAGCAAAAACTGTGACTAGATATTTTCCAATGACAGCTCAACGTTAAAAAACGACAGTTGAAAGCATTGGTTGGCAAATTAAGCGGGAGTAGTCCTGGTATTTTTGTGACTAGTAGGGGAGTAGTTGGAGAGTAGTTGGAATTACTGCAGGGAACATATATAAATGCATACATATGTACATACGTAGCAATATAAATATACCATAAGCTTGTATCTTTGTACGAGTCCTCACCCGGTTTTACTTGAAGGCAATAACAGAATTACGGGTCAATGTTGAGTGATGTATGTATGTTTATATGTTGTTTTTTTTTTTTTTTTGTTTCTTTAATGTATAAGTATCTGTTTGACACATGTACTTATGTTCTAACGGGAGAACTACTAATTTCGGCTCTACCAAATTTTTACATATTCTTTTATTACATTGCTTCGGTTTCTTATTTATTTTTCTTTCTATTTTCTTTTATTTTTATTATTATTTTTATTTTTATTTTAGTTTTTTGTTGTTGTGAAAATTGCTCTGTTCCTGTTGTTGCTTGTACTCCATTGTTGTTATTGTTTCCCTACATTAGTGAATAATTGAAGGCGGAAGATGCCTTGCAGGCATATTTGATAAATTTCAGATACAGATACAGCAACAGCTCCTTTCGTTTCTCGGTTAGCTTCTCGTTCTTCTCCTTGATTGGAGCTCGTGTTCCAGTAAGTTTTTGAGGGCTTCCGCTTGGCTTTGCTTCTGCAGTGTCTGCCTTAGGAAATTTTCCCTTTCGGAGTTACAGATTTCATTTAAGTTCTGCCACAAACCTCTCCCCCCCAAATTGTTTGATTTATTTTGGGTAAGAAAAAGGTGCAGCTGAAGGATTTAAAGTACCATCGATTAGGTAAGAAATCTCTTCAGCAAATTTACAGGTATTTTTCTTTTATGTTCATAATTTACACACATTTTTTTCGCTCTCGATTGGTCACACATCATTTCTCAAACCCTAAATGTTGTAAGCGAACACAAAAAAAAAAACAAAAATGTTTTTGGTATAATTTATTATGAAAGCTCCCTACATAGCTTTATGGAATTCACGCGACCCAAAGTTTCCAAATTGCCTTAGTGTACGACAAGCAAAGCTATTACCGTACAATCCATTAAGAACTGCGGCAGACATTTTTTTAATGGTCTGCCTATCATTTTTATACCCGACACACTCTTTGTCGAAGGTATATTGCGTTTGTTCGGCTGTGTGTAACACCCAAAACCAGTCGAGATAGACCATACAAAATGTATATAGAAATGATCAGCGTCACTAGGAGATTCGGATTTAGCCATGTCCGTCCATCTGTCTGGCCATCTCTTCATCGGTCCGTCTGTCTGTCCGTATACAGTTTTCTTATTGAAGGAGTTGAGCTATCTTGAAATTTTGTTATGCGTATTCAAGGTGATACGAGTAAGAACAAGCTCGAGAATGTACCCAATCGGACCATTTTGAAGGGTGCCTATGTCCAGCACTATGGTCTGTTATGAAAACCACTTAACCTCTTTTTAAGTCGGAAGTTTTTGAGATATTGTGATGAAATTCGATATTTGAACTCACTTAAAGGCAAGTAATGTAATTTCCAAAAATTGGAAAAGTGGGCGTGGTAAAAGGGCGTTTTTCAAAAATTTTCTCACACCCGAAATTCAAATGGGACTTGAAGTTGGTATATATGCTTCCTTTATAGTTATTAACATCCTATACAAAAGTTTTCTTCATGGGTCCATTACCAAGCGTGCCTCCAGTTCTAGGGTCTGCCACAAAAATCCCAAAACTGCCTCAAAGTCGGAGTTTTTCGAAGTATTTCAATGAAATTTGAAGTTTTACTTTATTTATTTGGAAAAGTGGGCGTGGCAAGAGGGTGGTCTTAATTATAAAATGGAATAAAAATCGGAATATGACGCCCTTAGTGGCCTTAAAAAACCTACAGAATACCAATTCTTGATAGTAGTGGTCCTAGGGCCTGTTTTAAATAATGCTCAAACTCACACGTCTGTGTCGGGTATTGTATTGTCACGCTCGCCTGACTATAACACCCTTAATCGCTTTGTTGAATTTTTTGTTTTCCTTTTGAGTAATTTTTTTTTTTTTTTTTTTTTTTGTTTGTTTTTGAATGCCAATCACTATTTCAGAATTATTTTGACTTTTCGTGCAACATCGAAAATGCGTGGTGGCGAACAAAACTAAATTCATGAAACGGAAACGGAAACAATTGCCAAGAGCGCAATTGTCCGATAAAGCGCGATAAGCTCTTGTCATTTTCAAAAGCACTGCAACTGAAGTGCGTACCAAGCTTTAAAGTGTCATTGTTCGAGAGGAGGATTATCATTCCATAAAACGGTTGAGGAGCAAAGGAAAAATAAAAAGAAGAAAATCTGCAAACTTTTTTTTTCCACCACAAATGTTCGGTTAGCGCCAGAAAATCAGCGAAAGTAAGAAGCTTAAAAATGGAATTTCCCGAAAAGAATCTTTCAATTGAAAATCAAACAAAAACAAAAACAAAAAAAAACTGTCTGAAGTTAAATCAACAATTATGTTATCCATGTTATCGGCTGCTCTCGGACATACCACTTGGAACGAATATCTGCTTCGAAGCGATTCTTTTCTTCTAGAATTTTTTCCCCTTGCCGTGTTAATTGAAAAAACAAAGGCCAACATTTTTTAAAAAATTAAGGGTGTTATAGTCAGACGAGCCTGACAATAAAATACCCGACGACATCGATAGAGGGTTAGCTATGTATGTTTGAACATTATTCAAAACAGGCCCTTACGAGGTATTCTGGAGAGTTTTAGGGTCACTAAGGGCCACATATTCTGAGGTTTATTTCAATGTTCTTATATTAAAACCACACTCTTGTCACGCCCACTTTTCCAATTTTGGTAAATTCGATCGGAAGCATTAATATAAGTTCAAATTCGAAAATTCCTTTAATTATTTCTAAAAAATCCGATTTTAAAGCAGTTTTTGGGATTTTTGTGGCAGACCCTAGCACTGGAGGCACGCTTGGTAATGGACCCATGAAGAAAACTTTTGTATAAGATGTTAATGGCTATAAAGGAAGCATATATACCAACTTCAAGTCCCATTTGAATTTCGGGTGTGAGAAAATTTTTGAAAAACGCCCTTTTATCACGCCCATTTTTCGTATTTTTGGAAATTACATTACTTGCCTTTAAGTGAGTTCAAATATCGAAATTTCATCACAATATCTCAAAAACTTCCGACTTAAAAAGAGGTTAAGTGGTTTTCATACCAGACCCTAGTACTGGACGTAGGCACCCCTTCAAAATGGTTCCGATTGGGCACATTCTCGAGCTTGTTCTTACTCATGTCACCTTGAATACGCATAACAAAATTTCAAGATAGCTCAACTGCCTTCGATAAGAAAACTGTATAACAGACAGACAGACAGACAGACATGGTTAAATCGAATCTGTGTTACACACAACCGCTAAAACCAATATACCCTCGACATAAGTGTTTCGGGTTGAAAAATAAAATTACAAAAAGTTTCTTCGATTGATTCTACTCGTGGGAATTTCTACTCATTGAATACGAATTCTCAAGAACCAAGCGCCAAATGGATACTTTGTGGAAAAACTTTTGAAAAATATTTCAATCGAAACGTCGATATAATTATTGTCTGTGGTAAGCTCCTATGGTCTTGTCCCTTTTTATCGTTGGCGACGACAACTTGTACAACAATAGCACACGAGTATATCAAAAAGGGGAAGAATAGGGCTCACACACTCCTTGTTAACGACTTTGTCCGCAATATTTTTCATTCTTTAAAAGAAGAAAATATGTCAACGCACACCTGGCGATGTCTTCGAAGTAATAACAATAAATAAATTTTAAACTCTCATGAACTGTTTTTTTTCCTGAACACTTACTTATCTATCATGCACATAAAAATATGTATGTAGGTACTTGAAAAATTTCAAAGCAAATGTTTGAAAATTGTGCGGGTTTTCTCTCCTCTCTCTCTCTCTCTCTCTCTTTCTTTCTATCTCTGTCTTTGTCTCTGTCTCTCTCTCTTTGCCTCTATCTCTCTCTATCTCCATCTCCATCTCCATCTCCATCTCCATCTCCATCTCCATCTCCATCTCCATCTCCATCTCCATCTCTCATCTCTCATCTCCATCTCCATCTCCATCTCCATCTCCATCTCCATCTCCATCTCCATCTCCATCTCCATCTCCATCTCCATCTCCATCTCCATCTCCATCTCCATCTCCATCTCCATCTCCATCTCCATCTCCATCTCCATCTCCATCTCCATCTCCATCTCTCATCTCTCATCTTTCCATCTCCATCTCATCTCATCTCTATCTCCATCTCTCTCTATCTCATCTATCCTATCTCCATCTCTATCTCTATCTCTATCTCTATCTCTATCTCTATCTCTATCTCTATCTCTATCTCTATCTCTATCTCTATCTCTATCTCTATCTCTATCTCTATCTCTATCTCTATCTCTATCTCTATCTCTATCTCTATCTCTATCTCTATCTCTATCTCTATCTCTATCTCTATCTCTATCTCTATCTCTATCTCTGTCTGTCTTTCTTTACTGTCTCTCTTTCTTATCTATCTCTCTCTCTCTATCTATCTATCTCTCTTCTCTCTCTCTTCTTCTCATCTCTCTCATCTCTCTCTATCTCTCTCTATCTTCTCTATCTATCTCATCTCTCTCATCTCTCTCTATCTTATCTTCTATCTATCTATCTATCTATCTATCTATCTATCTCTCTCTTTCTCTCTCTCTCTCTCTCTCTCTCTCTCTCCACTTCCATCTCCATCTCCATCTTCATCTCTATCTCTACCTCTATTTCCATTTCAATTTTTATTTCTATTTCTATCTCTATTTCCATTTCTATTTCTATCTCTACCTCAATCTCTAGAGCTATTCCCCAATTTAGATTATAAAAAAAAAACATACATTTTAGCTCAAAGAGTTACATAATGTATATGTGTGCGCGCACACATACCAATAACATGTGCTCACAAAGTCATTCCGAGAGCTGTGTATTTATTTAAAATGCACAAAAACGAAAAAGGAAAACAAATAAAATCTCGTTTTTTACATATGTTATGTCCGACGCAATTAGTTTTCACGCTTTAAGCTATTTCAACAAAAAGCTAAGCTACTGGCTTCCAAAGAGTCCAGGTATGCTTCTGAAAATTAAATTTTTCCCGAAAACTCTTAAATTTCCATTTCGTAAATGCAATTGTTTTAAATAATAAATTGCATATCGCTTTGCTTATTTAATGGGATTAAAGTTTTCGGCAAAATCAAATGGCATTAGCTTTAATTGAATTACCTTTGTTGCAAAAATATTTTCATAGGGGATTTTTTCAACTAAGCCTTTTTTTTTTTTTTAATATAAACTTTTGTTTTTCAAATAAATCTACCGAAAAGTTTCCTCATCAATAATTTTTACTTCACAAAAATTATGGAATAAAAATAAAATAAATTCAGAACTGCGGAAATACATAGCAGGGCCACACACAATATGAGAAAAGTTATGCATATAGAAATTTCAAGGGGAAAAATTTCGCATTTATTGAAGCTTCATGACAGTACAGACATCATAAGATTCTTAAGAAAAGCTTTAAGGAACTCAAATGTGGCTTTTCTAGTCGCAAAGAAAGTTTCAAAACTTAAAAAAAAAAAAAAAGAAAGAAAACTGTGTTAGCTCATACCCGACGTATACGTAATGTGTAGTTTCATATGGAAACACGTTACGCATACGAAGTGCCACTTCCCAGTAGTCAGCGGAGCCACCACAACACTAGCGATTTCACTAGTCACTGGGTGTCGGGGATCGGTCCCTTTCCTATCCAAGACGTTGGCGAATTTAACATTACGATCTCATTGCCGGGGACAGGTCGTCCTTTTATGGGCCACCTTTAACCAGTCATTTCGCTAGCGAAAAGGGGCAGGAAAATGGCCTAGCACCAGCGACTAAGAAAAAAGAAAAATTTCATTTTTTGTTTTGAATTTTTTTTAATTTATATATTTTATTAATTATTATATTTTTTCGTTTATCTATTTTTTATTTTAAATCTTTTTTATCTTACTTCTCTTAAAATTTTCTCGCCTCCACCGAGCCTCGAACCGCTGACCACCAGATCGCTGGGCGAACGCCTTAACAATTACGCTAATTGAACGAATTTAATTTCTTGGTCAAAATGCTCACTTGAGTTTAGCGTTGCTCAGATTTTGGGAAACGTATTTAACGAATTTTTTCACTCCAAAAATTGTTTACTTGAAAATGAACCATTAAAAAAAAAATAATAAAACCTTAAAATTTTAGGGGAAAATGTTTGTCTTCCAAAATAACTGAACTATGAACAAAAAAAAAACTCTAATTTATAAAAAAAGTAAAAAATTTAGGAAAAATTCTCGCCGCCCGCAGGGATTGAACCCCGAACCTCCCGGCTGTCGAGTCACAGTTTGAACCACTGAGCTATCGAACGCTTGACGGGCGAATGATCAGAATGCGAGGTTAAAGCAGACAACAGCAAAAACAATCATACGCAGCGAATAGGGAAATGTGAGATGAGGCCTATCTACTCTTTCAGGTTCATGTGGTAGGTGAAATGGCTAGTCATCAAGGACTGGCACTTTGGCATGTCATAAATATCGGGGGCGACCTACTGACTACTGGGTTGTATGAGATACTCATACATATATAGTATAGGTATATTGAGAGTATAGAAGAATTTGTTTTTTTTTTTGCGAGAAATAATATTTTTCACAACGATTCCTTTGAAATGAACTGTCATATCTAAAGCAAGATTGACAAAAGTAAACCCTCACTCACACAACATTGCAAATGTTAGGAGTAATTTCCTTGTTTGACACATACAATCTATGCTCTTTGGAGCATCAATAATTCTTATTGGTAAGCTCCTATTGACAATCGTTTAATCGCATAAGCAAAAAAGCAATCTCGTCGATCGCAAGATTAAAGACTATTCATTTCCTTTTTTGCTTACCGTAATGTAGTTGTAAAGAATGGATTTTAATTGACGTCAATAATTTGTGTCAGAAGGACTTTATTGTGGTGATTTTTCATTTCATTGCGAAAGCTAGAGCTCAAATAATTTTCGGACTGTTAATAAAATAACATTGAGATTTTCTGATTTTTTCATCTTCTTCTTCTTTTTATTGGGGTTTAAAAGTCCCGGCCAATTCCTCCAATTTCATTTTGTCGTAACGGTTGCATCCTCCGCGGTAGGTTTTACAGCGTCGAGCTCCCATTTTACAGTGTCCATCCAACGCTGTTTCGGAAGCCCTCGCTGTCTTGCAACCGTGTATTTATAGTGTGCAGGCCAAGCTGTCCTCATCTGCTCTCAAAACGTGTCCATGATTTTTTCATGTGATAACAAAATGAATAAATATTTTTGAACAATATTTTAAAGGATAAAGGGTGCCAGATTTTCAGTTTTTTTTTTCTGCCCCCTTTAAAATATTTGCCATTGTAGAAAAACTTAAAGAAGAGAAGGGCTCTTGGGTGCCAATAATAGGCTAAAATACTTTTATTTAGTTGAATTCAAGTGAAATAATGGAATTTGAACATATCATATTGCTAGCGCCACAGAAAATATTTAAATTCAGCACCCAAGGGTATGCAATAGAGTATTTGAAAACCAATTGATATCATTTTAAGCCATTATAAACGGAGCTAAATTGAGGTTTTAAAAATATTCGCACATCTTTCAAAACCCTTCCTATAGATGTGATTAAATGGGCAAACCTACAAGAGTGGACAGCTTTATCAATATCGGAAATATTCGGAATGTTTAAATGCATACTTTTGGGTGCTGATTTTAAATATTTTCTGTTGCCCTACATATTACTTTGAAGTAGATTCCACATTAGAAGTCTTATTTGCAGGGCTCGGATTTTGTTGATTTTAAAAATTTAAAGCATACCTTTTGGAGTAAAAATTTTGTTCAACTCACATAAAGTTAAGATTCAAATCGATTGTTAACTTCAATATGAATTTTTTTTGAAGTTAGAAAGCCGGTGTGAACTTATTCGCAAAATGTTGCTAAGAAAAATGTTTGCCCCATAAAGTATGCTTTAACAATTTTAAAAGCAACAAATTCTGAGCCCTGCTTATTTATAATGCTCTGAAAATAAAATCTGGAAGACAAGTTATTCTGCATTGGGAGAAGAATTTTCTGAATTTCTATTAATCGGTAGTGAATGCCACATTGAAAATATTCCTACATATCGTCGTTCGTAAGTTATTGTGTTCTATATGAAAAAAAAAATTTTTTTTGGAAAATTGATTTTAAAATTCAATTAAAAAAAACTGAAATAATAAAAGTGCGCTTTTATTGAGTCTATTTATTAAGGCGGTACTGTCTTAGGTTCCTTCTGCTTTAAAAATATCAAGCTCCGTAGAACAAAGTTTTTAAGTTAGACCGATTTAAATCAAAGTGAAATCGCAATTCGTTTTTATCACATAAAAAAAAAATAACTTACGAACGACGATATGTTTGCAATTTTTGTCGATTTTTTCTATTTTTCAGACTGAAAAAAAAAATAAAAAAATAAAAACTAATAATTTTAACTTCTGGTTTGACGAAAGTAGCCCACAGGAGAAGGTCTCCCTTAAGATGGCTAATAAATTCAGCTGAAATATTGGGAAAAAAAAAGATAGAAAACAACACGAAAAAAGAAAGGCCGAACTACAACAAAGTTCTTAAAAATATGTATTTTATATTTTATTTATATTTAGATATATTTGCTATTTATTTCAGTCAATGAAAAGAGTAATTTAATTTTTTGTAAATTTTCCTTTTGACATTGAAAAATAATTTTTATTTAAAAAGAAAATAAATTAATTTAAAGCAATGAATTCATCTGAATTCAAAAATATTTCTAACACAGACGAAACAGTTTGACAGTAAGCCTTCTAAAAGAAAAAAAAAAGAACAAATATAGCGAAGTATTTAACCCTCAACTATGCATGAATGGCGTCTATTGCCGCAATGATCATAACATCACACTAACGAGAGAAAATGGAGAATTTCGGGTTTCTTTCATTTCATGTTTTCATTTATTCCAATTGCTAAATTTTCTTTTATATGTACGATCAATTTTGTTTTTTTTCTATTTACCCATTTTTGTGTTTATTATTTTCCATTCCATTATTGACTAATTGAAGTCGTAACTCTCTGTAGGCATATTTTACATTAATGCACAGAAACAGAGCAACATTTATTTATATATCTGCGCCTCACACAGCTCGTCGATGAGAATGGGAAATTCAAATTTCCATCATTTCCATTAGCAAACGCGAAAGTCAGTTTGCTCCTTTCGCATTTATGAATATTAGAACTCGTTGATTCCAAAGGAAGGGTTTCATTTAGCCAATCGGCTTACAAAACGTATTCAACGTCATGTTGTTGCATAGCAGTACGAGTCATAATATAAGTAGGTACTTAAAACGTTTGGAATTGTAATCTTCAGTTTGCCTTTGAAATTATAATTTCCAGAAGCTCTTAGTTAATAAGACGTCGTCCCATGTTTATTGAGAGCAATTAAGGAATTATTGTCAATTATTATGCCATGTTTATGAATATTATTTTGCAATAAAGTCGAAAATCCGAATACAACGTCAGGCGTTCGAACAATCTGTTGAATGGTGCACAACCATTTTTCATTATTTATTATTAATAAATTACAGTTGAGAGAGTGGTTATACCTTTCTGGGAATTATTTACAAAAATTTTACATCGCATGTGCACGATAAAAACTTTTTTCATTAGGATTAAAGCTTTGATATTATTATTATTATTGGAGCTTGTAAAAGTTTTATAAAAGCCAATTATTTTCTATACAATAACTTTGTAAACGATAATCTTATGGAAATGGACACTAGAATATTAAAAGAATTACTTAGGATTACTTAGCTCCAAAAAAAAAAAAAAACTAATGGATAAATATTTTCTAGCTTCAATTATATGTTTGAAATCAAATTTAATTTAATTTTATTTTGATTTCGGATTGCTCGTTAAAACTCCGAATGGATGAAAAAGTCATTACTCCTTCACTGTTCGATTAAGGCATTTCTCTTAAATTTTTTACTGGAATGTCATTGTCATGAACAGGGCCCGGATTTTGTTGACTTTTAGAAATTTGAAGCATACTTCAAGGAGCAAAAATTTTCTAACTAACATTTTACGAATAAGTTTAGCGACGTTGAAATTCAAACCGCTTTTCTTACTTCAAAAAAATTTGTATTAAAGTTAAAAATCGACTTGAGTCGTAACTTTGTGTGAGTTAAATAAAAATTTTACTCCTTAAAGTATGCTTTAAATTTATAAAAGTCAACAAAATCCGAGCCATGGTCATGAACAGGGCTCGGATTTTGTTGACTTTTATAAATTTAAAGCATACTTTATGGAGTACAAATCTTGTTCAGCTCACATAAATTTAAGATTCAAATCGATTTTTATTTTCAATAAGAATTTTTTTGAATTTAGAAAGGGGGTTGGGGTTTCAAATTCCCTCAAATTATTCGCAAAATGTTGGTAAGAAAAAATTTTACCCCATAAAGTATGCTTTACATTTTTAAAAGTCAATAAAATCCGAGCCCTGGTCATGAAAAACGTAAAATTTTCAAATTTTTGAAAATAAATTGGCTATCATGTTAGCATTGCATATTCAAAATGTCAGCCTTAACTTATGCATCATTTTCTTTTCACAACGTGTAAAAGACTGGAATAGGCTTCAACTTTTGCACCTCAAGTGTAAAATCATAATTTGTGGTATCGAATTACTAACCCTTTAGTGCCCACACGACCGCCTCTGGACGACCTAATTTCTCTTCAGAATTCCTCACATCCTTAAAAATATTTTAATTTTTTTTTTTTAACTTCGTTTAATTCTTGCAACCCCAAAAATTTGTCTTACGCAACGAAGAAAAAGATAAATTAAAACATTTTTTCAGTATTTGAGCAAATATGAAAAGAATTTAGGCCGTCTAGAGGCGGTCGTGGGCACTAGAGGGCTAAGAACTTCACTATTTTTCAAACTGCATCATTACTTTCTTTAATTTCTATATAATCTTTAGAAGTTATGAAGCCTTTTTTACGAGCCTTTGAGAATTTTCCAAAAACATTCCTTTCATTACTCCTAATTGACCAAAATTGTTGGCTTAACTAATGGTTTATGTACACTTCAGTAAAGTTCAGACTTTTTCTAACGACAGCAATGACTCTGTGACAAAAATGTTTGTTATTGATAAACTTATGCTTTAAATTCCAAAAAATTCCGAAGAGCTTGATTTTTAGGTGATAAATCGGTACCAGCAACCTCTTAACCTTTTTCGAAAAACTTGAAAAAAATCTCAAAAATATTTCAGACCATAAGCTTTCAAACAAAGCCTGTGCAAAAAGAAATTTTTTTGTTTTGGGACACCCTACTGTACACTCGTCTAATTGCGCACACTTCGCCAATTAGGAGACGCGAGTTGCAGTATTTTGTCAAATTTTTTGCTCAACCAAATACCCATAATAAAAAAAAAAAAAACGAAAACAGCCATATGAAAAATGTCCGGAAATGAAAGACCAATTAGACTCGCCTACGAGGAATTTTCAAATTTTTCGAACGCGTAATTTTAGGACTTGTGTACATTCAGTATATTTTTTTTTCTTCCCCCAATACGAGCAATTTTTTTATCGCAATAATATTCCTGCTGCATACCATAAGTCTACGCAGGAGAATAAAGAGAAGAAAAAAAACAGAAGAGATTCAAAGCTTTGAAGTGATAAGTAAGAACAAGCAAAACTTTTTCAAATTCCGCAAAGTTGCTGTGAAAGTAAATGAAGATCTGAATGGATTTTGGCAACCATGTCATTCAGGACAAAGTTAAATAAATTATATCAAAAGAGAATAGGAAAAGTTTTCCAAAGTTAACACTTGAGTGCTGGCTGATTAAAATGTTCAAAACTTGCGCTAATAACTTGTGAAATCCCCATCACGACGTATACGTAATGCGTACTCCGTACAAATTCTTTGGCTTTGAATAGCGTTACTCATACGCACGTTGGACGTCGTTTTATACAAATATATTTTGGTAGAATTTTGTATAGCGATGATAAAATATTCTCTGTGCAGTAATAATAGTCAGCCCTTTTGGCCTCTATGAATGTTTTCTCCTCTCAAATATGTTTTATCTGAGGCTCTTTTTCGAAAGTTAAGATTAGCATAAAGCACGTAAATATTTATGGATATAAAACAAAATAAATTCTCCAGATTTTTTATACGCAAATTTCTTCTTCAATAACTTGCGTTCCTTCATCTATGTCGACAAAGCAGAAAGGCCATTTAAAAAGTAATGGACATTTAGGTTTTCTTAGACCCTTTTTTTTTATCAGATGAGTAATAATTTCTTATGAACGATTGAAAAGGATTTCGCCCTTGAATGGTGCCCGTACAAATGAACTTAAAGTTGCTAGCTTCGCACCATTTTGCCGATATCGAACAAATGGTATAAAGAAAAAAAACTTGTAAATGATTTTGTTTTAAGAAACGGTCCCCTCAGTAATGTATAACAGTTAATAACAATTTTAAAATATGGATGACATTTATCATAATGCCCGGAGGAACTCGTTTAATTTCATTTGCTCCATTTCAGTTGTTAATTTCTTCTATGAAATTAAGATAATAAAGCAAAAGCGATTAATGCATATTGCTGATATTACGTAGTTAGGATTGTTTTAAGAAATTGCTGTTCCATTAGCCATTTAAAATGCCCAATATGTAATACCGGACTGGTTTTTTTTTTTTTTGTGTTGATTACAGCTGTTGAAATCTTATTTTCAAAAAAAATGCGTTTGAAAAAACCAATGATAGACGATAAAAGCTTGGAACAAGATTACACATCCGTTAATCGGCCTGTATGACCTGAAAACGATTAATCAGGAATGACTCGGACCAAGAGCATAGCGTAATCATGCTATTCCGTATTGCAAATTTATTCTAGAGCCAACTGCTGATTAATTTAAAAAAAATAGCTTTAATATTAAATTTTGCTTGACTTTATATTTCTGCTTTTTTCCAGTTAGCAATTTTAAAGAAGAGAGAATTTACTCTTTTTGAACAATTTTATTATTTTTTCTAAATATTTTTTTCTTTTTTGTAAAATAACTTCCTTTAATAAGGCTAACAGAAGCTTGAATTGCTTGTGCATGAGAAAAGCTTTGGCTTGACTTTATCGTTCGCACAGACTTGCCATTCCACGTAATGGCTCTAAGCTTTGAAATTTCTCTAAAGCAACTCGAAACAAGCAAACCGATGTGAATTTGTAGATACTCCTTCTGCAAAAGCAGTCACGACCATCTGTATTAAAGGAGACATCCAAAAAGGGTCCCTTAGAATAGGGTTGGAATATTTGTTTTTTTTTTCATTTTTTTCTTTTTATATCTTGCATTTTGAGAGAAGAAGCCTTTTCTGAAATTACCCAATGGCATAATTATGCGTCACTTTGGGTATAACAATTTTTATCATCATATAATGAACTCGAGGAATTTAAATGTCCCCTAGAGTTTTAATGAATCCCTTTTAATTTATGTAAAAGAATCGTCTGAACTTCAAAATTAACACGAAATAATTAAGACTTACGCTAGCTTTCCCAGAAAATACGGCAATTAGGCTTGGAAAAAAAAAAAAAAAAATGTACAACTGAATCAGCGAAGTGACGACGGACGGTAATGGAGATTTCATAATGACATCCGAAGATTGAGTAGAAAATTGAAAATACTGAAAGAACGCGTAATGGACTTAAAAGGCTAATGAATTTTCTGCGAAGCACATGAAACTAATTATTCTATTGGGGGGATGATCTGGGTGCTTCTATCTCATAAAGTGGCACAAACGATTTTTTCAAGATTTTCTCAATCTAGTTTTTTTGATTGTCGATTTTATTTGTTGCCTGTTGATGATTTCGGTTTATTTATCGATTGATTTTTTAACACATTTGTTTTTCTTTGTTCTCCCAAGGAACAATACCAGCGACTCCCGAGAATATAACGGTGACTTTTCTGACACCAACAACTGTGCGTGTGTCCTGGCAGACTATGATTGACCTTAATGCACATCCTGTTGAGAAGTACATTGTGACGTATAAGCCAACAGATGACAGGTATGTATGTATGTTAGGCTAAATTGTCACTTAAGCACGTGTAGACCTCGCTCTCATGCTGTTTTGTACGTTTTTTTTTTTTTTCTTTTCGCCCTCTTTTTCTAAGTGCCAAAGTGCCATGCCTTTGTTTACTCTTTTTTTTTTTTTCTAACTTAATTTTATGCATGCTGTTTGCCCTTTTTTTTCGTAGCATTCGTTATGGTAGGTGAGATTGCCTACTTTCGTGCTGTGAGCTCTTGAGTTCTCTCATTACATCCAAGCTGGGATGTTTAAGCTTTTATGGCTTCAATTAAATGTGCACAGAGTTTTATTTTTCAAATATTTATTTAACCGGAAGTGGCTACATGGCGGCGTAGTGCTTGACAGCGGGGCAAAAAGTGGCATTATGTTTTCATTTTTCTAGTGCTCCTATTATTTTTATTTTTTTATTTTTTTCTCATATATTTAGCAAGGTGTCAAATCCCAGCTAGAATTTTTCGAAATTTTTGATCAAAAGCGAGTCTTTTCAGAGTCGTTTTCTGATCAAAAATTATATTTTTGTCGGGAGAAATTGGAACCCTAGCCGCTACTCTTCTTAGGGAGTCTTATTTGATATCATTTGCGAGTCGTTTTCGAGTCATATTTGTTACTATTTTCGAGTCTTCTACGACTTATATTTGCTATCATTTCGGAGTCTTCTATGACTCATATTTGCTATCATTTTGGAGTCTTCTACGACTCATATTTATAATCAATTGCTTTCCAAAAATAAAAAAAATAAAAAAATTTTTTTAAATCAATACACATTTTTTGGCTTTTCCGTGTATTATTATGTATTATACCTAACATTTGGAAGACTGTTTTATGAGCAGATTCATTTACGAGTCTTTTTCGAGCCCCCTTCATGATTAGAAAATGATTGATCAAATGCACGATTAAAAGAAGACTCGAAAACGACTCTCCAATATGTTTCAAAAGCGAGTCGTATTCAAATTACAAAAACAAAATAAAGAGCAATCGCCAATTAATCACGTATGGGATTGAAATATGATCATTCAAATTATTTCTTTTTTATATTTCACTCAATATTTGACTCAAAATTGAATTGATTGGAATTTGAATTTAAAGTTATAAACGAAAAATTTCCATGACTTTCGATTTGGAAAGCTTGATGTCGACGGGTGAGTACAGGACTAGAAAACGAGAGTTCTTAGGTTCAAATTCCACATAAGGCAAAGGAAAAAAAAAATGTTGAATTTATAATAATTATACAAATATATATAATAAAAAAATTTTTTTATTTTTTTTATTTTTGGAAAGCAATTGATTATAAATATGAGTCGTAGAAGACTCCAAAATGATAGCAAATATGAGTCATAGAAGACTCCGAAATGATAGCAAATATAAGTCGTAGAAGACTCGAAAATAGTAACAAATATGACTCGAAAATGATAACAAATATGACTCGAAAACGACTCGCAAATGATATCAAATAAGACTCCCTAAGAAGAGTCGCGGCTAGGGTTCCAATTTCTCCCGACAAAAATATCATTTTTGATCAGAAAACGAGCGCATATTTGATCTTTTTAATCAGAAAGGCGACTCGAAAAAGACTCGCTTTTGATCAACAATTTCGAAAAATGCTAGCTGGGATCCCAGCAGCGAACGTAATGCATTCTTCATTGATGGCTCATCGATTCTGAGGTAATGAACATACATTCCAGAATCCATTACCTCCCATATAAAACCAGCATTACATTTAACATTGGATGTCCTAGGCGGTAGGGGATAACGACTCCCTTCTGCATTACCTTGCATCGAAGGGGTAATCAAGTCGAGCTAGATTACCCGCTATAGCAGCGCTACATTACTTGTAGGACTTTACTCTTGCATTCCCTTTATCCTATTCGTAATTAGTGCTTTCCAGAGAAAATCATACACTACTGTAGGCTTATTAGTAAACAGCAATGAATCCATGAATGAGGTATTACAACACTAGGAATGGATTACGTCTAGAATAGTAGGAGGAAAAAAGTAATGCAAATGCATTACCTATGCATCGATTCTTCATCGATGAATCTGGTAATGGATTCTGAATTCTCTGCTGGGATATAGCTCCTTATTTTCCTATACATATAGAAGAAAAATTTTTATTTATTTTTTTCAAATTGAAGACTGAAGATTTTTCTTTAAAAAAAAATGTGATTTTTGATTTGTCGGACGATTTTGAAAAAATTGAAAAAATGACACCTTCCTACATATATTACTGAACAATTCCAAAACAAATAAAAATCTTCAGCATGAGTTTTGGAATAATCACAACTTAAACTCTTTCGAAGTGAAGATATTGCAACATATATTGAGAATTTAAAAACCCCCAAAAGAAAAAAAAAAAAAAATGATTACTATGAGAAAAAAAATGTTTTGTTTGTTTTGTGGCCCGAAACTCATTCGACTTCTTGCCTGAAGTGACTGCTGCGATTATAAATGTTCTTGTGTGTGCACATAGCTGCCATTTTGTATTGTATGAGAGGTAGGAAACGTTTGACAATACACAGTGGCCTGTACTTATTTCGTACAATTGCTGCCTTTCCGGCGGAAAATGTGAAAAGCTCAGCGTCGCTGAGGTACGTGTGGGCAGCACATTTTTTTACCTCAAGCCATTACGAATTCAACAGCGTTTCGTGAATGCCTCAACGGTCGACATTGACATCGACGGGGAGAGGGTAGCGGGGAGCGGGGAGCGGGCAGACGACGTTAACGTGGACGTTTTCCTTTTCATTCCTAAGTGGATTACGAGGGACGTTATGATGGTGGAGAGATTTTTGTTCTTCTCTTTTTTTTTTGGCAAAATAACAAGTCAGTGATGAGGGGATTCTTCTTCTCCTTACATTTTGTTGACTTTCAGAGTAAATTCAAAGTAATTTGATACTTCGTTATAAAATCAACCTAAAATTAAGCTCGCTTTAAGTAGATAAACTGATTTACTGACAAGAGAAAAGCTGTGTAATGCCGCAGGGCACAAATTGTCGAGAGCACAAGGCAATATTTATGTTGTATAAAAAAGTAAAGAATGTCCTGACAAATTTTCCCATTCGAAAGGAAATGTTGTCTTGCACGTGAAGATTGTATTGAAAAGAAAATTGGTTGGAAGTTTTCGCAGAGCTGTTACATAGTCATTGCTCAGATTGAAGGAGAAAAGAATAAATAAAAAAGTGCCTTCGAAATTCTCATACCTTATGCTACGAGTGAGTGTCCAATTTCTCATGAATTTGCCGAGCTTCGATTTTATATCCTTGACAGCACTTGGAGATGCGGAAACTTGCATTGAAAGAAGTCAGTCTGGAAAAAAAAAAATTTATGTTTTCATTTCAATTACATTTTTTCCCCCCCAGTTCAGTAGCTCCAAGCCATGCCATGGGCACAGGTAATTTAAGCTAGTATTCCACAACCATTAATTACGAAATGAAGCAATTTATTTTCAAACCTCCTTTGATGATATTCCAGAGGATTGAAAATTCTCTATTGCCAATAGCAAAGTTCAGCTTCCTGTATTTTCATAAATTTAGTATGTATTACTGAACTTTAACTCAGCTTGTAAAGAAATATAGCATAACATTGTATAACGCAGCACAGCACAGCATACACAGAGAAAAAAATCAGAAAACTGGTCAAATCAAAAGGAAAAACATACAAAACGGCTTCAACAAGGAATATTTTTATTTTAACAATTTTTCTTGTTGGAAAAAATTAAGATTTTCCTTTTAAATCAATCATATTTAAGGATGAATTGAAATTATAATTTTCAAAAATGGATTTAAATTTAAATTGTTGAACCAACCACGGACATAATTGAAATGACAAGTTAATTTCTAAAATAAAAAAAATTTCTAAAATAACTATAAAAGAAAAAATGTCAAAACAAATTTACTTAACGTCCAAAGCAAATGGCCATATAGCCCACTGCTGAACATAACCTCAAAAATAGCCATCGGATGGACTTCACCCGATTTGGTCACTCCGTTGTCGTGTGACTGCTTTCGCAATGCTTAAAAAGCTCTAAAATGAATAAATATCTTTGTATGTCCTATTTTATAAAACAAATGAGAATTATACACAACGAAAAAATATTTCCTTGTTGACTCAACAATTTTTCTTTTGAAATTGTTGTTCTGCTCGAAAATCAAAAGGACTGTGAATAACAATGCACCCTTGTAAAAAAAAAAAATCATTCGTTCAGTGTATATATATATTTTTGATTTTATATTTACAGTGTACTGTCTCTTAAGCGGACACCTACGGGACAGATAAATGTGTCCGCTTAAGAGCGAAACTATTTGAGAAGCAGGAACACTAGAGCATACCCCAAAAGTGTCCGCTTAAGAGGGCTGTCGGCTTAAGAGGAATGTCCGAAAGGAGAGAGTACACTGTAAATATTTCCTTTTTTTTCGAATCCCTTATTATGTAACAACATAGTTTCAAAAATTTTACTAGGACTTTAGTCAGCTAAGTCAGACTAAGGCTATCAAGAAAAAAATGGAGACATACTGATCTCAGAAAATGATGCAAAAATTAGGCTATATCTAGCCGGCCTCTGAGCCGTAGTTGGCTGACATTCCAAATTAACAAAGCGAGAAGCTCTAGGTTCAACTCGCAGCTGAGGTCGTGGATGTTTGTGTCGTTTTTGTCTGTTTCTGTTTTTCTTTGTTTTCCAATTATATGTGGTATCCCAAAAGGGCCCATGTGAGGCCTAAGTGGACCACCCTTGATGGTGGCAGCCACAGTAAATAAACCTAGTCTGCACTGAGAAAAATTTCTGCATCAAAGGGAGAGTTATTTTTGAAAGCTACCTCGAATTGAATGAGTTTTAAGCTTTTAACAATTAGTTTTAATTGAAATTTTTAGATGAGACGCACACACAAGTCCTTGAAGCATTTCTACATTATTGGTTGATTTGAAAGGAAATATATTTAATTACATTTCTTTACGTTCGGTATAATTCTCATTTGCTTTATAAAATAAGACATATAAGATATTTATTCATCTTAGAAATTTTTAAGCATTGCGAAAGCAGTCACGAAAACGGAGTTTTTTTCTCTGTGTAGGGATGTTTATATCGGCGTACCTAGAGGATTGAACAATTTTCTCAGTATCGAAAATATTGGCCATTAATTTTTTTTAGCATACTTCTGAGTACTGAATTGAAATGTTATGTCATACCTAGAGGCAGGAAATTTTCGTTTTTACGAAATATCGGCGAATTCTTGCGAATTTTTGTAATATATGCGAATAAATGCGAAATATACGTTTTCGCTTTTTTTTTTAAAGAAAAGAATAGATTCCAGCAATGCAATATTTTTTAAGTTGTTTAAATCCACACAAGAAAAAAAAGCGATCGTCCAAGCTTACGGGCGAGTATTTGGACTCAAAAAGTATTGTAAATCGAATCAACAATAGGCATCCATTATGGAGTCCAACTAACAGCGTAGATGCAGAACGCTTCTTCAGCAAATATAGTACTGTTATAACTGACAGAAAAACGACTCTAAAGGAATCAAATGTTGAATATACAACAATGTTAGCTTTTAATTAATTAATAATTTAATGCAAAATGTAATTAAAGTTCAACTTTACTTAACATATAACAATTAAATGTTAAAACAAAGATTTGTTATATAAAAAATGTTTTTATGCGAAATTTTAGCGAAATTTCGAAATTTAAATTTTTTTTTTTGCGAAATCCCTGGTTTTTATTTGCGAAAATTTCCTGCCTTTAGTCATACCTTGATAATAAATTAGGTATACTAAGTCGGAATGCCTAAAGCTCTTACGGTGCCACATATCTAAATATCGTGCATATTTATATAGAGTGAATATTTTCCTTTCAATTTTTTGCTAATCACTCCAAATCCCGATTAAAATAATTCATTTCCGCACAGTACAGTTCAAAATGGAAAAATAAATTTCAGATTGAATAAAAAAGGCATATTTCGGCATTTCCGACATTGAAAGCAGGCATCCGGACAAAGTTAGCGAATAAATTAAACAAAAATACACACAACACTACGGTAGTGGAAAACTATTTCGCCCTCAAAGTCAAACTATTTTTCTACATTTCCGTTTGCTCGTAAAGCCCTTTCCCAACGCTGGCAAAACAGGCATGAGAAAAGGCATAAATCAGAAAAATATTCCTTGCCCATGTGTTGCTTCTGCTGACGCCATGAGTAACTTTTTTTCCTCAGTTTTTTTTATTATTTTTATTTATTTATTTTTTTTTGAGGAACGCAATTTATTGCCGTTACTTTTCATTTTTGAGGATATTGATTTTATTCATACAAAATTGAATACATTTGTTTAACTTTTGACCTCTTTGTACGTTTTCTCGTGGTTTATTTTTTTATTTTTATTTTTATTTGAAACTGTCTTCTTCTTGTCACTTCGCTCGCCCCTAACTCGTGATTGCGGTTGGAGCGAACGAAAACGCAGATAGTTTAATCATGGGGTCGGGGTATCCTTTCTCCTACTTCCGGCAAGAGGAATGAATGATTAATTCCTTTAACTTCTCCGGCCTGCCGTTGCTCGTTCGCCGTGCCGTTCGTTCGCCACGAATACTCGTCATACGGATCACTAGACAGGTACGTAAATAGTTTTGGCCCAAAAGCTTCTTACTCAGTGAGTGCTTCTGCCCGAGTGGGTGCACAAGCACATTCAAACAAACGCTGTGCAGTGCAAAGATTCATCGAAATTCCTTAACACTATAATTAACGAATCAAAGAGGGACTGCATAAAAGTGAAAGAAAGCAAAAGAAAGAAAAAGTAGTAAAAATAGGAAAAAAGTCCATAAAATGGACTTCCATAAAAAATTGAATTGTCATGGAAAAATGATTGAGCAGCCTGGCATTGGAAAATAAAATTGTTGGTTGCTATTTCCGCGGTGAAAGCTGCCATAAAGGATTATAAAAGCGACAATCAATCAAATAAATCTACCTTAGAAAAGAGTAGGCTTTTGTGGCAGCATGTCCGATGGCTTATAGCAAGCACAGCGAATGTCCAAATCGGTTCAAATATTGAAAATATTTTTCTCTCAAAACTATGAAAAAATATTCTGAAATTCATATGTGGGGCAATATACCCTCAGGGGGCAGTCTTCGGACAGCTATGGCGTTCGCAAACCCACGGATTTGAGGTAACAGTTTAACAGCTCTGAAGATTGGGTATGCAATCGAACTAGTAGTGGCGTTGGTAGCGTTTTGAAAGGCTTACCATATGACCTTGTTAGCATGGTACAGTGGGGATGAGCAGACCCACGGTCTGATTGGCCGTGCCTGGTCTCTGGGCGGCCTCCTAGTGAGAGTCATGCTGGGGCTGTGTTTATTGATGAGTTGAGGGTGACATTGAATCTCAATCAAAGATTTTGATTGTGGCTATACCCAGGGACGGACTGGGGGTAAAAGGGCCCACCGGCCGTTTGAAAAATGGGGCCCCGTTACCTAAGAAAACAAAATTTTTAATCCATGAGAATTGATCCCAGATACAGCTCACTGGGGGCCCACCGGGCATTTTCCCGGTTTCCCGTAGGCTCAGTCCGACCCTGGCTATACCCCCGCATAAGATAAAATTAATACACTGTATGTATATGCAATTAAAAGTAAAGTGATGCCTATAACGGCCATACTGACCTTAAAGTATGAAGTATTCAGGAATGATCATCAGGGCTCGGATATTTTTGACTTTCATAAATTTAAAGCATACTTTATGGAGTACAAATTTTAGTTCAATAATGTGAATAAAGTTAAGATTCAAATCGTTTTGTAACTTCGAATATGAATTTTTTTGAAGTTAGAAAAACGATTTGAAGCTCAACTTCGATAAAGGTTAAGAATTTTATTTTTCCCCCATAAAGTATGCTTTAAATTTATAAAAGTTAACAAAATCTGAGCCCTGATGATCATAATCTCCCCCACACTCAACAATATGTAGGTTAGATTAAGTTTGTGTGGCTGCCACCATCAAGGGTGACACACTTAGGCCTCCCATGGGCCCTTTTGGGATACCACGAATAATGGAAAAACAAAGAAGAACAGAAAAAAACGACACAAACATCCACGACCTCAGCTGAATTTCGAATCCTACTACGAAGCCAACTACGGCACAGAGGTCGACAACAATATGTATGAACCGATATATAATTTACAGAAAATTTCCGATATTTAGGATTTTATTAATTTTTACATTTTTACATGTGTCTGCTTAAATACATATTGAGCAAGGCTTTTGGGAGGTTATCCAATACTCCTTAAGGCCACGAACACTCTAAACTTAATTGAGTCAAATTTTTTTTTTTTTTTGACATCACTCAGATCATTCTTGTGTCCACTGAGAGGGCCGAAATGGATTGAGAGAGTCACAAAATTCTTATACAGTCGAAACTCTCTATAACGAATTCCAAAGGAATCGGAAAAAATTCAATACAGATAGAAGTTCGTTATAGAGGAGCTCGTTAATGAGAGTTTCGACTGTACATTAGGGTGTCCCTGGAAGTATGCAACGTGTTTTTTCTTTTTCTTATAATGTTTTCGAAAATGTAATGGGCAGGGCTCGGATTTTGTTGATTTTTATAAATATAAAGCATACTTAAAGGGGCAAAATTTTTTTCTAACTAACATTTTACGAATAAGTTTAGCGAAGATGAAATTCAAACCGCTTTTGTAACTTCAAAAAAATCATGTTGAAGTTAAAAATGAACTTGAATATTAACTTTGTGTGAGTTGAACAAAATGTTTACTCCTTAAAGTATGCTTTAAATTTATAAAAGTCAACAAAATCCGAGCCCTGGTAATGGGACATAGCTTTGGAACAATAAGAGTAAAATCCTTATTTAAAATAAATATATAAAAAAATACAAAGGAATTCGTGTTCTTTGAAATTGCAATCATTACTTCAAACCATATTCATATAAAATTTAGAAATTATGGGGCCTCATTTTTTTGTGACGCCCAATTTTCTTCATAAAAATTGCTATTAAAGACGCCTTAATAGCCTTTAAAGTTCGTATAGTTTGTAGTTTATGTAAGTGAGAACAAAGATTGGATACTTTTCTACCGGCTAGTATCTAAAAATCTTCAAAAAACGTTGCTAGCAAAGCAGCTAATAATAGAAATTTCGAAAAGCGGGGCTTTTTAGGAAAATCCGCATAGCGCAACCTCTAAACCTTTTACGAAAAATCTGAAAAAATTCTCAAAAATACTTTGCGCAATAAGCTTTCAAAAAATTACAAAAAATTACATTGGGACACCCCAATGTACATATCGTCGTCCCGGAGTTATTTCCTCGTATATCACAATCAACCTTTTGTTGGGAAATTGAAGTTTAAAGTTTAACATGGCATATAAAAAAAATGGCTCGTTGGAAATCGTTGATTCTGTTTTCCTTATATAAAATGCTTTACTTTTTATTATTTCTGATCATTAATTTAAAGTTACTTCGAAAATTCTTTAAGTTATAGGGTTTTTTTCATTCCAAGAATTTTTGACAATTCATCGTATACGCCACTTTTTTGGCAACCTGTGTTGGAAAGTGGATATACGAGCAAATGAATTAATAAAAATTTGATAATGTTTTTTTGTTTTATTTGTTTTGACACGAAAATCGACTTAACAAAAATTTTTTTAATGAGTTTATATAGGAAATTTGTTATTTAAGTATCCGTTTTTCATTTAAAAATAGAAAAAGGAGTCCAAATCATAATCTTATTGTTGAAAAATGACTTAACTCCGCATTTCCTGAGAAAACGACTTGCCACTGCATCAAATAGCGAAATGTTTTTTATACATTAAAGGTAGCATTCAAAAGTCATACCTGATACCTTAAAAATGTGCCTATTTAAATGATACACATTTCTCTTCTTATTCTTTTTCCGTGACCTAAACATTTCTAAAAAAAAAATTTCTAAAAAAAAAATTTGAATTCTTATTTTTGTTGGGGAAATTAAATTATTATACGTTATGTAATCAACTAAGCTACAAAATAAATAATTGATATGGGTATTGTTGTTGGTACAACGAAACTGTACCTTCCACGTTTGTTTTAAGGAGCTGAACTACCTGCATTAGCTTTGTTGTGCTGTTTTGCACTCATTTCCATTTGACTTTGAACAAGTCAGGAATCTATAATCGGTCTAGCCCGACAATAACACAAACCAAGAAAAATAAATCAAAAGCATCTTATAGTATTCTATTAGAAGGAACAGTGAGCATGCGGACGTATTTAAAGCGCTTGATAAAGCGGCGTGATCTGTGGTGTTACAAGATGACGTTAAACATAATACAATCGGCTATGGTTTTAAAACAATATCTACAAAGTAAAAATTCAATATAATACGGTTCACTGCAAGCGTGAAAATTTCAAAACCATTTTAAGTATTTCAACCCCAAAACAAATTGCGCCACAGAAACAAAAAGACATTGAGAGTCTATTCATCTATCTTCCAGAAGAAGATGTTTAATACTTTCAAAATTTATTAATTTAAAATAACTTTTTATATTATAAATTTAAAGAAATGCAATTTGTTATATTATAATAAGCATTCCACACTATTTTCAGAATGAAAATTTTTGTAGGAGTGTTACTATGAGATTTTTTTTTTTTTGCTTTTGTTTTTTTTTCACACGAATAAATCTTTTTTATTTAAAATTAACATAAAAAAATGTTTCTTAAAAAAAAATTTTTTTTGTTACGATGAGATAACACAACAACTTTTTACTTGCGAAAATTTCATATATTAAATCATAGTCATATACCATCAAAATATGGGCATTTTTTTATGACGCCATTTGTTATAAAACGCGTATGAAACCTAATCATTTTAAAGTGATATACAATTATGTATAGACTCACATTGATATTTCTCCGTAAACTAAAAATGGTTAATAGCAACCTGGAGACTCGACAGATGGATAAGATCTTGAAAAAGTACGGGCTTGGGAAAACGCGCTTAATCTCTAAACTTTTTCTGAACTAAATTTGTGAATAGTTACGAGAGAGATAACTCCTTGTGGACGACGATATGTACATATGTATATAAGGTGGATTGTTTCGTTCGACAAAAAAAAAAAATGAAAATTGCCCTAGTGAAATAAGATTCTACAAATTTTTTTGAGAAAAAATGCCCAGGGAACCATAGGCCAAATCCGAATTTTTTTCTTCCGCTTTACAAAAAGAAGGCCCATCTTAAATATGCCTAAAAGCATGCTACAAATTATTGAAATTTCTACCTAATCAAAAATGTTTTTAAATTGAATTTTTCTTATATTGATTCTTTGCATAATTTTAGGCATGAGAAATAATAAAATTTCCTTGAAAAATCATCATAAATTGGCCATTTTAAAATAGTTATTAAAGAAAATATAAAATTTTTTCAATGTCTTGAGTTTTGAGGGACGTTGAAGTGATTGTTTCTCAGCTTTTTGAGATTTTTTCACCAAAAATTATGACCAAAATAATTCGAATATGGCATGAAAAACCTTTGTTTGCAAAAGCGGAAGGT
This sequence comes from Chlorops oryzae, assembly GCA_020466095.1. Lineage (NCBI taxonomy): Eukaryota > Metazoa > Arthropoda > Insecta > Diptera > Chloropidae > Chlorops > Chlorops oryzae. Next base: position 2,011,636 of record CM035806.1, on the reverse strand, counting down.
TAAAATTCACATTTGACCTATAGTTTCTTCGGCATAATTATTAAGTATGGGCAATAGAATAATATTCTGCTAGGGCAATTGGAGGTTACAAAATCGATCCACCTTAATATGTATGTATGTGTGGGCAAATGACAAGGAAAGCTGGACTCAAAGTCTTCAACTCTTCGAATATTTTTTTTGGTTAATTTAAGTTGTTTAATTTTTTTCATTAAAATTTTATATGTAATTATTTTCATTCACTCATCCTCATATACGGAGAGAAGGAAGTCTAAATGGCGTGACAAAATGTTCATAGAACTTTCATTCGACTGAATGTCATTCTTCACTTGTCATTCGCATCACTTTTGTTAATAAAAAAAAAAAAAAATAAAATAAAAAATCCATTGAAATCCGTTGCCCTTTATTGTCTTCTTTCTCCATTATCATTGGTCGAATTAACTTTCGAAAAGAATACAAGGAAATCTCATTTAAATATTTAATCAATAAAATAAACAACATGACAAGTTGTAAGCTCCAAGGAAAGGCGGGTGGCGGGTGGCTCGGGGTTGGCTCGTGTGGTATGTGAATACGATGAGGGTCGGACAATTTGAAATGACTTGAACCTAACGTCATTTAAAGCCAGGGCGGCAACTTTTTAATTGCCAACGAGATACTCATATATTTTATCCCGTTTATGAGCGTCCTGTGCTTTGGCCTGTTTCATCCACACATCCGTTTTAAGTTTTTCGAGGTTTTTCCCCCATTTTATTCATTTCCATTTTCGTTTTTCCTTTCGTTTTTATTGCTTTCGGTTGAAGTTTTAGCTGTAGTTTTAGCTTTATTTTTTTCCTTTTCCTTTTCATTCTCCGTTGCCGTCGATTCACCAAACTTAAGAAATTTCACTGTGGACGCTGTGTGCATAGCGGCGAACGCCGACATGTTCTAAGCATTGGAGCGGTCTAAAAAAAAAATTTCTAAAAAAAAAATTTGAATTCTTATTTTTGTTGGGGAAATTAAATTATTATACGTTATGTAATCAACTAAGCTACAAAATAAATAATTGATATGGGTATTGTTGTTGGTACAACGAAACTGTACCTTCCACGTTTGTTTTAAGGAGCTGAACTACCTGCATTAGCTTTGTTGTGCTGTTTTGCACTCATTTCCATTTGACTTTGAACAAGTCAGGAATCTATAATCGGTCTAGCCCGACAATAACACAAACCAAGAAAAATAAATCAAAAGCATCTTATAGTATTCTATTAGAAGGAACAGTGAGCATGCGGACGTATTTAAAGCGCTTGATAAAGCGGCGTGATCTGTGGTGTTACAAGATGACGTTAAACATAATACAATCGGCTATGGTTTTAAAACAATATCTACAAAGTAAAAATTCAATATAATACGGTTCACTGCAAGCGTGAAAATTTCAAAACCATTTTAAGTATTTCAACCCCAAAACAAATTGCGCCACAGAAACAAAAAGACATTGAGAGTCTATTCATCTATCTTCCAGAAGAAGATGTTTAATACTTTCAAAATTTATTAATTTAAAATAACTTTTTATATTATAAATTTAAAGAAATGCAATTTGTTATATTATAATAAGCATTCCACACTATTTTCAGAATGAAAATTTTTGTAGGAGTGTTACTATGAGATTTTTTTTTTTTTGCTTTTGTTTTTTTTTCACACGAATAAATCTTTTTTATTTAAAATTAACATAAAAAAATGTTTCTTAAAAAAAAATTTTTTTTGTTACGATGAGATAACACAACAACTTTTTACTGCGAAAATTTCATATATAAATCATAGTATATCCACAAAATATGGATATACGATGTTATAACGCGTAGAAACTATCATTTTAAAGGATATACAATTATTTAGCTCACATATATCTCGTAAACTATATGGTATAGCAACCTGGAGACTCGACAGATGGATAGATCTTGAAAAAGTACGCGGGAAAACGCGCTTATCTCAAATTTTTCGATTTTGTGATATACGAGGAGATAACTCCGGGACGACGATATGTACATATGTATTAAGGTGGATTGTTTCGTTCGACAAAAAAAAAAAATGAAAATTGCCCTAGTGAAATAAGATTCTACAAATTTTTTTGAGAAAAAATGCCCAGGGAACCATAGGCCAAATCCGAATTTTTTTCTTCCGCTTTACAAAAAGAAGGCCCATCTTAAATATGCCTAAAAGCATGCTACAAATTATTGAAATTTCTACCTAATCAAAAATGTTTTTAAATTGAATTTTTCTTATTTTTATTCTTAGCATAATTTTAGGCATGAGAAATAATAAAATTTTCCTTGAAAAATCATCATAAATTGGCCACATTTTAAGATAGTTTTTAAAGAAAATATAAAATTTTTTCAATGGCTCGAGTTTTGAGGGACGTTGAAGTGATTGTTTCTCTGCTTTTGGAGATGTTTTCACCAAAAACTATGACCGAAATAAGTCGAATATGGTATGAAAAACTTTTGTTTGCAAAAGCGGAAGGTTAAAAATCACATTTGACCTATAGTTTCTTCGGCATAATTATTAAGTATGGGCCATAGAATAATGTTCTGCTAGGGAAATTTGAGGTTACAAAATCAATCCACCTTAATATGTATGTATGTGTGGGCAAATGACAAGGAAAGCTGGACTCAAAGTCTTCCACTCTTCGAAAATTTTTTAAAATTTCATTTGTAATTATTTTCATTCACTCATCCTCATATATGGAGAGAAGGAAGTCTAAATGGCGTGACAAAATGTTCATAGAACTTTCATTCGACTGAATGTCATTCTTCACTTGTCATTCGCATCACTTTTGTTAATAAAACAAAAAATAAAATAAAATAAAAAATCCATTGAAATTCGTTGCCCTTTATTGTTTTCTTTCTCCATTATCATTGGTCGAATTAACTTTCGAAAAGAATACAAGGAAATCTCATTTAAATATTTAATCAATAAAATAAACAACATGACAAGTTGTAAGCTCCAAGGAAAGGCGGGTGGCGGGTGGCTCGGAGTTGGCTCGTGTGGTATGTGAATACGATGAGGGTCGGACAATTTGAAATGACTTGAACCTAACGTCATTTAAAGCCAGGGCGGCAACTTTTTAATTGCCAACGAGATACTCATATATTTTATCCCGTTTATGAGCGTCCTGTGCTTTGGCCTGTTTCATCCACACATCCGTTTTAAGTTTTTCGAGGTTTTTACCACCTCCCCCCCTTATATTCATTTCCATTTTCGTTTTTCCTTTCGTTTTTATTGCTTTCGGTTGAAGTTTTAGCTGTAGTTTTAGCTTTATTTTTTTCCTTTTCCTTTTCATTCTCCGTTGCCGTCGATTCACCAAACTTAAGAAATTTCACTGTGGACGCTGTGTGCATAGCGGCGAACGCCGACATGTTCTAAGCATTGGAGCGGCGCGAACCCTGTTGCAAGGATATTTCAACAATTTAACCTACTTCCGAAATTTCTTCGAATTTTTTCGGATTTTTTTCCTTTTCTTCTTACTTCTCTCTCTCTCTCTCTCTCTCTCTCTCTCTCTCTCTCTCTCTCTCTCTCTCTCTCTCTCTCTCTCTCTCTTTCTCACACATTTTATGTTCGTAAATTTTTTATGAAATTACTACTTCCATGTAACGAAGAAAATTGCTTGAAAAAGTTCTTCATGCGAAGAACCTTTTGCTCTGCTTATGAATTTCCTAGCAGCAAAATTGGAGTAGCGGAGGCGTCTTTTATGGAAAATCTTCAATTATAGGCCTGAGTATCGGCAATGAAGTCAAATTATTCATATTAAAATTCAATGGTAAAACAAACAAATAAAAATTAAGTCTAATAAAAAAATTGTAGGAAATTATAGTCAGGCGATCCTGCCAGGAGAATACCCGGCATCGTTAGACATTGAAAAAAGGCCCACGGTTATAAAGACAAAGTATCCTGGAGATTTTCAAGATCATCAAGGAATCTCAAATGCTGATATTCTGCTCAATTACTTTATAAACACCGCCAGCTAGCCACGCCCACTTTTTTAATTTGATACAAATTTAAATATGTCCTTATATACCTTATATGTATATGACCTTATATGTAGGTCAAACTTTACATTTAATTGAAATATCTCGCCAGATTTGGAGTAGTTTTTGCGATCTTCGTAATCAACCCTAGTACTTTGGCTGCCCTCAAAAATGGTCCTATCGTGTCCGTTCTCGAAATAGTCTCCACCAATGCGTATACTAAATTCTTCGATAAGATATTGTATACGGGCAGACGGACAGCCAGACGGTCTGTCTAACTGACCGATGAAGAGACAGACAGATGGACGGAATGGCCAAATCGAGTTTCCTGTTTTATCTGACCTATCTTCTCTAAATATTTTGTCTATGGTCTATAGTGGTTCTGGGTGTAACACACAGCCGCACAAGCACAATGTACCCTCGAGTACCTATAAAAAAAAAAAACAACTTCACAGTCGTAAGGCTAAACATTGTTCTGCATTTGTTTGCTATGAAAAGTGGGACCATTTATCAAATAAGAGAATTTTCAATAAAAAAAAAAAGGAAAACTCAACTAAGAATTGAAATTTTGCTTTGGCTTTTGATAATTACATTTAAAAATATCAAAACTTTTTTACTTTGAAGTTTGTTCTTCTGCTAGTGAAATGTTTTGCGCCAGCGGTGGTCAATCCCACGCCCGAGGGCGCCGAATATATCATCCAATCAAGAGAAATACGAGCTACTCATGATCAAATGAACAGTTGAAATGAATGGCTAGGAAAGTTTCTCATTTTTTTAATTAAAGCGATTGTGAAAAATTGTAATTGCGTTGAAAGAAGGTTGGCCATTTTGAATTTAATTCCGACCATTTTGATTAATCTCCTTAGGCGATGAATGTCTTTTGAGGATGATTCGTTTGTGGTCGTAAATACCACTTCAAAGGATATTTCGTTGGTCCTTCTTATAGTCATAAGGATTTGATAAGTTTCAAAATACAATCATTTATCTTAAAAAGCATTTTCTTTATGTTGTTATGGCTGTTACTGTTGTTGTTGCTTCTGCTGTTGATGCCATTGATGAAGATGAATGCGAAAATAAGCCCATGAAATTTGTGTATACTTAGTTAATGAAATCAATTTCCACGTGAAAATATCAAATTGAACAGCTGAAAATGTTCATTTCTGGAAAATTTCGAAATAATCTTAATGAATATTATTCAGGATCAAGGTGGAGGGCCACTGTGACGGGTGAAAAATTTTGTGATAATCAGGTTTTCTTTTAAGGGACCTCTCCACCTCTGTCAGAAATAAAAAACTTCATATAAAAAAAAAAGTTTAAGAAATGCTGAAGGAATTTTTGTGTCAGAAATTTTCTGTTAACAGTTTCCAGTTTTTCAAAGAGAAGTTTCTGTTTTCGCTCCCTTTTTTTCGCTGTAAATAAAACAGATTTTTTCGTTTGAAATATTGAATTTTCCGTTCTTTCTGAAAGGAATTTTGACAGAAGAGGCAAGTTCGAAAAAAATTGAATGGATTTAACAAGGTTCAATGGGAAATTTTAGCGTTCAGAAATGTGGATAAATGAAATAGAAAATTTTCGATTATAAGAAAAAATTACCCATAAATATTATTCACACTTACAAATCCGAATCCATCTTAATAAATTTTTTAAACAGCTTTTTCGTCTTGACGTCAAATATATAGACAAATAGATTGTCACTATTGCATTAAAAATGAAATTATGCTACGTTTTTTCCTTTAAGGAATATCAAGAAAATTCCTGATGAGATTCCTTACAGAGCTGGAGAGGGCCCTTTAGCTGGAAAATAAGAACTTAAAAGCTGGAAAATATTTAAAGCGAAGAATAGTTGAAGCGACCATTTGAAAAACCTCTCAATACAAATTTTTGATTGGTTCTTTAAAAGTAGATGCGTTTTTTTTTTTTTTGGGAAAAAAGTACATAAGCTGAAACATTCCTTCGTCCTTAATATTGAATAAAGGGTTAAAAAAAATCCTTTAAAACTCATTGGCAGGCTTCTATTGATCCCTGAACTTTCCTTTTTCCCACCCATCGGTTTTGGATTTTAATATTTCTTATCGCATCTGAAAATAATTAGAGCCTTCAGGAATTTTTCAATCTTCAAGTATTTCTCTGGAGGTCACACAAAAGCGACGTTGACTTTAATGTATTCTTAAGACTGCCATACACAAAAAAAAAAAAAAGGAAAATCTTTTCTTTCCAAATTATTGAATCATCATAAAAATAAAATTCTTACCATTCCATATACTGGAAAAAAATGCATCTTTCAAATTCTATTGCGATTTCAATTTTCCCTTTTGTGGTCCCTTTTTCTTAAATCCTCGATTATGCTTTGGATCGATTTCGCTGAAAATGCTTAACGCTTTCCTTTTACCTTAAAAATGCTCGTGCCTCTGTGCTCTGCGCACTAAGATGGTCGAACTCTTTACATAGATTTGAAAAAAGTGGAACCGGTAATGTCTGGCTGCCACCAATTATTCTACGAACTATTAAAGTTGACAATGATAAAACAAACACGGACTGACTTTCCATTGTTCCCCGCGCTCTTCGGTCATTGTACCTACTGTTTTTATTGCTTTGACCTTCTTTGGTTTTTTTTATTTTACGTTCTTTTTTTTCATATTTTTTTTTTTTTTTATTCCTAGTGGGTCTACTTTCAGTGTCTACTATGTATATATGTGTCTACTTGAACATTAATGGCTCCCGCGGGACGTGAAAGCCCAAAAGGATTTACAGTATGCCATCATTGCACACGTAGCCATATGCATGCATATACAATGTTTGTATATTGAGCCAACGGCATTGACTCCTGCGTACATTGGCGAGCAATTTTAATCGTTCTTTCTTGGCTATGACGCAACAACAAAGCACAGGACAGGACATACGGGCTCCTGTTATCGTTACGCTTTTCATTAGGAATAAACATATGTGCCTGCCATGATTTACTGCCTTCTAGCGGCAATCATCATAAATATCTACGATAAACATCATAAATAAAAACGATTATTGGAGTTCCCTTTAATCGCGGCTAATGATTTGCCATGTCCATTTTCATAACAAGCCAAAAGGCCTTAAAACGTTTCATGCCAAAGAGAATTTTTCTTTTTACTATGGGATCAGAGAAACAACATAATTGAGCGTAGAATTTGCGCAAAAGAACTCAAAATTTTGGGTTTTATTTTTCATGGAATTATTTAAGGATCTTAATTTTTGAATTTTTCGTGCCATTATGCCAACAAAATCCTTAATTAAGGTTCATTTATAAAGGCTTGAGATCATACAAAAAGGGATTTTTAAATGCTTAAGGGCATACCTTAACCCTTTGTAGTTGATGTGGTCTTAGTTTATCAATATAACTGACATGGGGTCTAATAGCGTCTTATCTCTTAATCGATTCCCGTCTTCGAAATTCCTGAATGTCGTATTTTATTTTGTATAAAGGGCCAGCTCCTCCAGCTCTGTAAGAAATCTCAGCAGGAATTTTCTTGATATTCCTTAAAGGAAAAAACGTAGCATAATTTCATTTTTTTATGCAATAGATAGCCGAAAAAGCTGTTAAAAAAATTTGTTAAAATGGATTCGGATTTGTAAGTGTGAATAATATTTATGGGTAATTGTTTCTTATAATCGAAAATTTTTTATTTCATTTATCCACATTTCTGAGCGCTAAAATTTCCCATTGAACCTTGTTAAATCGATTCAATTTTTTTCGAACTTGCCTCTTCTGTCAAAATTCCTTTTAGAATAAGACGTAAAATTCAATATTTTAAACGAAAAAATCTGTTTTATTTACAGCGAAAAAAAGGGAGCGAAAACAGAAACTTCTCTTTGAAGAACTGGAAACTGTTAACAGAAAATTTCTGACACAAAAAAATCCTTCAGCTTTTTTTATATGAAGTTTTTTATTTCTGACAGAGCTGGAGAGGGCCTTTAATAGTAAAAAAAAAAAACTTTTCAAGCCAAAAAGGAATAAAAACGTGAAATTAAAGGCATTTCCAAGACAGTTTGGACATGACCCTGTTTCGTCACGTCGCCACTCGTGACTCATCAGCGTCTTTGGAGTGCATAAGTGTTTGAAAATTTAAAAAATTTATAAGTGAAACAATTTATAACGTTTCTGAGAATTATACGCATTAGTTGTGAGGAATCAGAGCTTTGAATTTTACAAATTCACGCAAGTTTTTCATTTTTATGGGGTCTGTCAGACTAGAACATCAGCTGCAGAGGGTTAAGATGTTATGAATTAAAATACTTCTTGTTGCCCTAATAGCAGCTTGAAATTTTTGGAAATTTTTTGAAAAATTTTTTTATCCCATGCGATTTTTTTTCGAGACCCCTTTCGGATTAAAATAATGAAATATTTTTTTTTTTTTTTTTTAGTTTTTAAGATTCATTAACTTATTTTTAGTTCATAAGATACGAAGATGCAATAAAAAAAAAATAACCATAAAAAATATATATGTACATATATCGCACCCTTGCTACTAAATCGGCACAATGCAAAATTTCGCATTTCTCGAAAATCATGCAATCTCTCTTGAAACTAAGGAGAAACAAAATTTTTTCTAAACTTATATTACTCTCAATCGATTGCTGCATCAGTCAATATAAGCCTCAATTCTCAAGGTCTTGGGTTTCATACAGAAAAATTCAATCGAACATAAAAAAATGTATTAAAAAAATTTTGAATTGCGCCAATTTATTAGCAAGGGTGCGATATGCTCTCGTTTTCTGATCAGAAATGATACAATTGTCGAGAGAAAATAGACCCCAAGTCGGTACTCTTCTTGGGGGGACTAATATTTAATATTACTCGCGAGCTATTTTCGGGTCTTCTATTAATCACGTATGTGGTCAAATACCTTTTTAAAAAACGAAGAGGGCTCCAAAAAAGGCCAATCTTGATCCTTTCTCATAAGACATTTGTACACGAATTGCTTGCTGGCATAGTACATAAAAAGTAATAAAATCTATCGAAATTATTAACGAAAAATAAAATAAAATAAAAAGCGAATATTATTCAAAGGCATAAAGGACTTACGTACGTTCAATTTTGATTGTGAAATGAAATTTCAAATAAATCAGAAGCCATTTTGTTGTCGTGTACTCAATTGCAGCGAACATCCATTATGTTTAACGGTTAGCAAGCTTCACATTGTTTCCCGTTGTAAGCGTTTTTTTTTTTTTTTTTTTTTTTGTTGTTCTCTGAAAGCACTTAACATAGTTGCAGACGTGCACTCGGATATGTAATCCATTTTGTATGTCTCATTAATTTTCTCAGTGCCTCTCGGTGGTGCTCCCACGACAATCGAGTTCAATTGGATGAAGAGTGCTTGTTAGCTTTTATTTTGTAAATAGATACCGAACTGGTGGCGCCCCCATAAGCAAGTGGATATGTCTATGTGGATGCGTAGTTTCTATGTGTTCGCTTTACTTGATGAAGTAACTGGTTTTTGATTGAAGTTGCCGTTGAAAATGCACGCCCTAAATATGGCTATGGACAGTAGTGCTTCATCATGGGCAGTCCTTTAATGAAAAAAGTTTTTTTTTTTTTATGGATTTTACTGTAGGCGAAACTGTGTAGATAAATGATAAACATGTACAGAAATATATGTATATTTGTACGAACGATGAAGCATATATGTATACCATATATGTACAATATGAAGGATATAAGCTATTTTTTTTCCCTACAGACTCATCCTTAATAGCTGGTTATCTTCCATCTATGCTTCCTTTTATCGTGCTGCCAATATAGCTAATCAGTAGAGCGTACACAAACGCATGTGTCCACTCGAATGAATATTGATATTTAAAATACACAGAAAATAACCGCTGATGAGTTCACAAAAAAAAAAAAAACCCCCAAGCTTTTTCGAAATTAAATATAAAAATAATAATAATGAAATTAATAATTATAGTAATAATAATAACCAATAAATGACCAATGCGCATGCCGTTTGAAATTTTAACTCTTTTCATTTGATCGAAAAGTTTGAAAGTTCTTTAGCCACTTACGTTTTACTGTGGCATTGTTTTCGTTTTCGTTAAATAAACAAAACGAAACAAAAATTCGATGAGAAATAAATTACCAGCGAGCCTTGAGTGTGGACGGCAAGAATAGTCTCTCGCTGAATGCCACCGAATGACAATATTGGAAAGTTTCGGACATCAAAAACCCTATTTGATGAAGGCTCATAGGTGGAAAGGAGAAATGTAATGCAAGAGATTTAGATACTCAAGCACTCAGAATTTCAAAGTAGGTACTTTAAAACGCATCGAAATGGTCGTTAAAGACAGCGTCATTATGTGCTATTAAACGGCGAGGCAATGACCATTCAACGACATTTTCCACATGCGTTGTGTTATTTTTCGTCGTCTGCAACATAAAACAACGTGCGGAGTCAATTCTACTAGAAACGAACGTAACAGCAATTCCGACACGACGTACTTGCCATTGATGTTCTCTGAGGTACTGTATATTTTAGCTTAAGAAATAAAAAAGAAATGCTCACCATGGAGCGTATAAAAAAAATACAAAAATACTGATGGAATCGGTGGTAAGAACTTACGAAATTCATGATACGTGAAAATTCATATATTGTGTGTGAGTGACATTTTGTACTCGATCTCAAACCAGGCTTAAGGGACCTCTCCAGCTCTGTCATATAAAAAAAAAAGCTTAAGAAATGCTGAAGGAATTTTTGTGTCCGAAATTTTCTGTTAACAGTCCAGTGGTGTAGTGAGGGGGGAGCGAAGGGGGCAGTCGCCCCGGCCGCCAAATCATATTTTAATTTTTATGAAAGTATTTTAATTGAGGCCGATTGGAGGGGGCGGCATTTCCTGCATGTGGCCCCATTGTTCTCCGGGCGCCGAAATGTCTCGCTACGCCACTGTAACAGTCTCCAGTAGTTTCTGTTTTCGCTCCCTTTTTTTTTCGCTGTAAATAAAACAGATTTTTCTGTTAGAAATATTGAACTTTCCGTTCTTTCTGAAAGGAATTTTGACAGAAGAGGCAAGTTCGAAAAAAATTGAATGGATTTAACAAGGTTCAATGTGAAATTTTAGCGCTCAGAAATGTGGATAAATGAAATAGAAAATTTTCGATTATAAGAAACAATTACCCATAAATATTATTCACACTTACAAATCCGAATCTATTTTAAGAAATTTTTTTAACAGCTTTTTCGTCTTGACGTCAAATATATAGACAAATAGATTGTCACTGTTGCATTAAAAAATGAAATTATGCTACGTTTTTTCCTTTAAGGAATATCAAGAAAATTCCTGCTGAGATTCCTTACAGAGCTGGAGAGGGCCCTTTAAATGGTAAAAAAGAAAAATTATATTATAAAATATTTAATACGACGTACTCTAAATGCAACGGGCGTATACGCAATGCCGATATGCTGGCCTTTACATCGATAAAATACGTTGCTCATACGCAGGGTGTACCCACTAGCAATACGTTCGCCAGTATATGTATTCGCAGTGTTCACTTTCGTAAAAAATTGTTTTTTTTTTTAGCATGCTGGTGTTTTATTTTTCTTCTTCTTTTTAATTGAATGATGTAAAACGAAGCTTTTTGATTTAAGAAAATTTTTATAAGCAAAAAAGGAAAGCTTTTAACGCGCACCCAAATGCACTTAATATATTTACCTGCACTGCTGATAATTCAATCGTTTCTCTTTTTTTCTTATAACTTTTTCTTTAGACCAAAATAAAATAAAAAAAACATAAATCGCCTTAACCCGTATTGAAAATATTTTCGTAAATAATTCTCTGTGTGTATTTTTTTTTTTTTGACTCGATGCTTTTGCCATTAGTCGCTGCTCGTAAGCGTCTGCGTTTGAACGTGTTTTTTTTTTTTTTTTTTGTGTTGTTAATTCGCTTGCTCGCCATGAATTTTTAAATGTTTCTTTTGTCGCCGTTCGTAGTTTGCATAGCAAAGAGTGGTAATTGAATTAATTTAAGTTACAGGGTTGTGCAGGACGTCGCAGGCAATAGCGAGGCAATCATTTTAGATCGTTTGTCACCAAGCACGCAATATTCGATAGCTGTGACGGCAATTTGGCTTGGAAAAAAATACCGCAGTAGACAGATCATATTTAGAACGCTAGGTAAATTCCAGTAGCATTTGAAGTCCATCTAATTCAAAAGATGTTCTCATCAATCTCAGTGATGTTCCAATCGAAATATAAACTTTGCGCCATATTTTTTTCCTTTCCTTTTTTTGTTGTCTTTTTCAATTGAATTGATCTGCAATTAGATTTACCGAAATCCGCATCACAGCAAGATAATCTCAATAGTCCCGGACTGGGTGGGAGTATGTCAAATAATAATATGGCTGGACCAAATAATTTGGGTACGACAACAAATGTTGGACGTAGTTTGAATAGTGGAAACGGAAGCGGCATCGATGGCGATGATGGTACATTGATCGCGACCAATATTTCGCATGGAACACATCGTGAACTTCCGACGGTAGGTTTCGAGAATTGATTTACACATTTTATATAATAAGTACATAATATATAATAAACATACACACACATATATACATATTAAGGTGGATCGTTTTGTTCGACAAAAAAAAAAAATTAAAATTGCCCTAGTGAAATAAGATTCTAAAAATTTTTTCGAGAAAGAATGCCCAGGGAACCATTGGTCTCAAACCCAAAGGGTATAGCACTATGAGCATAGTGAATCTGCCAATTTCAACTTTGCTTATTCTACTTTTAAGGTAAATGCAAACTATTTATTTTTCGCGAAGTTTTCGCTCTCGATCTCCTATAGTCCATGAGTATCCTTGAAAAGGGGATTTTTTTTAGAGAAAACTTTTAAAAAAAATCATATCTAAGACAACTATAAAGATAGAATGTTCATTCAAAAGCCCATATATAGAAAATTACTCCAAAAATATTAGAAAAATATTTTTCGGGAAATTTTGCTTAAACCAATACATGCTCCCGTGGAAGGATATTTTTCAATGACAATTTTTTTGTTGTTGGAGCTGTGCGACAAACTTAATTAAAATTGTCAAAAATAGAGTTTTATGCTAAAATTAAGTGTGCTAGGTTTCAATATGCTCAGTCAGGTGGAACATCCTTAAAAATGGCGAAATAAAAAAAATGTTGCATACTTCTCGGGTATACCTGTGATCAATATGATTTTTCTGTATAGTCATATCATGTGAATTTGCGTAAGAAAACAACAAAGAAGAATAAAAAATTGCTTAAGCCTACAGAAAAATCGAAGCACAGTCCAAATATTCCCTAATTCCACTGAAAAATCCAACCCAAATAAAAATTTCAAAGCAACTAATCTATGAAATATGTAAACAAAGCAATAAAACCCGAAAATGAACCAAATCGATCTACCTGGAACTGGAGAAAAGTGCACCCCTGCATTTTTAAAAAATACCAGGATTATTTAATCTTCCTCACTGTCTGAATTTATTACAACTGTGACTTCAGTTTCATCAAAAATGTTATTATTTAAAGGGTCTGGCCGGTTCAGGAAAGGCTTGCGCCACCCTGAAACGATTTTTAAACTTTACAAAATCGATCCACCTTAATATATATATATATATATATTGATCTATATTATACTCATCTACATATATGTGCGCATAGATACGTGGCGTTGAAATCGGAATCGTCTTGATTGTGCTAATGGTGTGGGCAGGTGCCATAGCGCTATTTTTCAATCGATGGGGCAAAATCCGAATGCTATTGCCATATCAACCGGAATTCAAAAATGAGCAACTCAAAGTACCCGGCACTGGCGTTTGCACTGGAGGCGGCTGTAATGGACAACACTCCCATCAGGTATGTGAACAATTCATATTCGCCGATTCAAATCAAAAAGTGAACAAAAACTATATGGAAGTACATATATAGAAGTTTTTATCGATACATACATATAGGCGAAGAATAATGCAATTATTGCAATTGGCCGACTATTGTTGTTGCTTTCCAATGCAACTGAATGAATTATAAATGCAGCAGCTAATTCATTCATACCATACTATATGTAATTCCAATACTAAAAACATATTATAGGCCTAAGGTTTATCTGCATGCAAATGATACGAATCTAAGTATATCATCATATCTTCAAAAAAAAAAAAGGGCTATAATTCGTTACTTGCCTCTGAATTGAAGCGCTTCATAATCTCTTTGGTACTATTCGAAACTAAATACTTTCTTGTCTTTTACCGTTTTATTTCTAGAACTTACATTCCGATATGATAACAAAGGTACAAGTTGCAATTGTAATTCTTAATCGCATTGCTAGAATCCGCTTTGTTAACCTTTTCTGTTGTTCTTTTTCGTAGAGTATTTTAATTAAATAGGTACATTTAAAATAATTTCATTCGATTCGCCATTCGATTCGAAGCGTATGCAAAGCTAAAAAAAAAATTCCAGTCGTTTGCCCGTTCATTTCGAGTGTTGCTTTCCTCGCTCACTCGCTCCCGCATTTTACAATAATTTTAACAGTTCTTAATACTTTTAAGATACATAGCTTTTATTTTTTTTTTTTTTTATAAATAATAGAACCACTTTTACTTATTTGCATTAATATCAATTAAGGTATAATATTTATATAGTTGATAAAAAGAAAAAAATTATTGGGAACAGATGTGCGTTTCCATTGAATGAGAAAGGTTTTTGGTTGAAACTCAAACCCTTTTTTTTCAATTTACATATTATTTTCGAAGAATGTTGTTCTCGACGTGTTCAAACGAGATCTCCATTAGATGAACGACTTTCACTACGTTTATACGGTTGCTATTTATATTTCTCGCCTAGGCAACACTAAGTGGGGGTGCAGGCAAGAGAAAGCTTAGAGAGTTTTGGACCAAAAAAACCCAACAAACCCGAAAAATTCATGACGTCCAATTTCGATGAAAATTTAAATGTAGAATTTTGGCATCAAAATTTTTTCCAACAACCGATTACAACTAGTCTAGTTTGGGTCTAGTTACAAACTGGTCCAAAAAGGACTAGTTGTAATAAGTTTTTTTGCAAAAATTTTAACGACAAAATTCTTCGCGTTTTTCACTTATTCTATATATAAACTTTCATCGAAATCGGACTCATGAATTTTTCAAACAACCGATTACAACTAGTCTAGTTTGGGTCTAGTTACAAACTGGTCCAAAAATGACTAGTTGTAATAAGTTTTTTTGCAAACATTTTAACGCCAAAATTATTCGCGTTTTTCACTTATTCTATATATAAACTTTCATCGAAATCGGACTCATGAATTTTTCAAACAACCGATTACAAATAGTCTAGTTTGGGTCTAGTTCCAAACTGGTCCAATTTTGATGAAAATTTAAATATAGAATTAGTGAAAAATCCTTAGAATTTTGGCATCAAAATTTTTTCAAACAACCGATTACAACTAGTCTAGTTAGGGTCTAGTTCCAAACTGGTCCAAAAAGGACTAGTTGTAATAAGTTTTTTTCCAAAAATTTTAACGACAAAATTCTTCGCGTTTTTCACTTGTTCTATATATAAACTTTCATCGAAATAGGACTCATGAATTTTTCGAACAACCGATTACAACTAGTCTAGTTTGGGTCTAGTTACAAACTGGTCCAAAAAGGACTAGTTGTAATCAGTTTTTTGCAAAATTTTACCTCCAAAATTCTTCGCGTTTTTCACTTGTTCTATATATAAACTTTCATCGAAATCGGACTCATGAATTTTTCAAACAAAACTGATTACAACTAGTCTAGTTTGGGTCTAGTTGGAAACTGGTCCAAAAAGGACTAGTTGTAATCAGGTTTTTGCAAAAAGTTTAGTGCCAAAATTCTTAGAATTTTTCACTTATTGTATATATAATATAAGCTTTCATCGAAATCGGACTCATGAATTTTTTGGATTTTTTTGGGTTTTTGGTCCAAAACTCTCTTAACTTTCTCTTGCCTCCCCCAAAATGTTTTTGGTTAATGTCTTATAATTCTTCAATATAGCACTGTGGCCAATAAAAGCACCTGGTCCAGGTGCTGACTTTTCCACTGGAAGTTTCGACATATTTTTTTTTTAGGAATAATTGCCCTTTGAAGGTCAAAAAATATCTAACCGTTTGGTCGCACTGAGCCGTTGAGAAAGAGGGTCTATTTTTATGGAAAATGAAAGTCAGATTTTAAAGAGTCCGGTTCACCCACAATGTATGTAGGAGTATCGACTGCAGTTACTACATTTATTCAAATGATATGAAGCAGCAAAATGACAGCTCTAAAGTTACTCGGCGTAGTTATATCATTAAAAACATTTTGTATGAAAACATCCCAATTTTTGGTAGGCGTCATTTTCAACAGGTGAACCTGTCCACTTGTTTTTTTTTTCTTGTTTTTTTAATTAAAGCCTACAATGCTTGCGCGGACCTGCTGTTGCTTCGAAGTCATTTTACCAGTTACCATACCAGATAAATGAGAATACGTCATATCATACAAATATGATACAATAAGCGAATTAATAACGCAAGACAAACTTCGAAAGTCAAAGCGTATGGAAACAGTGACCTAAAAAGATTAGTCTAGATTTTTACTTGTCACCCATTAGTGTTGCCTAGGACAGATATATAAATACATAGCAATCGTAGTACCGCAGCTAATCGCAGTTAAAAATTAATCGCACGTAGTGAAGTCACCGTTTATACGGCAATCCAGAAACAAGATTAAAATCATTTTTTCGTCCTGCCAGACTGAGAATAAGACGAAATGGTAGCACATACACGAAAACATATGATTGGAGTTCTTGTAAATTTTCCATTAACAAGTGATAAAATGTCCGACTTGGATAAATTGATTCTCCATTCAATACAATAAATGCGAAAGCGGAAGGATATTCTTATGAAATGGCTCTGTTTCCCTATGATTGAAATAAACGGCCTTGCCGGATCGTCAAAAACAGAAAAATCTGCGCAAAAAGTGCAATTATCTGGCATATTTCTTGCAATTAGTCTCACTACGATTTATTTTTGTGAGTTAGCTAATCGCGAGTGTGAGATTTGTTCTCACCCCAAAGACAGTGGCGAATTTGCCTTGTAGGCAGTTGCCAAGGACGGCGATTTTCCAGGGGCGGCAATATTCTGACCGTCAATGCATCAATAACAGAAAAGGCGAAAATTAAGCGACTGTCTGAGGCGGTAAAATCTCAACTGCCTAGGGCGGCGAATTTTCTTAATCCGCGTATAGTTCTCACCGATGAAATTCGCTGCTCGCGATATTTTCACTCGCGATTAAGGCGAATTTATGAACGTAGTATTTGATAGCTAAACGTATACCAGACTCATGTGCGCATGTCAAGATGTGGGTAAAATTTTGCTCCCTTCTTAAAAATGGTGGAGAGGACTGCATAAAAATTGTAATTAAAACTATAAAAGGAAAATAAAACTACTGAATATCAAAGCTTTCGGAAAATTTATCTCAAATTTCTAGAAGCACAAAGATTTTTTCCACACCAGAGCTGTGCTTTAAAGTCACACCCATTTCAAAAAAAAAAAAAAAAAAAACTCAAAAATTTTAATTATTTCTTCATTGAGGGCCGTCTAGTCGGAATATTAAATTTGCAAATAAAATCAAAGAAAATTCTTAGCTATCGTTGTAGGAAATCGCTTGCATTTCATCTTCTTTTATTTTGTTTGTTTTTTTTTTTTTTTTTGAACTTCAGTTGTGATCAAACGACTTCGATTGATCACTGAACTTCGAGCAATTACGCCAACAATCCAAAATAATTTAAAGCAATAATTAAAAAAAAAAAAAACAATATTTAGAAAAAAACTCTCACGAGCTCACAACACTTCGCATTCACGACAGCAGTTAAGATTGAAATAAAAAAAGCAAAAATAGATAAACAAACGCTGCAAGGATTTCATGAAAGAATTCACGCATTTTGGGCACGTTCATTCACAGTAAGCTTGCGCAAACTCGGCTTGCTTGCGGTCGTTTCAGGTGCTTTAGACTGGAGCCGATCTCACCTGTTCGTGAAAAACCGATTAAGTTCAAAAAGTATCTGACTCAATATATCTGACGAGTGATGATTTCTTTTTTTCGAATGCTACAATCTCTCACAGTCTCACTGCCTGAATACATTAAGAAAAAAACAAAAAAAAAAAAAAAAATAAGAAAAATAAAACTCTTTCCAATCTCTCTCGCTCTCTCTTTATCTATCCATCGCTCTTGTTCTTTATACACACATACTAGGGATGAACACGATTAATCATATAATTAATTAAATCGATTAAAATTTTTTTTTTTTTAAATCGAATAATCATATTATATTATGATGGTTTCGATTAATCACTAATCATTTGATTTATTTTCAAAATAATCGAAAGTGTGTCTGTATTAAGGGGGTCTTCTCATTGAAAACCCGTTTTTTGGACCCTTTTTAAAAAAACTCTTATTTGAAAACGCAAAGAATAATTGAAAACTTTTTTTATTTATTGTATTACAAAAGGTTCAAAGTAAATAAAAAAAATTTTTTTGCCTCGATACGTGGGCTGTTCAAAAAGTAATGAGACTTCAAAGTTGGTGGTGTAAAAAAAAGGTGTCGTCACGGCGGCCACGATTCCGGGTCTCCGGAGCGTCCGAAATGGAAAAAAAACGGGGTTATAATCAGTATAGATGTAATTCTCGGGTGAATCTCAAGCTTAATTTTTCGATTTTTTTTGACAAAATGGCGGCCATTCAAAAAAAAATTTCAATTTCGGGCTTTTTTTTGTAGTTTAGTGTAAAAAAAAAAATAGTAAAAAATTTTTTAAAATTATGGTCGAGGTTCACCCAAGAATGGTGACAATTCTGCGTCGACTCCACTTTGTTTCATGAAAATCGGTTCAGTTGAACTGGAGATATCATGGCCGCCAGTTCGAAAAACGTGGTTTCGAGATAAACGCGTTTAAAGTTTGAAGCAACGCAAAAATTACTCGTTTTAGCGCCGATCTTGCTCGACAAAGAAGGCTATATCCTCTAAACTATTTCGAATTTCAAAAAATTCTTTTAGGGGCATATTCACAACTACCCAAGCTATAAATTAATGCAAAAAAAAAAAGTCGAAAAAAAAAGTTGCTCAATGAGAAGACCCCCTTAAGCTGGTATCAGTGATGGCATACCATAGCAGAACATAGCATAAGAAAATAGCTAATACGTACATTTGAATGAAAGCAGTAAGTGAACGCATAAGAGGGCATAAGAAAAATCTATTGAAAATAGATTCTTATTCTATGTTATGCTATGCTATGCCATCACTGATTGCGGCTTTAAGATTGGGCGACTTTTGTTACACAGAGAAAAAAATCAACCAGAAAACTGGTTAAATCAAAATGGAAAACATACAAAACGGCTTCAACAAGGAGTATTTTTAATTTAAAAAATTTTTCTTGTTGGAAAAAATTAAGATTTTCCCTATGAATCAACCATATTTCAGGTTGAATTGAAATGATAATTTTCAAAAATGGATTTAAATTTAAATTGTTGAACCAACCACGGACATAATTGAAATGACAAGATATTTTTTAAAATAAAAAAAATTTTTTTTTAATAAACCCATAAAACAAGAAATGTCAAAACAAATTTAATTAAACGTTCAAAGCAAATGGCCACATAGCCCTCTGCTGAACATAACCCCAAAAATAGCCATCGGATGGACACCATCCGATTTGGTCACTCCGTTGTCGTGACTGCTTTGGCAATGCTTAAAAAGTTCTAAGATGAATACATATCTTATATGTCCTATTTTATAAACCAAATGAGAATTATACACAACGAAAAAAAAATGTAATTATACATATTTCATAATTAAAGCTGTGATCTTTGGAAATTTTTAATTTTGTTTAAAATAATCGATTTAATCGATTAATATCTTTCGATTTAATTGGTATTGCAATTATTATGATTTAATTAATCATATGATGCGTTAATCGATTATTGAACGTAAAATGTTCATCCCTAGCACATACACATACACTCACACAAACACACACAAACACATACACACAAAAAATCTCTCTCTCTCTCTCTCTCTCTCTCTCTTCTCTCTCTCTCTCTCTCTTTCTCTCTCTAATGAAAAAAATCGATCAACAATATTCCGTTATCGTTATCCTTATATATACTCACATCCCTAGTGTCTGCCACATTGTGAGGGCTGTGGCATTTTCGATCGCTGCTTTCAGTATCCGCGGCGTGAGCTGGAGCGCGACTGTGGCTGCCAATTCGCTTTGCTGCACAAGGCCGACGATAGCTAGCAACCAACCCACGGCGAGGGAACAACGCCGTCGGGTAGTTTCTTTAGGGGCGACAGCATCGAAAGTCAGAATGTTGCGCTCAATTCACAAAATCAGACGCACGCTTCGGAGCGCTTCTATTCCAGCGCAGCGTGCGGCATCGATGAGGAAGACGATGCGCATGGTGCCGCCGGCATCGACGACGGAGACGACGAGCACGTCGACGATACAATGCCGCTGCAGCATCGGGCGCACCATCAAGCGTTGCACGAAATGCAACGGCATACATTGCAGCTGCGCGGCCGAACAGCCATTGAGCAGCAACGAGCGACGCGACTGAAGAGATACGCGCAACAACGAAGCATTCTGAAGAATTCGCAGGATCACAATATGGAGGAGGAGGAAATTCTGGAAGCCAAAAAGCAATTGATACTGAGACGGCGAAGACTCTTCAGCCATTATCGACAGTACGAGCAATGGCGTCGACGGCAATTCAGCTATGACCCATGCTATTTCCGTGCCAATCCGCTGCCCATTGGGCAGGCAACGTGTGGCAATTACTATTCGGCAGCGGGCATGAACATGGGCATGGGCATGAGCATGAGCATCGGACACGGCACCGGCACCGGAGCGGCGTTCCGTCGACGCCGTCAATATCGGCGGCAATATTCATGCGCCAACCGTAGCAATGACGACTCACGCGATAGTCGCGAGTCGACGTATTTGCCAAAGTGCCATAGCATGGTGAACAGCGAAACACTGAACGCCGATGCCACGTCCCAGCTACACTCGAATCCGAATAGAATTCACACAGGACATACAAACTGCCACCAATACGAACACGTCAGTGTAAGTCCGATTGCAAAGGCGCCTGCCACATTGTGTGCAGGTGTCCTTTTTCTCACCGTTTCTCAAATCAAATCCAAAAAAAAAATAATAATAAAAATAAAAATAAAAACATTTGTGCGCCACAGCGATTCATAAATGCAATGCCCTGAATCCTTTCACTAACTTCACAAAAAATGTCACCCGACGCATTGCACCGACCGCACCACACCACACCGCACCGCACCGCACGGCATCGCATTGCGCTGCACTGCCCAGTGCCTGGAGCACTCCATACATAAAACATAAAAGTACATACATGCATACACGCACATGTATGTGCTCATATGCTTATGCACTTTTAGCACTCTTGTATTTGCCCGCAGCGCACCACCCAAGGGCCCATGACAGGCTCTTTCAATTGTCAAGGACTCATGCATTTGGATTTTTACCATACGTTCTCCCGCTCGCTCGTTTGTCACGTTCACCTCAAAAGACAACACCTCACGTTTGCACGCACAAGTGCGTTTCCATGCTAATGATTGCCGTTCTGTGATGAAGCTTACGACCATTTTTTTTTTTTTTTTTTTTTTTTTTTGCCATGTTTTTGCCTTGCTCGTTCCGAATTTGGAGCGCACTTTCGTGCGTTTCTTCAAAAGTCGCCTGGTTGCGTTTCTATTCAAATAGTTAAAACCTTTAATTCTTTCCTCTCTCTCTCTCTCTCTCTCTCTCTCTCGCTCTCTTTCTCTGACTCTCTACCTCTCAAACTTTCACTATTCTTTTCAGTTCTCTAGTTTTAATTTTCTTTCAATTTATTTTCACCCATTCTTGCATTGGTCTCCTAATCGTCTTTCTTTCATTTATTTCCTTAGAAAGTAAAATGCTATGCAATAAATTTATTCTTCTCGCTTGCAACCAAAAGCTTTCTTGAGTACACATAAATATATATACATAGGTATATTTTAGGGTGTTCCAAAAAAAAAAACTATATCATGAGATTTCCCTATTTTTATGCACAAATTTTTATACCAGATTTCTTGCCCTTGGCCGTAAGAACGGTAAGGCAATAAGCAGGGCTCGGATTTTGTTGCATTTATAAATTTAAAGCATACTTTATGGGGCAAAAAATATTTGTAAGAAATAATTTGAGCAAATTTGTACTTCAAACCTCTTTTCTACCCTCAAAAAAATATATATTGAAGTTAAACATCGATTTGAATCTCAACTTTATGCGAGTTCAACGAAATTTTTAGTCCATGAGGTATGCTTTAAATTTATGAATGCAACAAAATAAAGGCCCTGGCAATAAGGAAAGAACTCTTTCGTCCTCTTTCGCTTGTCGCCGAATTCATCGATTAATTCGATTGAAAAATTTTTTGTGTAGAAAATTTCATTAGTTTTTTTGAAAAAATGATGACGCGAAAATTCTTGGAATTTGACACTAAAGCCCAAAATCCAATATTGCGATAGCCCGATGCGAGAGTGCGCGCCGCGACGTCACGAAAATGTTTTGCGTGACGCATTTCAATCTCCAATGAGAGTTTTTCGTCACGCAGGTGAAAGCATAATTTCGCTTCTAGTAATGCAATATTTGAACCAAGTACCAATCTAACGAGTACCGAGTACTCATAAAAATTATACGTCATCACTAGAGTTTACATTTTAATTCAAAATTTTAAAAAAATTTTCAAAATGAACCAAAGCTCGTGAAATATTTTAAAAGCTCTTTTTCACAGAACAGCGAACAGTTTTTGTTTTATTAGTTTAAACGAGTACTCAATAGCGAGTACTCAAAAAATAGCTACATCATTAACCCCTGTCAAATTGCCTCGCAACTAGAAAAATTCAATTTTTCAAAATTTTCTCGCTACGACGTCTCGCAGTGCGATACATTGGAGCTTGAGCCATACGATTGAATGTATTGAAATTTGTGTGCGTCTCGCATCGGGATCTCGCAATGTTGGATTTTGGGCTTAATTCCATTTATAAATTTTGATCGAAATCATTAGTCATAAAGTTTTTAGGGATTTTTTTTTGGGGGTTTTTGCTTCATAGCTCACTAATCTTCCAAAAATCCTTCCAACATTTTTTTTCGGATTATATCTTATAATTGCTTAATCTACCATCCTGGCCAATCTAAGCACAACCAGAGCACTCTTTCTCTGCGTGCGCCACTGGTAAAAATCAGAAATATGTACGAGAAAAGAAATTAAATTTAATCCTTGAAGTATGCAACATTTTTTTATTATAGCAAGAACCGCAACAGTAAAATAGGTACTCGGATTTTGTTGATTTTCATCTATTAGTACCCATTTGTTTCATATTTTTTATCTTGATTATAGCACGGATCGGATTTTGTTGACTTTTATAATTTTAAAACATTTTTATGGAGTAAAAATTTTGTTCAACTCACAAAACTCAAATCGATTTTTAACTTCAATATGATTTTCTTTTTTTTTTTAATTCGAAAATGCGCTTTGAAGTTCAACTTCGATCAACTTATTCGCAAAATGGTGGTAAGAAAAATTTTTCTCCCATAAAGTATGCTTTAAATTTATAAAATTCAACAAAATCCGACACCTGCTCATAGCAAATAATCAAGAAATTCAACGTCTTTGGTACTGCATCATTTCCTTTTCTCCAGGCCTGTAAAAAGGGGGGAGGGGGGATGTAAAAGGGGGATTTTCCCCCGGGCCCGGGCTTTATGAAGGGGCCCACAATTGGCAAGGGAATTCTTTTTTGTCGCACATTTCTGCGAGGACCCCGGAAAAAATCCGGCGGGCCCCAAAATTTCTCTCTACGGGCCTGCTTTTTTGATTTTCCTACAAAGCTTAGAAGTTATGAAGCTCCTCTGCAAGATTTCCTAGAGATTTTTCGAAAATCCTGTAATTAATAGCACCTAAATCGCCAATAAAACCAAAGGTCGGATATTTTTCTTCCGACTAAGCGCCTCAATACCTCGAAAATTATTGCTTATGAACACATCTTTGATTAAAACTCAAATATCTCGGATTTTTTGAGGGGAAACCACGTAGCGGAATCTCTAAGCCATTTCAAAAAAAAAAAAAAAATTTAAAATTCTCAAAAATTCTTTAGTCCAGAAGCATCCAAACAAGAAAAAAAAAGTGGAACAAAGTATTTTTTTTTGTGTGGGGGACACCATAATAAAGATACACATTAGGGTGGGTCGTTCTTATATGAAAAAAAAAAAAAGTTGTATGATCGCGTTGGAATAGTAAAATTATGTTTCCTTATGTATAAAAAATAATTTTGTGTAAAAAAAAATTCAAAATAAGCTGCATCTTCATACCGCGCAAGCGAATTGAAAGTTGGAAAAAAAAATTTATATGAGATTTTTCCGACTTCAATGATAAAATTTAGAATTTCTCAGCTTTAAACTCATTTTTTAAATACATTATGTTCCCAGATATTTTTGGTCATAAAACTATCTTTCAAAGGAAAGCAACGAAACTACGATCGACCAAAATTTTACGGAGATATGGTCGAAGAAACTCAGACCTGAGGAAATTGCTCCAAGACATGCCAAAAATGTGTTCGAACCTATCAATTTTGTAACCATTTGGAAGAAGGCATATTGCCATTTCAAAAAAATCTTCCTTGAAGAAAATCGGTTATTTCATAAGGTTGTTATAAGAATTTATATATTTATCTAGTTATCGGTTTCATTTCAGAACGTGCCCTGAAAAAAAAGTCCATGAAAGTTTAAAATCCTTCTACTTGAGCTCGAACAGGAAAAAAACAACGCTCAATTACGATTATAGATTTTTTAAATCGGTTCACAGAAACCAAAGTTACACGGCTTTGAAATTGGACAATTTATTATTTTTTAAATCCTGTGTTAGTTTAAAAAAAATGCCGAAAAGTATACTAAATTTTTTTTTTGATTCGATAATGAGCTCATGTTTGGGAAAAATATATAGCAAAGTCATACCCGACAAACTCTGTGTCGAGGGTATATGGCATTTTTTCGTCCGTACTCGAGATAGACTTAAAAAAAATTTATATAGAAATGGTTGTGATTTTCGCAACAGACCCTAGTACTGGAGGTACCCCTAAAAATGTTCCGATCGGGTCCATACTCGAACTTGTTCTTACTCATGTGTTTGTGAGTACGCATATCAAATTTCATCAAGATAGAAAATCGATAAAAAATCTGTATATAAACAGACGGACAGACAGACGTACAGACAGACAGGCAGACATGGCTAAACGGAATCTCCTGGTGACGCTTATCATTTCTATATATATTTTATATGGTCTATCTCGACTGGTTCTGGGTGTTACACACAACCACACAAACGCAATATACCCTCGACACAGAGTGTGTCGGGTATAAAAAACCGCAAATTGAATATATGGAATTTTCTGGTGATACTAACCATTTCTATATAAATTTTTTTTAAGTGTATCTCGAGTACGGACGAAAAAATGCCATATACCCTCGACACAGAGTTTGTCGGGTATGACTTTGCTATATATTTTTCCCAAACATGAGCTCATTATCGAATCAAAAAAAAAATTTAGTATACTTTTCGGCATTTTTTTTAAACTAACACAGGATTTAAAAAATAATAAATTGTCCAATTTCAAAGCCGTGTAACTTTGGTTTCTGTGAACCGATTTAAAAAATCTATAATCGTAATTGAGCGTTGTTTTTTCCTGTTCGAGCTCAAGTAGAAGGATTTTAAACTTTCATGGACATTTTTTTCAGGGCACGTTCTGAAATGAAACCGATAACTAGATAAATATATAAATTCTTATAACAACCTTATGAAATAACCGATTTTCTTCAAGGAAGATTTTTTTGAAATGGCAATATGCCTTCTTCCAAATGGTTACAAAATTGATAGGTTCGAACACATTTTTGGCATGTCTTGGAGCAATTTCCTTAGGTCTGAGTTTCTTCGACCATATCTCCGTAAAATTTTGGTCGATCGTAGTTTCGTTGCTTTCCTTTGAAAGATAGTTTTATGACCAAAAATATCTGGGAACATAATGTATTTAAAAAATGAGTTTAAAGCTGAGAAATTCTAAATTTTATCATTGAAGTCGGAAAAATCTCATATAAATTTTTTTTTCCAACTTTCAATCCGCTTGCGCGGTATGAAGATGCAGCTTATTTTGAATTTTTTTTTACACAAAATTATTTTTTAAACATAAGGAAACATAATTTTACTATTCCAACGCGATCATAGAACTTTCGTAAAAACGACCCAGCCTAATACACATACATAGGTACATATAGAAAAAGCATTTCATGACCCAAGCAAGGTTAACCAGAAAACCAACTCTTTCAATAGTCTGAATATGCTCGAATAATTGTATGTAAATACTTATGTACCTACGTTTTTGTGTATGCATGTATGTATGTGTGCGCGTGCGTTTTTTTTTTTCTTGATGATTAAGCCATCTTGTACGTATAAAAGAACTCATTATTCCATAATTTCCTTTCACTTTGTTTCCCTGCCGGACAATTTTCATGTCTTTGAAATGAAAATCTTCACCTTGACAATAATGGTGTCCACTTGTCCTTCATCATTTATACATAAGTATATACCAGGGACAATTTAGTTGTCAGCTTAGGAGTAAAAATCCTTTTTTTTTGTAATATTATTTGTGCTGTAATTAATGGTTGAATACGAATAATTTTTCGTTAAGCCTTTACCATCCTTATATACTTACATGTGTATTAAGGTGGATCGTTTTGTTCGACAAAAAAAATAAAAATGAAAATTACCCTAGTGAAATAAGATTCTACAATTTTTTTGGAGAAAGAATGCCCAGGGAACCATAGGTCAAATCCGAAGAGAACGATGGCAAAAATTCATGAATTAGGCTTCGAATTGCTTCCCCACCCACCGTATTCTCCAGATCTGGCCCCCAGCGACTTTTTCTTGTTCTCAGACCTCAAAAGGATGCTCGCAGGGAAAAAATTTGGCTGCAATGAAGAGGTGATCGCCGAAACTGAGGCCTATTTTGAGGCAAAACCGAAGGAGTACTATCAAAATGGTATCAAAAAATTGGAAGGTCGTTATAATCGTTGTATCGCTCTTGAAGGGAACTATGTTGAATAATAAAAACGAATTTTGACAAAAAAATGTGTTTTTCTTTGTTAGACCGGGGACTTATCAGCCAGCCTGTTATTTTGATTCTTAGCATAATTTTAGGCATGAGAAATAATAAAATTTTCCTTGAAAAATCATCATAAATTGGCCATTTTAAGATAGGTTTTAAAGAAAATATAAAATTTTTTCGATAGATCGAGCTTTGAGGGACGTTGAAGTGATTGTTTCTCAGCTTTTTGAGATGTCTTCCCCAACAATGATGACCGAAAATAAGTCGAATATGGCATGAAAAACCTTTGTTTGCAAAAGCGGAAGGCAAAAATTCACATTTGATCTATAGTTTCTTCGGCATAATTATTAAGTATGGGCAACAGAATAATATTCTACTAGGGCAATTGGAGGTTATAAAATCGATCCACCTTAATGTATATGTACACCGAGAGAAAAAGGTAGTTATATTAACTGAAAAAGCAGACTAAAATAACCGAGTTCACCGTTAATTGTTAACTTATGTGTAGTAGCGGTCAATTCAACAGTTCAAAACACAGTCAATAAGGATATAACTACCTGATGGTTGATATAACTGTCTCGCGGTTAAATCAACTGTCACCGCGACTTGGAAAAAAAAATTTATTTTTTGCTTTGACTTTTTTTTATCTTCTTTTATTTCATTTCATTTCATTTATTCAGTAGCATTATTTATTAATATATTTTTTTTTATTAAATTATTATATTTTTTCTTTATTTATTTGTTTCTATTTAAATCTTTTTCTCTTTCATCTCTTTAAATTTTTTCGCCTTGAACCGCTGACCTCCACACTTCGCTGGGCGAACGTCTTAACCATTACGCTAAACGAACGAATTTAATTTGTTGGTCAAAATGCTCACTTGAGTTTATGGTTGCTCAAGTTTTGGGGAACGTGCTTAAGGAATTGTTTCACTCCCAAAATTTTTTGCTTGAAAATAAAACCAAAATAATAATAATAAAACCTTAAAAATTTAGGAGAAAATTTTTGTCTTCCAAAACAACTACACTCTGAACAAAAAAAAAAAAAAACTGTAATTTAAAAAAAAAATTCCGACAAATTCCCGCCGCCAGCAGGGATAAAACCCCGAAGCTCACGACTGTCGAGTCACAGTTTAAACCACTGAGCTATCGAAACCTCCGGAGACAGTTGATCAGAATGCGAACTTATACGTCTAAGTGAACGAAAGCGAATTCGAACATAAAAAGAAACTGTTTTTCAACTGTTCATTTGACTGCCATTTTCAGTGCATTTAACGCGGAATACAGTTTTTATTTGACCACTCTTACTTGAACTGTTCTAAGTAGTTGATTTAACTGTTGTTATTTCTCTCGGTGTATAAGTCAAACATTTTATTCGATTTCATATAGTCCTTACACCATAGCCCAGACGACTCTAGAGCCCTTTTCGGCTTCATTTTGAATTTGTTTGATATTAATTAAAATTCAGGGGTGTCACAGAATCCGATAGCTGTCGGATTCGGAATTTCAACCGATCGAATTTTCATACAGAATTTAAGAATTTTGTTGTTTTTGATTTTGAATTGGAACTATTTGCGGTTCTGAATTGGACAGAACCCTATTTTATCCGGCTGCCTATAAAATATATACGAAAACTCAGGTGACTAAAATTCCAATTCCGACAGCTATCGGATTCTGTGACAGCCCAGATTAACTAAATTCTATCATTTTAGTAAGTCGCTTAAAGCTTCACGCAAACGAATAAATAAACTCTTCGCCCTTGTATAATCAATAATTGAAGATAACGAAAGAAAAAAAATATTTTTTTTTTAAGAAAATGAGATGCATAAATTTGTCTCCTTGACTCAATGTCAGCTCGGTGAATTGGGAACAAAAATATTCCCTTCGAGTCTTACGAAAATAATGAATGCTATGTATGTATAAAACTGGCACACAGCTGACAGGATAATCTTATTGTTTTTGTTTTTTTTTTTTTTTTTGTTTGTTAAAAATCCTCCATTGTCCTTGAAGAGCTGGTATTAATTTTTCTAAAAGCCTTTGTGCGGTTATTATTTTTGGTCGTATAATAAGATTCGTGGCGCCTATTGGTACCATCGAGGCTCTTATACGAAGGACAGGTGTGCTTTTTGAATAAAATGGCAAGTGTACTGGGGTTAACAAGAAGGATTTCATGTGAATATTTTTTTATATTTAAGTCCCTATGTTTTTTTATTTTTCCTTTTTTTGTTTTATGTGGAGAAGAATCGTAAAAGCTTATTTA
Organism: Chlorops oryzae; assembly: GCA_020466095.1. Classification (NCBI taxonomy): domain Eukaryota; kingdom Metazoa; phylum Arthropoda; class Insecta; order Diptera; family Chloropidae; genus Chlorops; species Chlorops oryzae. The sequence continues at coordinate 1,982,206 of CM035806.1, read as the reverse complement.
CGAGTTACATTATATGCGAGGAACAGGTTATTATTTCTCTGAACTAACAGCTGCGGCACATAGAATACGGTATACAGTACGTCATTCGTCAGCATTTTCCACTGACGGGTATAAGCTTTATCCCGTTCGGTAGGTCTCGGACAACGCGACGCACAGTGGGATTGCTCCATACATCGTGCGGAAAAAAATAGAAGGAATAGTCCTATCGCAATGAAAATTGGTATGCGGATGTAAATTAAGGTCATTAAGATATAAACTAAAATTTATCGAAATCGGTTCCCCGCTTCGGGTAGCCCCCATAGACCCCCCACATGCAGTTTTGTATGGCAGCTACATCTAAAACTCAACCAATTTTAATGAAACTTTGTCAGAATGTTGTTCATTCTCAAAAACGAATACGTACGTAAAAATGGTTCAAATCTGACGGTTCCTAGGCGTACCTCCCCTTGATAATATCCTTTTCAGTATAAATGTCATCATAGATTCGTATGTTCTCACATTCGTAAACATTTAAAAATTTTAATATAATGTTTTGTTTTTGTAATTGAACCTTAGTTAGTTCTTAATTTCTTATAAACAGGGCTCGGATTTTGTTGACTTTTATAAATTTAAAGCATACTTTATGGAGTAAAAATGTTGTCCCACTCACATAAAGCTAAAATTCAAATCGATTTTTAACATCAATATGAAGTTTTTTGAAGTTAGAAAATCGTTTTGAAGTTCAACTTCGTTAAACTTATTCGCAAAATTTTGGTAAGAAATATTTTTGCACCATAAAGTATGCTTTGAATTTGTAAAAATCAACAAAATCCGAGCCCTGCTTATAAACATTGCCATCAGAAATTATAATAAAGCGTTAATGAATATTGATAATCCTAAACATATGCAATGATTTCTTTCTTAATATCCATACATTGGTGGTGGCGGTGATTTTTAACATAAAAATGGTCTTTATCGAGACAATCGTAATTGGGCGGTAAATTTTTTTTCATAGAACAGACTCCAGACTTTCATTTTTTATCAACTAGAAGACAAAGCACGACAAAGCCTATAAACTTTTTGACCATTGAAAGAAGGAAAGGCGTCATTTTTGATAGCCCACCTCCTCTTCGATATTCAATAAAATGTCACAATTTTTAATTCCTTTTAAAAATCAAACTCTTAATTTTAATAAAAATTACCTTTATAGCAACAGTGGTAGATTTAATCCGGAAAAAAATGGGAACCAATTTGAAAAACATTTTCTATCTTTAGCATAATTTTTTATGTAAAAAAAAATTATGTTTTCTGAAAAACCAGTTTTGAATTTTTCTTATCTAGAGTTTTCTCTGTTAGATTAAATCGACAAATCATAAAAGTCGGATGGTCAAAAAATCCTATTTTTGATGCTAAAATCCCACTGTGCGACGTACGAAAGTTGGGGAATTTTCAAATTTGGACGTACGTCATTCATTTTGACAGCTGTCAGCTGACTGACTCTTTTTGTTGTGTTAATTGGTAAAATCGTTGAATCATTTGATTGTGGTAATGGAAAATGGAGGATAACGTAATATCCTTGTATTAATTTTGTATAAAAACGGCGACTGATGACCTACAGTATGTGGTCTAGCTATACAGCTCAGTTTTTCTTGACTTAGCGGGTACGTAACGCAACGTAACGCAACGTCAACGGATGTCTAGAATTTAATTAGCGCGAATCAATGAATCCACAATGGAATTTCTAAAGTAAATTTTGTGTTCTGTTCAAAAAAAGCGTGGCTTTATTGATCAAAAAATATTGTATACAATCGAACCTCTCTGTAACTAACTCCTCTATAGCGAGTTTCTCTCTATAGCGAATCTTCTGAAGTCTTTTTCGCTACATTTTTAATTGCCTTTTTTCTCCTTATTACGAATTCTCTCGTCAACGAATTTATTTTCCGGTAGCTTGGAATTCGTTATGTGGAGAGTTTCGACTGTATATGGATATATATTTAATATTCAATATTAAATAGTCTAAATTCGATAAAGGAGAAACGCAAATATTAATAAAAGAATTTCAATAAAATAAAATGATTTCGATATGCTTTTACGCACGACGTAACAAGTCTCTCGGTACGCAAGCTTTTAACTTTATTAAACTGAAATGAAATGAAATTTCCCTCTTCACTAACGGAAAACGTTGACCATGTGTTTTTCATGGGAATTGAATTCTTCTCTGTGGGGACAAAAATTTTTCAAATTTCAAACAATCGCTTTTAATACTTAATAAAACCTGATTTCTCTCCACAGTTTTTTAGTTTTCTTTTTCCCCCTTCAAATTTCAACTACACAAACTTCAAGTGGAGTGGAGTGGATTGGATTGGAGCAGAGCGCAGTGGAACGGCTGTCTTGTTTCGTCAAATGTATATGAAGCTCATTGCGTTTTTCATTTTCAATTTTTCGCCTTGGTGCACAAAATGAAACTCGATTTGAAAGGGTCTGGCGGACTGCGGCACCCTGAAAAGGATTTTGAAGCTTTGTTGATTTTTCGATAGGTGGCATATCTAAAAACACTGTAGAGACGACTTTTTTGTGTTCTATTTCGAAAAGTCCTTGAGATATCCTTGAAAGTCCTTTTTTCGTAAGCCTTTTTGTTTTAAATTTTATATCTCAAAAACTAATTAAGATAGGAAGACGAAACAAACGTTGGCCAATTGCTAATATAACACGGAATCTAAAAAAAAAATTTTTTTAATTTTTACACTGAGAAATTTTTTTCAAAAAACTAAAAATTAAATTTTAATTTTTTTTCAGTGTATTCCCAGTTTGACGCCAATCTAAAAAATTTTTTTTAAATACCTCTAAGTATTTGCTGTCATTTAAAAAAAGATTCATTCTAATTGGATAAAACAACAGTGAGATTTTCAAAAAATTGCTAATGCATATGGATGCTCTCAGTATTGACATTCTGCGGTAAACGTGCAGGAAAGGAATTTTTTAATAATAAAAAACGCGAAAATCATCCAAAAAAGCTTAAAAAATAATGGTTTTTGTATTTAAAAATGTTATATCAAAATAAATGAAGTAGTCGTTTTGATTTGCGTATACGTTATATATGTGCATACGTTAACATTACTCATACGTCGGGTGAGCACTGCACGTTTACCGAACATGTCAATACATGAGAGCATCTCATATTGCACTAGTCAAATAAATTTTTTCGAAAATTCAAAACTGTTGTTCCATCCAATTAGAATAAATTTTTTTAAATGAACAAATATTAGTAGTGTATTATTTGTAATAAAAATTTTTAGATTGGCGTCAAACTGGGAATACACTGACAAAAAAAATTAAAATTTAATTTTTAGTTTTGTGAAAAAAATTTCTCAGTGTAAAAATTGTTAAAAAAAAATTTTAGATTTGCGTCAAACTCGGAATACACTAAAAAAAAATTAAAATTTAATTTTTAGTTTTGTGAAAAAAATTTCTCAGTGTAAAAATTGTAAAAAAAATTTTAGATTTGCGTCAAACTGGGAATACACTGAAAAAAAAATTAAAATTTAATTTTTAGTTTTGTGAAAAAATTTTCTCAGTGTAAAAATTAAAAAAAAAATTTTTTAGATTCCGTATTATATTAGCAATTGGCCAACGTTTGTTTCGTCTTCCTATCTTAACTAGTTTTATATAGATATAAAATTAAAAAAAAAAGACTTACTAAAAAGGATTTTCAAGGATATCTCAAGGACTTTTCGAAATAGAACACTAAAAAGTCGTCCCTACAGTGTTTTTCGATATGCCACCTATCGAAAAAACAACAAAACTTCAAAATCCCTTTTAGGGTGCCGCATGCCTTTGCTCAACCGGCAAGACCTTTTGTTGTTGGCACCGCAGGGCACACTACCTGGAGTGCTCTTTCCAGCACATTGCTCTTTTTTATATATATCCACAATTCCACCTCCCTTGTGAATACCTTTAATATAATAAAATTTCAATTCGACTTTAAACTTATAATCGAAAAAAATCCAGTCGTTCCGATTTAGCAAACATGGTGTCGATGACTAGAAACCGAGCGCTCCGAGGTTCAAATCCCACACAGGGCGAGAATATAAACATTGGAGAAACATATTTGAAATTATAAATACGTAAAAACCGAATTATGTGTATCAATAAATTTTTTTAAAGCACACGATTATTAATATCACTATATTTATATACTATACATATACCTATATATATGTACTATATTTTTGAGTCTTTTTAAACTCATAAATATGAGTGCGGAAAGAGTCACATATGGCTCTTATTTGAGCGGAAACAAGAGTCAGATATGAGTGCAGAAGGATTCATTTATGACTCCAATATGCCCTCCTTCGGTATATGATTTCGGTCTCATATAAGGACGACCTGCGAAGGAAGGGAAACACGCTCTTTAAGTCTCTTAAAAAGAGTTCATTATGAGGGCTCCGACTCCAAATTAGAAACCATATGTGATCAGAATGTTTGCTAGGTATTTATACAGGGTGTCCCATTCGGAAGTGCTTTTTTCATAAGGATGGTAGGCGAGGCCAAGATGAACAAAAAATCGTATGGGAGGTGGCGGTCGCAAATGCACTCCTGAGGAGTTATAGGGCCTTAAAAGTTTTTATACAGGAAGTCAAGAAAAAAAATTCTCCCACGATAAAAATTTATCTTAGAAAAAAACCTGTAATGAGGTTTGAAAGCCAAATTCAATTGATGGTAAAAATTTGAGACATTGAGGGAAAAATAAACGGTCAAATTTAAAACTCTAAATTTTTTTTTGTGCTTTGTGAGCCATTTTTGTATGAAGAAGAAGCCTTTCTATATTTGCATCAAAAAATTGTAAGAAAAATGTTTATTGTCTTGGGAGCTAGAGGCCATACAAAATAAAATATGATAAAAAAAACAAGTCAAATTTTTGCAATTTGCACCTACTAACAGGTTGGCTGATAAGTCCCCGGTCTAACAAAGAAAAACACATTTTTTTGTCAAAATTCGTTTTTATTATTCAACATACTTAGTTCCCTTCAAGAGCGATACAACGATTATAACGACCTTCCAATTTTTTGATACCATTTTGGTAGTACTCCTTCGGTTTTGCCTCAAAATAGGCCTCAGTTTCGGCGATCACCTCTTCATTGCAGCCAAATTTTTTCCCTGCGAGCATCCTTTTGAGGTCTGAGAACAAAAAAAAGTCGCTGGGGGCCAGATCTGGAGAATACGGTGGGTGGGGAAGCAATTCGAAGCCTAATTCATGAATTTTTGCCATCGTTCTCAATGACTTGTGGCACGGTGCGTTGTCTTGGTGGAACAACACTTTTTTCTTCTTCATATGGGGCCGTTTTGCCGCGATTTCGACCTTCAAACGCTCCAATAACGACATATAATAGTCACTGTTGATGGTTTTTCCCTTCTCAAGATAATCGATACAAATTATTCCATGCCATCCCAAAAAACAGAGGCCACTACTTTGCCAGCGGACTTTTGAGTCTTTCCACGCTTCGGAGACGGTTCACCGATCGCTGTCCACTCAGCCGACTGTCAATTGGACTCAGGAGTGTAGTGATAGAGCCATGTTTCATCCATTGTCACATATCGACGCAAAAACTCGGGTGTATTGCGAGTTAACAGCTGCAAACACCGCTCAGAATCATCAACACGTTGTTGTTTTTGGTCAAATGTGAGCTCGCGCGGCACCCATTTTGCACAGAGCTTTTTCATATCCAAATATTGATGAATGATATGACCAACACGTTCCTTTGATATCTTTAAGGCCTCTGCTATCTCGATCAACTTCATTTTACGGTCATTCAAAATCATTTTGTGAATTTTTTTGATGTTTTCGTCGGTAACCACCTCTTTCGGGCGTCCACTGCGTTCACCGTCCTCCGTGCTCATTTCACCACGCTTGAATTTTGCATACCAATCAATTATTGTTGATTTTCCTGGGGCAGAGTCCGGAAACTCATTATCAAGCCAAGTTTTTGATTCCACTGTATTTTTTCCCTTCAGAAAACAGTATTTTATCAAAACACGAAATTCCTTTTTTTCCATTTTTTTCACAATAACAAAAGTTGCTTCACAAAAGACGCTCTATCTCACAAACTAATTGACTTACAGACGTCAAATCATTTGAAAGTTGCCACTATATAAAAATAATATGCATTTAATACTAGCGACGCCATCTATGTGTCAGACCGGGGACTTATCAGTCAACCTGTTAGATAGAGTTTTTTCGGGTCAGTTTGTACTAAAGCTATTTAAAATGAGTTCAGAGCTATGCAATGTGATAGATAGGAAATTAAAATATTGAACGGATTACGAGATATAAGCCATAAGTAGGTGAGCAATTTAATTCTCGGCTCCACTTTTTGAAGTCTATTTTCAAAAAAAGTAGACGTGACTTAACAAAACTGAGTATGAGGCGTTGTTATACTCACCGAGCACTTTCAAAAACCGTCGTCACATTTTTGTTTACAAAAATGTGTCGCACTGTGTTATGATCTTTTTCTGGGACAAAAATTGTACCTACTAAATTAAGGGAGCTCATTATTAGCCAAAAAAAAAAAAAATCTTTTTTATGTTTCTGTTTCTGTCTAAGAGCTTTAATACAACTTTTACGGGGATTGAAGTGGGGTTTGTACCTTAAAATATGCTTCGGAATATTTAAGAAATCTTAAACGACAAGAAGTTGAAACTAATTGCTGCAATTTTGAATATCTTTTCGGTTCAGTTATGCAGAATGATCGTTCGATTTTTATATGCTACTTTATTATTAAAATATGCAAAAAAAATTAAAAATAAAAAAAAAAATAAAAAATAATAATAAATATACCTAAATGCAAACATATGATATTCTTCACATTTTTAATAGCAAGAACAGCACTCAACCGCCTACTTACTCACACATTCACACACTCACTTATACACACTCAATTACCGCAATCAATTTTATATTCAATGCCGCATTGGCCAGAGAAATTGTCACACTGGAACACAAAAAGAGCCCACACAGAAGCCCCAATTTGCGAACGTATTGTAATCAAACGCCTATAGGGCTGCTTGTTTTTTTTTTGTTTTTTTTTTTTTTTTGTTTTGTTTTTGTTTTTGTTGAACGCAACTTGATTCGAACCCTTTATTCGGGTCAATTCGATTTATTGCAAGATTTTATGTATTTAAATTCGTTGGTCGCCTTTTCCTGTATCAAGTTAATGACAAACTGAAAACTTGTTTCTTTTTTCTTTCTCTCTTTCTTTGTCTTTCCATCTCATGCTACACTTGTCTTTTCTATTTTGACCTTTCAGTTTGACAGCAGTGAATTGCACCGTTACAATAGCCGTGTAAGCATAACCAAAACAAAAAAAAATACCCTTTTGTGTCCCAAGATCGTCCGTTAAATATTGTGTCCATCAAAAGGGAAATCTGTTCCGTGCGCTCTTTTAATTTTCTCCATTATCTTTTGTAGAACTTCCACATGCTGCACGAGGAACGCTCCACATCCATTTCGGAACGCTGTACGCGCAGTCGTATCAATTCGGCAATATTTGTCTCATCCGAGGGCAGAGGTTTCGATTCCATTGAATTTTTACGCCGCCATGGATCGCAGAGTGTTCTCTGCCGCAAGGCTAAGAGCGCGGAGAATATCACCGACAATGCACGCAAAGTAAGTGAAACGTGCCGTGCTGACTGAGAGAGAGAGAGAGAGAGCGAGAGCGAGCGACTCTGTTGTTATCGAGACTCTGATATTATCGAAAATAATTTTGTCTTTGCAGAAAAGCTTTTCGGATCAACGGCATTGGCGTACGGACGAAGAGCCGGAATACAGCAGAGCATTAAATTCAACACAATCGAGTGCTGGTGACTTTGAGCTCAAGGAGTGTCGCAGTGGCGTCGTCGAGGGTCGTGTCCTATCAGTGTTGAACTCCAATGCTGAACAGACAACTGCAGTGACAACGGCTGCCAATCTGATTGTCGGTAGCATATCTATTGAGGCGCCACCGTCAAATATCTTTGACGATACAAATAGCGTCAAGTCGATGAGAGCACCCAAGGCACATATCTCCATAACGTCAACAATTTCGGCATCCCATGATTCGTCCGATACCGTCGAAGAGCTCGTACAAATTGCAACCTCAGACAACGCGACAAATATGATGATGATGACCGATGGCACAACAACATTAGTACCAGTGGCCCGTTCACCATCACCGGTGTTGCCATCAACATCTCAATCATTTGCGTCCGCATTGGCAATGGGTCGTAGATCCCGAGTTCTCGTCCGGCAACGAACGTCGGCTGCTTCGCCAATTGGTTCTCGCAGTCAATCGCCCGCATCGGCATCCGTGTTCTTCTCACCAAGCCCAAAACCATTAGTACTCAAGAGCGTTAAGCCGAAAATTATTAACAATCTGCCAATGGTGTCAATATCCGGTCCATCGCCGCAGGAAGAAAAGCCAGAGTGCTTATAACAAATGGCCACCGAAACATTTATTTAAATTGAGCGAACCGAACAAAAAGAGAGAATGATGAGAACCGGATATGAATGGAACACATTCGGGAATTTTTTTCGGCAATTTTTATCAATCAATTCCATTTGACCGTCAATTTCCTTGTAGTCTCTCTCCCTCTCTCTTTCTCTTTTCTTTCTCTCTCTTTCTCTCTCTCTTTTTCTCTCTCTCTTTCTCTCTCTCTTTCTCTCTCCCTCTCTCTTTCTCTCTCTTTCTCTCTCTCTCTTTCTCTCTCTCTCTCTCTCTCTCTCTCTCTCTCTCTCTTTCTCTCTCTCTCTCTTCTCTCTCTCTCTCTTTTGCTCTTTAATACGACGTATTCTCTTCAAATCTCCTCACCACTCTAATAACTTAGTATACCTTAATATTAAGATTCCAAATCTTTTCTCCCCCCCACATCTGTCTCTCCATCTCTGTCTATCTATCTTTCTCTCGAAGTTACTTTTTGTTCAGGTCGCTCAAATAAATGTTTCGGTTTTAAGTCAAAGGAAACAACACTTGAATCGTCCATGACTGAATTAAAAAACAAAATCTCAATGGGGAAAAAATAAACAAAAGAAAGTGCATGAAATCTAAGAAGAAGCAGAAGAAGAAATAGCTATAAAGAACTTTCATTTCGATGAACGAATTTTTCGAAGAGATGGCAGCTCTTTATTGTCTCTAAATATTTGTTCAAATCCTGTGTACTTTTAACTCACTGCATATAATTCCGATTACTACGGAAAAATAGCTTTAAATCTAATGAAAAAATTTCAAGCTTTAATGATCATGAATTTCTACGTCGTTGACGTCAGACACTCTAGGTCTATTTTAGCTTGTAAGAATTTACATATAAGTAGCATATATATATATATATATATATATATATATAAAGAGGATAAAAAATTCGAAATGGCAAAAATTATATTGTAAAATGGCACCTTTCTTTCTCTCTCGCTCTATGTGTGTGCAAAAAAACTTTCTCTCTCTTATTCTTTCTCTAACTCTTTCTCTCTTCTCTCTCTCTCTCTCTTTCTTTCTTTCACCCTTTCTCTCCCTCTCTTAATCTCTTTCTCACACTTTCTCGCTCTTTCTTTCCCTCTCTTTCTTTATCTTTGTCTTCCTCTTTCTTTTTCTCTCTCTCTATCTCTCTTTCTTACTCTTTCCCTCTCTCTATATCTATTTCTTACTCTTTCTCTCCCTCTCTTACTCTCTTTCTCACACTTTCTCTCTCCTTCTCTCGCCTTATCTGTCTTTCCTATTCTCTATCTCTCTCTCTCTCTATATACATCTCTTTCTTACTCTTTCTCTCCCTCTCTTACTCTCTTTCCCATACTCTTTCTCTTACTTTTCTCCCTAGTTTCTGAGGCAGCCCCTAGAAGTATGCATCTCAATAGTTAGTAGCTCGATTCCAGCTTTTTTATATGACCCACAACAAGAACTCCAAATTACCCTTCGAAATATATGAAAATAACCCAGTCTCTTAAGATCGAAAATATTCGAATTATTTATATGCAATTTTTTCTGGGTGCCGAATTAAAATGTATCCAATGGTCCAAGTTACAAGTACATCTCAATCGTGTTGCTTCAACTCCACGATAGTGTATCTAAAATCTCGCTCTGAAAGAACCACTTCTACACAAGCTAACTCAAAATTCAGATTATTTAATTAAGTACAAAAAAGTCATATCAAGCTGTTGCTCTCCAATCAGATGAAGAACGAACGAACGAACGAACACACATACATACATACATACATATATATTATATGTACGAACACATCGAAATGCTATAAACTAGTATATGCATATAATAATCACAACTCAGCATATCTTTATCTGATCAACTATTGTACATAGAATATATCGTGCACCCTCTTCAATAGAGACACAACTTGAAATACCTTTCAAAATTTCTCCCAACTATGTATGTATGTATATTAAGGTGGATCGATTTTGTAACCTCCAATTGCCCTAGTAGAATATTATTCTGTTGCCCATACTTAATAATTATGCCGAAGAAACTATAGGTCAAATGTGAATTTTAACCTTCCGCTTTTGCAAACAAAGGTTTTTCATGCCATATTCTATTAATTTTGATCATAATTTTTGGTGAAAAAATCTCAAAAAGCTGAGAAACAATCACTTCAACGTCCCCGAAAACTCAAGCCATTGAAAAAAATTTTATATTTTCTTTAATAACTATCTTAAAATGTGGACCAATTCTGGATTAGAGCAGAAATTTATATTTTCATGATTAATTTTATTTGTATTAAGAATTAATACGATTTTCTAGTATGAGACTTATTATATATCTTTATTGACAAAAATAAAAAAATGTTGTTGAATTTAATATTTTTTTTTTTTGTATTTTAAAAATGGCTTGAATGGACCCTCTTTGATAAAAGTACCTCCGTAGTGTCGAAAGATTTAATGAGCAGTTCTGGTAATCGAAAAAAAAACAATAATATGTATTAATCAGAATGAATCGGCTATGGCATGGAATAGATATTTTAAAAAAATTTTTAATTTAATTTGATCAAAATGGAATGAATTTTTTATTTAACATCAAAAATCCCTATTTTTGACATTTTTTGATGAAAAATTTGAGTTCTTGAATAAAAATTCGATTCTAGTTCGCCATACCATTGATGATTGAATGATAATATAAATAATTACTAACACAGAACAAAAATTTTATTTTATTTTTTCTTTCAACAGAATCAAAAAAAGTGTATGAAATTAAAGCTTCAAAAGTTGCTTTGATAGCGCGATGTCCTTGCTGTCTCCACTTCTAAAATGGCTGTAGCAAAACAAATATTGTCAATACTCAGACGAAACTTTGCCACATATTTAAAAGTTCTATGTTCCAATATATTCTAAAAAAATACAAATCATTTTATAAAAATTCTAGACCAATTGTCTTAAAATGTGGCCAATTTATGATGATTTTCAAGGAAATTTTTATTTATTAATCATGCCCAAAATATGCAAGAATCAAAATAAGAAAATTTCAATTTAAAACATTTTTGATTAGGTATAAATATTCAATAATTTGTAGCATGCTTTCAGGCATATTTAAGATGGACATTCTTTTTGAAAAGCGGATGAAAAAAATTCGGCTTTGACCTATGGTTCGCTGGGTATTTTTTCTCCAAAAAAATTTTAGAATCTTATTTCACTAGGGCAATTACCATTTTTTTTTTTTTTTTAATTGTAAAAAAACATTAATTAAAGATTTGATTTATTTTTTAACAACGATTCCTTAAATTGATCGAAAGTACAATAAAAAAAATTGTTTCTTGAACACCCAAATCTGAAGTTAAGCCACTTTTGAAGTGTGGTTGCACGAATAAATATTTCTGTTCGAAAATTCGAAAAACATTTGAGACCAAATTAGCGATAGTCTTAAAATTATATGAGTGTATGTATTTCCTTTTTTTCTACAGCATTACACTGTGCTAGTTCAAAAAACCGACAGACGGCTTGCATATCTAGAAATATTAAGTCAAATGCGCTGAATACAATGATGATATTGATTTTTTGGGAGTGGCTCAGTTAACGGAGATTTTCGCGTTTAAAGGCGAATCCCTAAAGTATGCAAGCATAATTTTGTTTTTTGGTTTAAAAATTTTACTTGCTCCAAAAAGTAATTTCAATTTTGGGACCCGTTTTTATTATATTTGACAAGACGGCATAAGGGGAAAGCATATGACTAGGAACCGAGAGTTCTGAAGTTCAAAGCCCAAAAAAGTATAATAGAAAAAAAATTTTTTGTCGGATGAACTCCACACCACCCAAAACTTAAGAAAAAATCCGAAATAAAAAAAAATTAAAGAATGATTTCGATTAAATTTTTTTGGGCCTTGAACTTCAGAACTCTCGGTTCCTAGTCATATGCTTTCCCATTAAGCCGTTTTGTTAAATTATCTTGAAGTTCTTTTTGAGAACTGTTTCTTTAAATTTGAAAAAAAATATATTTTAAAAAAAGCGAATGTCAACAGTTTCACTTCCCCTAAAAGTATGCTTATTATTTTTTTAAATAAATGTGAATAAAATTGAAAGAAGCACTTATAAAATACCAACAACCGTTGCAATTGCAGCGACGTTTTGGACAGGAATTCTGCTATATACAAGTAATTAACGTTATCGTCATTATTCTGTCATAAATATATAGCAACATGAGCGAATTATATATAATTTTTAATGAAGTTACTCACAATTTTTAAACCGCGATATCTCAAAAACTAGAGCCAATCTAGAAAAACGGTTGATGGGACTGAATTCAGCGCCCTCCAATTATGTTTACCAGATATGTCTCCATGTTGTCGGTAAAAAAAAAACGTACCAAATTCGAGCACAGTGTTATCAATATACATACATACATAGTCATAGATATGAATATAGCTATATATAGATATACAGAATTATATACAATGTATATTATACATATACATTTTGTATAGTAATACATAGTTGTATTTTCCGTTCATAAACGGGATCCGTTCATTTGACTGCTTCTCCTCAAGGAGAAAAGTCAATTTATTGAAGCGAATGGATTTTATTCTTACGCGAAAATGTTTCGCTTAGTTGTGTCAGTCAGTCAGTGTTGTGGTCCTATTACGGACCATAAATATATGTGCAGTTAAGCGGAACATATATAGTCTATAGTCTATATACATATATATACATATGTACAATATATATCGATAGTGTAGTTATCTTAAATGTAAATATCGAAAAGTTCGTAAGCAAAAAAAATATCAATATTAAAATTAAATCTTGTATTCTTCAATTTGAAGTGGTTTAAGCTTTATAAATTAGCTTTAGTTAAAAAAAAAAAACACATATGCATACGTGTAAAACATACATATGTACATAGATATATATAAATATAATGTTAAATTATATGTTCGACATTAGCCCAGCAGTTATTTAGGAAGTGCATTACCAAAGTAATGCATTTTTTCATCGATGAAATAGGAATGCGCAAAGTAAATTGATCAAATTTGCATGGAGAGGTAATCGAAAAGGTAATGTGTTGCCTAATATGGTCGCTCCCAAAGCAAAGCGTTACATACTTCTATAGCATTACTTGAGAATGCAAATAGTAATGCATTACAAAATCAAGCCTTTTCGATTACTTTTCGTACAACTAGTAATGCCAAAAAGGGACATGCATTACATTGGCTAGGACATCGCCGTGTTAAAAATAATCGATTTTATAATGCATAAACAGTATGCCTTTTGAATTAATTTTTGCATTACCATCGGTTACAAATAACTGCTGGGAGTTTCGTACAATCAATAGGTGTCTTTGTACCGAGTGCAATGACATGAATCGCAAGGAAAAGGAACAAGAAAAACAAAAAATCATTCAACTAAATGGATATCAATGTATCGATTTATGTAATTAAATCACCCTTTGAAGTCTATAAATAATGTATATTTATTTTTATGCATTGTAAATTTTGAAAACAAACGTCAATTTACGGTCCAATTAACGAAGTTATAAAACTAAATGTAATATCTATAATAACCAATATAGGAATGACTATTACATATGTAGATTAAAGGAGTGCGAGTATTGAAATAAGTTTTTTACGTTCACATTTCAAAAAAAAAAAAAAAAAAAAAAATTCTTAAAAATTGCTCAGTGTTGTCTTCGGTTGAAGAAGATAACTTTTTAAGTAGATAAAAGATAAATACTTTTAAAATAATTGTTTTCAAAAAAAAAAAAAATTTTTTTTTAAATTTTTTTATGTCAAAGTATTGAATTTTTAAAAAAAATTTAATTGGTCCTTCTGTACAAATCACATTTAAATAACATTTAACTGCTCTCTGAATGTTTCAGAAAGAGAAAAAAATAAAAATAAATGAAATTATTCTTGTAAGGTAGAGAGAGACCTCTTAGTAGAGTACCTAAAATCTTCTATTGAGACCAAAAATTCATTAATGAGCTATAAAAAATATTCCTGCTAGACCTTTACACTCCGTGCAGTCCAATCATCTTGGCTCAATATCATTAATTATAGGATTTATACAAAATTCTAAATTATCAGGGCTGTTATGGAAATCAATAGTTGTCAGAATCGATTTTGAAATCATCATTTATTTCGTTCAGGTGTCTTTGAATAGGAATATGGGTTTTGGTAACGGTATTTTTTTCGAAAAATGAAACCGCCTCTCATATCTATAATTGATTTCCAAAACCACCACCCAGTGATGCCAGATTTTATCGATAAAAAAAACCCTCATATATTGGAAAAAAACCCATTTTTCCCCATTTTCAAAAAATAAAAACCCACGAAAAAACCCAGAATGATTTTTTGAAAATATGGGCGTACCGATTTCAAAATTGAACATTGGATTTAAACGCAATATTTCAATATTTTAATAAAAGTATCAAGAAAATAACAAAAAAAAAAGTAACTTAAAATTGTAGTAGTAAATGTACCTTAAATGTAGTGCATAAATTTCGATATAAAATTACCCATACTTTTCCCCATGTCACGTTTTTTGAGTGAAAAAACCCAAAATATGGGGAAAAACCCACAATCTGGCATCACTGCCACCACCTGCAGAAAATAAATGATTTCAAAATCGATTCTGACAAACTATCGATTTCTATAACAGCCCTGTATATGAATTACAGCTCCCTAAAAACTACGGATGCATTTGGTTTTTTTTTTAAACTTTTGACCAAATAAATAACCTACTATTTATGGTGCTATAGAAAAATAGTGTTCTAATGGAAACACTTTTGAAATGAAACGGGAACATTCTCCGCACTTGTTGGGAAGAGAAAAAATTGGACGGATTTGATCTGAAAAATTTTTTGAAATATTTATAACCATAAACATTGTTGGCCCTTTATTCAACAACTCATCTTAAGGGGGTCTTCTCATTGAAAATCCGTTTTTTGGACCTTTTTCAAAAAAAATTCTTATTTGAAAACGCAAAGAATAATTGAAAACTTTTTTTATTTATTGTATTACAAAAGGTTCAAAGTAAATAAAAAAATTTTTTTTGCCTCGATACGTGGGCTGTTCAAAAAGTAATGAGACTTCAAAGTTGGTGGTGAAAAAAAAGGTGTCGTCACGGCGGCCACGATTCCGGGTCTCCGGAGCGTCCGAAATGGAAAACAAAAACGGGGTTATAATCAGTATAGATGTAATTCTCGGGTGAACCTCAAGCTTAATTTTGTGATTTTTTTTGACAAAATGGCAGGCCATTCAAAAAAAAATTTCAATTTCGGGCTTTTTTTTTTGTAGTTTCAGTGTAAAAAAAAAAATAGTAAAAAATTTTTTAAATTATGGTCGAGGTTCACCCGAGAATGGTGACAATTCTGCGTCGATTGCACTTTGTTTCATGAAAATCGGTTCAGTTGAACTGGAGATATCATGGCCGCCAGTTCGAAAAACGTGGTTTCGAGATAAACGCGTTTAAAGTTTGAAGCAACGCAAAAATTACTCGTTTTAGCGCAGATCTTGCTCGACAAAGAAGGCTATATCCTCTAAACTATTTCGAATTTCAAAAAATCCTTTTAGGGGCATATTCACAACTACCCAAGCTATAAATAAATGCAAAAAAAAAAAAAGTCGAAAAAAAAAGTTGCTCAATGAGAAGACCCCCTTAAAAAATTCTTAATCATTTTTATAAGACGAAAGACACCTGAACATCTGACGGTTTCAATATATATATATATATCAGGGGTGTTACAAAATCCGATAGCTGTCGGAATCGGAATTAAAACCGGTCGAAATTTCATACAGAATAGAAAAATTTTGTTTTTTTGGTTTTCAATCGGGACTATTATCGGTTCTCAGTTCCACAGAACCCTATTTCATCCGGCAGTCTATGAAATATATACGAAGAAAATTCAGTCGACTAAAATTCCGATTCCGACATCTATCCGATTCTATGACAACCCTGTATGTTTTCCATTTTAAATACGACAACGGCTTTAAGTTCGAATCTATTTTATCCTAATTTATCGAAATTTTATGAAATGCATGATTATTTTCAATTGTGCAATTGGCTCCATTAAAATAGGCTCATTTCAAAAATTGATTGTACAGCACAAAATAATGGAACTAAACTAAATTAAAAAAGAAAAAAAAAAAAAAAAAACTAATGATATTTAAAAGGTATTAACTATGCTTTGTATATGTACGTTCACGTATGCCACTATAAATATGTACTTTAAATGTCTACTGTTGTTTTATTATTGCTCCATTAAACTTTTAATGTGCAAAGCGTTCTTAAGTACTTAAGACTTCAATGTATGAAAACACATATATATATATATACCTATATATATATATAAATATAATTTCAAATCATATATATTCTATTGGCGTTCGAAGATGACACAATGATTGCCTTGGTCGTAATAGGACCGTACTATTGTGATTTCTGGAATTTTTCTCAATAGATCTTCTAATTCACCATCTTCAAATACGTGATAATAGCGAAGAAATGTATTTTTCGATCGGTGTGCATTGTTGGGACTGACGTTTTTAAGTTTCCAAGGTACTAGAACGTCCTGATGCTGGAAATTCGTACGGTTCGTATGAATGGGTAATATTTCCGAGTCCCCTAGACCTCCTTGATTTTCGCGTATTGTATCCTGTCGTTGTTCCTCCTCAGTTGCTTTCTTCTTATTGATTGCTTTATTCTGTAGCAGATAGCTTGATTTCTTTGTATCCTTTCGCTGATCTTTCGCCCAAACGTAGACAAGTGCTCGTCCGGTTTTTCTCAGTACGCGCGCCATTTCCCGTAAAGCCTGTAATCGTCGTTCGAACGTAGCCAAGTGATGTATGACAGCGATACTTATGCAGCCATCCACTGATTCGGTCCGCATCGGGACATATAGGCAATCACAGCGAAAGACACTGTTGTTTCCACGTGTGGCAGCGATTTCCATTAAGCCCTGACTTCGATCACATCCAATAGTTAACGAATCGCTTGCACATTGCAAGTATTTGCCATTGCCACAGCCAATGTCAACAAGAATTGATCCCGATGGGAAATTGTGTAAAAATTCGGCTACCTGTGGCCAAGGGGTGTGTCTCGTTTCACTGAAATGTGAAGCGATTTCATCATAAACTTTGTGTACATTCGTTTCTTCTAGGCTTGTGGCTACTTCTTCCAATTTTGGCTGGTCAACCGTTTTGCTTCGCTGCAGCCGAGTATCACAGATCGCTGGAAAATCACAGTCGCAAGGGCCTCTTCTTAATTTTCGAAATGTCAATGATACTCGTTTCGTACGCTTTTGTATTGTTAATGAATCGTTTTCACTGAGGACAACATCATGATATCGAGGCGTAATGCCATGCGTCCAATCGTATCTCGATTCACCCGACATAATTAACAAAGAACGTGACGGCAAGCGTACTGGAATCTTCTCCGAACCACGTCGAAAGTCCATAACAATATCGCCAAGCAAAGAAAGTGATAGTATCGGATCCAAAAATGCGCTATGAGTATCGACATGTGGTGGTATACCTTGACCCGGTTCATAGCAATTAACGGTCAATTGGTCAGGAATCTCCCACTTTTCTAGCTTATAGTTTCGCTTTTCCAGCACCGATTTCAAGCGCGACCAAAGCAAGTCACATTCTCTTGGTATTTGTTGTTTCAATGGCTTATCGGGCATGACATTATTGATTCCATACAAAAACTCGTATCCAAAGTGCTTCACTCGTCTATGTTTTAAATCAGATTCTGCTTCCAATTCCGTAGCCGATGCATCCAATTCACCAATAGCTTTAAGAAGTTCTGCTTCTTCATCTTTTGTAACGAAATCTGCTAGAACGAAGACTCCATTCGGTAGCTCCTTCCTCCACACATTCAAAGCCTCTGCCGGCAATGTTTCGAAGTAGCTCAAATAGACAACGGCGCCGTTTTGTCCGATTTTTGTTTTATTATGAGCATTCCAATATATATTCTCTGCATCTGATATTGTCGCACATTGAAGGAAACAATAAGACTTGCCGGGCAGCAGTGCCGTTTGCGTGATTGCACCCAAATCGTGATAGTTCAGACAACAACACTTCTTCGGTCAATGTTGTTGTTGCACCAGCATTCAATAGACATAAGAAGCGAGTTGGTTGTTCACTTCTTTTTATGTTACATTCTCTCTCGATGATTGCTTCGCAGCGGCGTTGCTTTTTGCCCGCTTTTCTTTCTCGGTAGTTCGGCGACATGGTAAATCCAATTTGCACCCAAAGAATATTCCAAAACGTACTTGCGGTTCTATCACCGCATTAGTGTTGCCGTCTTCGTTGAATTCTAGTAGAATTATTCTACCAATTGCGAAGAGCATTAAAGGCGTAGGGTTGCATCCGACTTTCCGGATTTACTTCGCCAGAGAAATGAAAATGTCAATTATTTTATACGTCTACAGTTGGTAGATCTACACTTTTTTCTATTTCTACCACTTCTACCACACTAGGTCCAAAATCTACCAATTTATTTTACACTGTCCGTAATATTAATTTTATTTTTTTTTAATGAATTTTTTCTAATGGTATAAAACATATTGCATATACACCCTTGCATCTCTATTTTTATCATGCGAGTAGATTAAGGTATCGCATCGAAAATCCGTTTATAAAAAAAAATGTAAAAAATTTATACGTGCTATGGTAAATCTACGGGGATTATAGTTTCCAATATTAAACAAAATCGTTTTTAATGAATTTATTTTTAAATGTAAATTATTTATCGTCACATAATCGTCAATTTAATAAGTTCTACAAAAATCCATTAAATATTTACAAACCGTAAAAATATACGTGCTTTATGTAAATGGATATTTCCAGAATAATGTAAAAAAATCTGTTAGATGAAAAAAACTGTAATTAAATTTTAACTATATAATTCGTTGCAATAAAGATATTAAAAAATCCAGTTAAATATTTACAAACCAAGGCACTATCATTTTTATTACAAAAAATAAAATAATAAAATGTCAAACAAAATTACTTAAATTAACTATTTGACATTTTGATCGAACTGATCACTTACACTACAACAGTGTAAATCGTAAGACCTTGCTATGTACAACGCGATGAGGAAAAGAGCAATAGTAAAAATCGGGTATTCCCCGTAATGTGAACAAGCCATAAAGTAGAGTTGCCATATAGAAAATTTTTTTCTTTTTGGTTTTTCTTTTTGGTTAACCGCTTTATTTCAAAATCGTGTAAAAAAAGACCGTGTAAAAAGAGAGCCGAGTGTAATTTGTTTTTAGGTTTTGCCGACGGGAAAAAATGAATATCGTACGACATTTTTATAGTCAAATTCAAGTTGGTACCTACTAGCACACGCTTAAAGTTGATACAACATTTGACGTGTCTATACCGCGCATTACACTCTGAGTTCAGTCACTGTTACAGCTATACCTTTGAGAACAGGAATGACGCGTATCGCTCAGATTTTAAATAGTAGGTATCAGCGATTGATTTGCAACCAGCCGAAAAATGTACCAAATTGGAAAATTGTGTACCAATGTACCAAACAAAAAAAAAGTACCAGTTTTGGTACAATTGTACCATAAGTGGCAGCCGTGACAGTATGTGATAAATTTTGAGTGCTGCCCGTTTTTCAAGTAAATGTAGAATTCGATTATATTCGGTGGAAGCTTCGATTCTACCGAATTTTAGCACCTGAAGTTTCGATTTCAAAAATTCGTCATATCGGGGTATAAATTCCATTTTTTATTCGAATATCGAATTTACCCATCCCTACAGCTGACACGTCCAAAATCTAAATTCAATTGGTTTGTCCGTCACGTTACGTTACGACACGTCATGACTGATCACTTATACAAATTTCTCATACACTCAGGTCGAATTAGCTGACGCGTCACGTTAGTCGAGAGTCAGACACACGAACACGTTTCGGAACAATTCCATTTGATTGCATGAGAAAGAAAGAGAAGCGCAGAACATTTAACAAACAACCGTCTTTTTTCTTCGTTCGTCTTTCTCTATTTACTTAATTGTTTCAGAACATTTTTTCGTGTGTCTGACTCTCGACATACAATACGATACGATACCTGGCGACTGTTTCCAGCTTTAGACTGGTGTACGCGTAGGCATTCGTCGAATGCTGTGTGAATTGAAAAGTGGCAACATTCCTAGCAACCCTATTTAAAACAAAAAAAAAAAAAAAAAAAAAATCAATGCAACAGTAACAGAGTTATTGTGATGAAGACACTGACCTTCGCAGTTTTAAATTGATTAAGTTTTTTAATGCAAAAATGACAGAATTGGATATATTAAATGCTCATGTCCATTCCCTTCTTCAAAATCCGAGTGAGGATGTCGCAATACAAAGCTTGCAATACCTGCGAAACTCGGCAGCAAAAGGGGAAGAAATACAGAATTTTTTAGCTTCGCAAAGCGCATTTCAAATGTGGCTCTTCCAATTGCTAAACGCGAATGTCGGCGACAACGAATCCCAAAGAAAAGTCCAGTTGATGGCATGGCAATTACTTGCTAACACAATCGTCGGCAACGCCACTGCACAAGCAATCATTTGGAACGCGCACGGTAAAGCCATATTGGAAAAATGTGCTCAGCCACCTTTGGGACGACATACTGATATTCAGCTAATGATCATTTACAATATATTCAAAAGTAGTGCGGGAATCGTAACCGATTACGAAATACTGAAGGTGATTGTTGACCTCTGGAAGAATATACTGATTGAGCAGTTTCAAGAGAATTTGGAGTTCTTGCATTATTTGTTTGAGCATTTCATCGTTTTAGCTGGAAGGTCGACAGTTAACTGCTTAATGCGTATGAGCTCTGACGAACGTATTACGTTCCTGAATTATCTAGGCGTATATATACGGGAAGATAGCCCAAATGGATGCTTGCATCAATTTTTGATTCAACATTTGTCCAAGGAATTTAAAATGAAATCCGATTGTTTTTTGCGGCAAAATTCAAAAGATGTGAACGAAGCTAATGCACGCGAGGTGCATGCACTTTTGCGAGTGCTAGCCTGTTCGTCTGGGAGTGAAAAATATGAATACTATTTTGCCCACGATCATGCACTATTCTTGAATGTCAGTAGCTTACTGCGATGTTTAGTGAGTGCCGGCAAGGAAGGACATAATATTTTCACACCGATGAATAGGCTTGAGGAAGTAGCGCCATCGTCCAGTCAAACATCATACGATTTTGAATCGGAGATCTCATTCGAATTGAAAACGTTGCTGGTTCGTTGCTGTGCTAATCTCTTATACAAAAATGAAGTTAATCAAGGCTATTGTCTTGAAACAGAAGTCATGCCTGCTCTTTTCGAATGCACAAATATGGATGCGCGGAATCCACGTATGTTTTTTTTTTTTTTTTACTATTTTTATAGCCTAAAAAAGAAGATAACTATAATAAATTATCTTTCGTTAATTGCAGTTATAAAAGAATGGAGTATCCTGGCGATAAGGAATGCCTGCGACGAATGTCCAGAAATACAACAAATCGTCGCGAATTTAACTAAAAAAGGCGAAGCCAAAAACGACATCGTAGACGAACTCAATCTTCAATTGGGGTCACTTCGTATAAAGCCAAACAATGAATGACAATGTTATTATTTTTGTGACATGATGATTAGTTCACTCGATAATTTAAATTAAATATTATTTGTTATTGTACAAGTATGAAGTTGAAAAACTTTTGCAAATTAATCCATATTTATTTGCCTACTTGTACGAAGGTTCCTCCTACATGTATACTATGGGAATTCATTCGAACCCTCGAAGGAGTGAACTCTGAGAACTTCTTTGCGTTAACGTTAACTGTCAAAATACATGGAAGCTTTGACGGCTGTTTAAAAAGTTCTCAAAAGTTCACTAAGTTCGAGCTCTGAATGAATACCCATAATGTATTTCCTACTATAGGGGTCTTCCCTTAAACGTGTATTTGCCTCGAAAACTCGTAAATCAAGAAGGCTTGCTGCCTTATTCATAGAAATGCTAAAATGGATTTTAGCTAAAAAGCATTTTAATTTCATATATTTTTGACAGTAAAGTCACCGTAAAAAAGCTTTAAAGAACGTTTTATTTCTATGAATAAGGCCATTGGAAATCAGTGAACGAAGTTTTGTGTGAAAAATTTTACATTGGGGCATGCTATAGAAATCGAATCCCCATAAAAAATTCGAAATAGATAAAATTTCAATTGAAATCACATTGATTTCGAATTTTTTTTTTATTCGGATTCGATTTCTAGAGCATGCCTGATTATTCCGCTTTTTCGATCTTTTCACGTTGAAAGGAAAGGCCCCTTATGTATTTTCAAATATCCAATGAAAGTTCTTCTTCGTTTATAAATGTTGTGAGCAAAGCAAAATTTTCTGCTTAGCAAAAAAAAATCCCTTTGTTCAATGCATGACTAACTGTCAGTGATCAAAATTGTAAGCAATTTTCATTTTTAACACTAACTTGGTTCAAAAGAATTATTTGTTTTCATTCTGTCTCGCAATATTTTCATTTTTGAAAAATGCACTTAAGACTCTAATAAACACATATCTCCATTGAAAATATGCATATATGATTAAAAGTGGATGTCGTAGAAAAGTTGAGACATTGCCAAAAAATTCCACTCACCCGAAATATTATACATATATATATATATATACGTTTCCAAAGCCATTTTTACCGAGACGTTCTAGAGACTGCGAATGTCTTCATTACGAGCAGTCATTCATATGCTAATGTCGAGCATTGAAAACATCCGATTATCACCGAAAATCAGGTGTGATCATCGAAGCGCAATCATCAAAATCGTTGGGTCCTGTCCAATTCATATTTCGGTTATGGCAACAGGTTGCTTGTGACATGACCTTTGTCGCAAAAGAAAAAAATAAATAAAAAAAAAGTACATTAATAAAAAAGGAAGAAGTGGTTGAATTGTCAAGACTTTTTTCCACAGGCAGTCATAACATTTTATGCAATTCAAATGTAGCAAACGTATTTGAAGACTAAAAAAGAATATGTTCAAAAATTTTAACATTAAAATTTTTTTTTTTAACCGACATGGAGACCACAGAAGATACTTGTTGGTGTTTCCTCCTGAAAATGGCTGAAAAAATCAGCCGAAAATTTGTAAAAATATTTTATATAAGTATTTTACACCGAACAATTACAGGGGATCTCCCACCTTGACTGTGTGCCCAATTTTCGTACCGATGAAGTTGTTTATCGAAAATATATCTATATATAATTATGTACAATTTTGAACCTATTTTGAGTTTTAAAAAATTTTATTTGGAATCTAAAATATTCAGTCTTTTTCTAAATGAATATTCCTCGGGAATTTTTTTGCCCAGAAATTTTTATTCGCGTAAAAAGGAAGTGTTTTAAGCATCAATAAAGAAATGATCTCTGATTAAAAATGATCAAAATTCTTGCTCACTCCCTATTAGGTACCTTCACTCTGTGTGTTTCGAATGGGAGAATTTTTTTCTAATCCGCGGGAGAAAATTTCCCCGGGAATATTTAGAATCCGGTTGATTATTTTCCAAATAAAATAAAAATAAATTCTCTATTCTGGCATGGAAAATATATGAACGACCACAATAGAAAAAAAAACAATAATCATATCACTGAAATAATTGCCCGAATTTTAACTTGAATATATTTAATGATTTTCATCATAAGTAAAACAAAACATCATCCAAAATATAAATACTTATATAATATTCTTTGAAAGATTTATACATATTTTTTTAAATATCTTATACCGATGGTTATTATTAGGGAAACAGAAAATATTTAAATTCAACTCCTAGATGTAGGCTTTTGAATATTTCAAAACTAATTAATATTATTTTAAGCCTCTACAAGTGGAGCTCCAGGAACATAAAAACACAACCCATAAAATCTTTTCTCATGACCAGGGCTCGGATTTTGTCGCTTTTATAAATTTAAAGCATACTTTATGGAGTACAAATTTTGTTCAACTCACATTAAGTTAAGATTCCAATCGAATTTACTTCAATATAATTTTTTTTTTTTGAAGATAGAAAAGCGCTTTTAAGTTCAACTTCATTCGCAAAATGTTGGTAAGAAATATTTTTGCCCCATAAGGTATGCTTTAAATTTATAAAAGCAACAAAATCCGAGCCCTTCTCATGAGTTATGGCGACCAGGGCTCGGATATATATGCATTTATAAATTTAAAGCATACTTTATGGAGTACAAATTTTGTTCAACTCACATAAAGTTAAGATTCCACTCGAATTTACTTCAATATAAATTTTTTTTTGAAGATAGAAAAGCGATTTTAAGTTCAACTTCATTCGCAAAATGTTGGTAAGAAATATTTTTGCCCCATTAGGTATGCTTTAAATTTATAAAAGCAACAAAATCCGAGCCCTGCTCATGACATTCTTATAAGTATATAATATAAAATATTTAAATGGACAAAGCCATAAGAACTAACTCACTGCTAGAAATATTCTTAATATTTATAAGCATACTTTTAGGTGTTCAATTTAAATATTTTCTATTTACTTAGTTATTATTAATAAATGGTGGTTGATAGTAAACGACGTGAAAAACTGAATGAGAAGGAGAGCAAAAAATATATGAGCCATTCAATTTTGCCTCCGCATTGTGAAGCTCGTTCCGGTGTAAACTTTAAGGGGGTCTTCTCATTGAAAACCCGTTTTTTGGACCCTTTTTAAAAAAATTCTTATTTGAAAACGCAAAGAATAATTGAAAACTTTTTTTATTTATTGTATTACAAAAGGTTCAAAGTAAAATAAAAAAAATTTTTTTGCCTCGATACGTGAGCTGTTCAAAAAGTAATGAGACTTCAAAGTTGGTGGTGAAAAAAAAAGGTGCCGTCACGGCGGCCACGATTCCGGGTCTCCGGAGCGTTCGAAATGGAAAAAAAAAAACGGGGTTATAATCAGTATAGATGTAATTCTCGGGTGAACCTCAAGCTTAATTTTGTGATTTTTTTTGACAAGATGGCGGCCATTCAAAAAAAAATTTCAATTTCGGGCTTTTTTTTTTGTAGTTTAGTGTAAAAAAAAAAATAGTAAAAAATTTTTTTAAATTATGGTCGAGGTTCACCCGAGAATGGTGACAATTCTGCGTCGATTCCACTTTATTTCATGAAAATCGGTTCAGTTGAACTGGAGATATCATGGCCGCCAGTTCGAAAAACGTGGTTTCGAGATAAACGCGTTTAAAGTTTGAAGCAACGCAAAAATTACTGGTTTTAGCGCAGATCTTGCTCGACAAAGAAGGCTATATCCTCTAAACTATTTCGAATTTCAAAAAATCTTTTAGGGGCATATTCACAACTACCCAAGCTATAAATAAATGCAAAAAAAAAAAAAAAGTCGAAAAAAAAGTTGCTCAATGAGAAGACCCCCTTAAAGCAATAAATCATTTTGATTTTTATGATAATTTCAATAAAAATATTAATTCTTGTGTGAATGCCCTCACTATAAAATTTCTCCATAAACAGATTCACGACATTTATTCGCAATATTGCCATTTATTATTATTTTTTTTTTTTTTTCAATTCTCTTATATCGCTATAAAAATAGCAATAAACACAAAAAAGAACAATGTTCTTGTAAGTTTACTGACCCCCACACACTTAACGAATGAAAATGTTCATTTTTAAATGAAAGGAAAAAAAGTTCGTTAAATATGTGCAGAAAACTAAAAAGAAAAGAGAAAAGTAACAATAAAAAAATACAAAAAAAAAACGTATCAAAAATTTCTTTTCACTTTCAATTCGCAAACGAAGAAAAAGAAAACCACCCACGCGTCAGCGTAAAGAAAATGCCAAGAAAATTCAAATTCCATGCACAATGAATTTAAAATGACTTATGATGGCTAAGAAGGCTTTCTCTCGCTCTGTCTCTTTCTCTCGCACTGGTGAAGGAGGTGAAGAAATGTTATCACATCGTCACTTTATGGAGCGTTTAAGCTGTTAATTCTGAACATAGAAAAGGAGCAGCGAGCCGAACGCATAAATTCAAGCGAAAATGTGTAGATTGCTCCGAATGCAGTCACACAGCCGAACAACAACAACAACAGCCATTCATACTCGGATTGGCACTCCAAGCAGCAATGATGACGGCGCGATAGTGGATTCTTGAACGAATCATTTCATTTAATCGACGAAGCCCGCCCCGCTATGTGCCAAATGCACATATTTACATAAATACATAGTTTTACTATATTGGCCGGGTGTAAACATACAATGTATGTATGTGGACGCTCGATAGTATGAATTTATTTTTTTTTTTTTCCTTTTTTATTATTATTACTTTTTTTTTTTTTTGTTCTTCTTTTTTTTTGTTTCATAATAAACATATGCTTTGAAATTTTTATGGGCATCGTAAGACGCATGTCAAACAAAGTTATTTTACACAAGAATGCTGTCATAGTCGGACGGACGATAAAACACGAACTCGAGGAAAATAGAATAGGAAAATTATTTAAATATCTGTGGCGGCAAAAATATGAACTAAAATCGTTAATATTCGAGCTGTCATCAATGCGGTAGTAAATATTAAGCAATCGTGTACGATTTATTCACAGAAAAAAAAAAAAAAAAAAAAAAACTATAATAAATAGGTAGACCGACCTTAGGTTGGTGACACACTTATGCCTCACATGGGCCCTTTGGGATACCAAGAATAATGGGAAAACAAAGAAAAAAACAGAAACAGGAAAAACAACCTTAGCTGGGATTCGAACCTAGAGCCTCTTGCTTCGTAAGTTGGCATTTCAACCAACCAACTACGGCGTAGAGGCCATCAAAATAGACTAAAAAAATTTTTTTTTTTTAATTTTTACACTGAGAAAAATTTTTGCACAAAAAAGAAAACAAAAATTTAACTATTTTTTTCAGTGTATTTCATGTTTTTGTAAAACCATTTGATTGTTTTAAAAAAATACCTTGTTTTATTAACAATAAGTGACCGTTTGTTTCATCTTTTTATCTTAATTATTTCTGAAGATATTAAATTTTTAAAAACATGCCATATGAGTAATGTGTTTTGTATCATTTTCGTACATTTTTACTGGATATTAGTACTAGAGCATCTATGTGGCACTTGTAATTTTTTGAATATCTCACTGTTGCTCCACTTAATT